>CM053585.1:461329988-461401160 GCA_028646515.1 Pseudochirops corinnae
GAAGGGGAAGAGCAGGAAGGCGAAAGGGAATGGGACAACCTTACTCTCATTGAATTTGGCTTAAGGAGGGAATAACATACACACTCAATTGGGTATTTTACCCTACAGGAAAGTAGGGGGAAGGGGACTAGGGTGGACATCCCTTAACTCAATCAAGATACAGTTGGGATGAAAAAAATTAAAATAAAATCCTTAAGTAGAGTATTATGGGGAAAAGTAAACAAAATAAGATTGTTACATTTATGAGAGCATCCAGACCTGTTAGCCTTTCTTGGGAAGGAGAAGAAGGGAATTAATCATTTATTAAATGCTTACTATGTGCCAGGCAGTGTGATAAGCTTTTTATAAATATTTCCTTTGATCTGACCCTTCACCTCAACACCTGGGCTCATTAGCCCATTATACAGTGGAAAGGGCACAGGATTTGGAGTTAGAGGCCCAGAGGCCAGATGCTGGCTTTGCCACTGGTCTAACCTTGTGTTACACATGTCACTTCATCTCTAGAGGCCTCAGCTTCTCTTTCTATAGAATGATGAAGTTGGATTAGATAACCCAAGGTCCCTTCCAGCTCTGAAGTGTTACAGTGCCATGATAACCCTACAGTCTTATCACATTCCTTAGCTCCTGGACGTGCCCAGCTTGTCTCTCAGTGACACTTAAGTCCCTTAGGTGAGCCTCGGTACCTTCATTCCCACTTGGCACCTGAGACTGGTCCATGTGGCTCCTAATGGTTGGATTCTGTTAAGCCTCTAAGACTCCACTGAGCCCTCTACTGAGTGGGTCAGACACTGGCTTCCTTTTCTCAATTTCCACCAGAAGGACCAGCTTCAATTCCTTCCAAGGAATTCTTCACATTCCTCTTCACTCCGGACCCACTTTTAGTGTGGGAATGACTGACCCTTTTTCTGGTTCTAATCAGTGAAGAACCTTCAGGGCCTGGCTATTGGCTCTACCTATTCCCCTGAGTCCTCAGGTTAATTACTTACCTGCTGCACTGGGAAGGGGTCAGTCACATAGATATCTTGAAGATTTATAATATTACATATATCTAAAATATAAGGTGGTGACATGATTTCCAACAATGCTTTCATCACATCACTAATTTGCCCTTAATGCTCTATTATATTGGGCTCTCAGAGCTTACAGTTTAGACTCTCCTGGGGTAAGGTGGGTATGACCAGTAGGTAAGGGTTTTCAGAACAGAATCAGGACCCAAGCCTGCCAGTCAGGTGGGGTCTACCAGCTGAAGTTCTGGAGGGAGGCTGAGTAAGAGAATATTTAGGTTTTCTAGCCTTGTACCTTTTTTCAGTGGGTCTGAAGAAGTCAGGTTAGAGGAAAGACTTTTCACCTGGGTTAGGGAGGCAAGAAAGTGAGGTTTCCCCCTTTATTTCCCCCCTCTAGAAGCCCTGTGTAACACAGTTTTCTTGTATACTATAGTAATCTGTGTCTTTTTCCTATACTAGCCTATAAATTCCACGAGGATAAGGCCTGTCTGTGTTTTGTTTAAACTTTGTATCTTCCCCAGTTTTTAGCACAGAACTCTGTACGTAGTAGGCACTTAATAAATGCTTGTTAAATAAATAAAACCTTAGGATCAATTGATGACTTCGGATCCTCCTTCAACTTTTTCTTCCATCATGGCACAACAAGGAACAAATTATAGCTATGGAATGTTTCCCCAAATGAGCCCCAGCCATGTGTTTGCAAACTGTCCAGATTGACCTGTTTTAGGTACCTTGTTTTAAGAAGCTAACAATATAAGGTGATATGTGGCAGGAATCACATGTACTACAAGAGTGACACAGACCAATTCCCTTCCATGCATTTACAGATTTCTCTAGGTAGCATGGCTTGTTGGGTTGTGTGTGTGTGTGTGGGGGGGGGTGGTTTATTATTTCATCTCTACCAAGAAAAAGGACTAAATTAAACATTGCATATAACATTAGATTTTTTTTTTCAAAATGTTGATTGGTTTTGCTGAAAAATTTTCCTCTTTTAAGAAAATATTCTTTATTAAAAGGAATGGCTGCTTAAGAAGGTGGAATGGGAGAGATGCAGGTGAAATATAGATAACAAGCATGAATACTCATTGAAAGAACAAGGACTATAATTCCTGTGAGGCTTAGTGTGAATAAGAGAGCACAGAAGTAGAAGGGTAAAAGGTCATTCATGAATAGAGGGTAGAACTTAAAATTCCAGATCATGTACTTGGTGTCACCACCCAAAATAATATCTAATGTGTGACTGTATGGAGAGAAAGAACTGAACAACAATAGCTTGTGACTGTGCTAGTGTGTGTGGATAGAGAAGGAAATCAGTACAGTTGACAAAGTTGAGAAATTAGGAAGCTGGGTTCTTGTGAAAAATGAGAAGCTCTGTCTTCACCGTATTTATCTAAAGAAGGCTATGAAAGATCTGTGTATCATGGATAACCTATAACAAATGGCTTGCCTTCTCAATAAAGGAGGGAGAGAATCTGGAACTAAAATTATTTTTAAAAATGTTAAAAGTTGTTTTACATGGAATTGGGGGGAAAATAAAATATTAAATAAAAAGTATATGTGTATTAACAAAGCAACTCTTCCCTTTCAGCATCTTTTCCAATTTTTTGCTGTTATTGATTCTTCCATAGCACTTTTCACACCTGTCCCCTCCTTTCCACCCATTCAACCATCACCCCTAATTCAGGGTCTCATTACCACTCATCCAGAATAATGCAACAGCTTCTTTAAAGAAATAAAAATTTAAATTAAAAAGTAGATTTTTATTGATATCTTTTGGTTTTTTGTTATCTATATTTCACCTGGATCTCTCTCCTTCCACCTTCCTAGACAACCATTCCTTTTAATAAAGAATATTTTTTTAAAAGAGGAAAAATTTTCAGCAAAACCAATCGACACTTTGAAAAAAAAAATCTTATGTCATATGCAGTGTTCCACATCTGCAGCCCTCTAACTGTTGCAAAATAGTAGGGAGGGGTGTCTTCTTACATCTTTTCTTAGGGGTCAAACTAGTTCTTTATACTTTCTGCAACATTCATCTTCTGTTGTTTTGTAGTCATAAGGTGAAACCTCAGGGTTATTTTTTAGTTGCATTTCTCTTATTGATGATTTGGTGCATTCTTTCATGAGTGTTAATAGTTTGCAATTTATCTATTAGAGAAAAGTCTCTGGTCTTATATATGTCTGTTAGTCACCTATATATTTTGGGTATCAAAGCCTTACCAAGTTGCTTTCTAGAATGGTTGCATTAGCCTTATCAGATACAGAGAATTTTTTTCCCAGGCAACCACTTCCCTTCTTATCCTAGACATATTAACTTTATTTGCACGAGAACTTTTCAATTCCATGCCATTAAAATAACCTAGTTTATCTTTTTTTAATTGTCTCTTTATTTGGTTAAGAATTTACACCCTAGCAATAACTGGAATATGATCTGCTTCTCTTCTAAGTTTTTATGACACTATCTTTACAACATATTTAGATCAAAATCCAAGGAGCACCTAGCACAGTACCTCGTCCATAACAGGTGCTTAATAAATGTTTCCTGGATTGATTTACAGAGGGAAAAGACAAGGTCTGGAGGGCAGGAGGATTTTAGTCCCCAACCATTAAGCTGTGTCTATGACAGAGAGTACTGTGCCAAGAACTATATAGGTCAAGAAGGAGATTATTAGATTTGTCCATGAGTAACATCATTGGTGTGAAGTCAAAGCAAGGTAAAGGCTGGATGGACATCAGATTCCGAGGAAATGGTAGAGGGTGACTAATGGCAAAATGGGTAATGTTACGGATTTGGGGAAACAAGAAAAGAGAAGCAAAGCTATGATTGGAAAGCTCTCTATCACTTTACCTCTCCTCTTCCCCATGTCCCCTATTCCTTAGGATAGGCATCTAGAGAAAGGAATGTTTGAAGAGAAAGGAATGTTTTAAAGATGTATAGGGATAAAGGGAGATTTGGGTTTTTTAAGCCAAAATAAAGAACCAAAGAAAAGGCCTTTGCTGTTGATAGAATGCATAATAAGGGCAGGCATATATGCTAGCTGAATGAAGAACAGTGACAGTATTTAACAGTATTTAATTTAAAACCTTGTGTTGAGGCTAAAAATCCGTTGTATGCTAAGGCAGAGAAGATCTTGGGAATACATAACCCTAAATCACATAGTTATACATAAAAGAAGGCTTTGATCCAGACCGAGAGGTAAAGGAAAAGATGAGACAATCTCTGCCTAGCTTTTGGTAGCTGGTGGTTGGGGTTATGACTAAAGAGCTGTCCACTGCCCTTGTCAGGTGGAGGTTCTGACCATTCTACCCTAGGAGACTGGAGCTGAGCTGGTCAGACAGAGGCCTTGAAGAGAGGAGCTCAGAAGGTGGTAGCAGGAAGGAATGCCTAGGGAAATCTAACACCAACAAGAGAACCTGGGAATTCAGCAGTCACTCCAGGACGCTGGGGGTGGGAGGAACTAATAAAGTAATACACTTAGGGGAGATGCCATAACCACTGAGAAACAGGTTTAGTGAGAGCAGCAAGCCCTGCAGTGTAGGAGGGAGATATGAGTTGTCCCACTGTGGTCACGTATCTTACCTATTTGTGTGCCCCTTATCTGTGATTTGTGATAAGACAACTAGGTGGTAGAGTGGCTAGAGCCCTGGGTCTGGAGTCAGGAAGACTTGAGTTCAAATTCAGCCTCAGATACTTACTAGCCATGGGACCTTGGGCAAGTCACTTAACTTTTGACTGTCTTGGTTTCCTCAGATATAAAATGGAGGATAATAACAGCCCCTACCTCCCAGGGTTGTTGTAAGGATTAGAAGAGACAATCTGTAAAACACTTAGCATGATGTCTGGCACAGAATGGACATTATAGAAATTCTAGCTCTGGTTATCGTTCCTACTACTACTATCATCTCTTGGTACTCCCACTCTTCCTATGGATGATGTTTTTGCTTGTGGGAGAGTGTGCCCTAGGTTTACCAGGTTAATGTTCTATTGCTAAATTTCTCATTGTGGTATTTCACTAGCCTTTGCTTTGAACTAGTTGTGTCCTCTTGCTCAGTGGTGTCAAACTCAATGGACTCATACTGACTCGGAAAACCACAATTTGACATTATATGTTGTTGTATTGTATTTTTAAAAATTAAACATTTTCCAATTACATTTTAATCTGGTTCAAGCCACATTTAGAAGTTATTCCAACTGTCAGCTGACACCTCTTTCAGCTTATTAAAGAAAAAGTAAACACATCACTGGGGGCTTATAAACAATAGTTTGGATTGGATGGGGAACCACGGCATGTCTTAAAACTGAGGTTGCTGATTCTGGGGCCTCTATGTGAGAGGGGAGGGGTACTGCAAATAGAAGAGAGAGCCTCTGGATAAGATACTCAACTATGCAAGATTTGGAAGGTGTCTGTCTATGAGGCCCTGAGAGCAAGAAACTCTAGCACAAGAAATTCTGCCAAAGAATCTGCCTTTGAGGGACCATCAGTCTTTGCTCAGTGTCACTTCGACTCAGTTGCTTTTTTGCCAGAAACAGCCCTTTGGAATAAAATATTTTTTTCTTTTGTCAACCTAAAGACCTGGGACTTTTGAAAAGACAGTCATTGCCTAGAATCATCTGAATAAGTCATTATAGAGGAGGTGGAAAAGTGAAAGCTACAGAAAGAGGAAATGGTAATTGAATTGTAAATTCAATAGATGGAATAAATTCTCAGCCAAGAAACCAACCAGCATTCTTACTTAGGTATTGGAAAGAGCTGGCATGATGGTGACGGGCTCCAGACATCCTGGGATTTAGAACTGGTAGATTCTATTTGATCTAACTGATGACACGTACAGTTGAAGCCACAGGGCTCATAGAAAAAATAGGTAATAATAGCAAGTATTTTCACAGAGTTCTAAGATTTGCTAAGTGTCTTACAAACACGATCTCACTGGATCCTTGAAACAACCTAAGGAAATAGGCGCTATGATTATCCCCATTTCACAGATAAGGAAAACGAGGTTAAATGGTCACATGGCTAGGAAGTATCTGAAGCCACATTTGAAATCAGATCTTCTGGACTAGAGGCCCGGTTCAATGCTCTGTCCACTTAGCTGTCTTGCTGCCTACCACCCTTGAATCACAGAGGAAGAAGTCAACCAACTCCAAAGCGTAGCTGGCAGAATGAGAACTGAGGCTATATCTTCCGTAAACTGTGGTAGCCAAGCTCTTCTGGGGAGCATTTGAATTTTTTTTTTTTTTGGAGAGGGAAGGCAAGGCAATTGGGGTTAAGTGACTTGTCCAAGGACACACAGCTAGTGTAAAATGTCTGAGTCTGGATTTGAACTCAGGTCCTCTTAACTTCAGGGCTGGTGCTCTATTCACTGCACCACCTAGCTACCCCAGACCATTTGAATTTAAAATAAACTATACAAGTACAGGATCAGGGGTGATGTGCCCAAGTCACAATTCAGCAGAAAAAGAAATGACAATGACGGATTAATGGACAGCCCAAGAGCTGAGAGAGTGACCAAGGTAACTACTTCAGTCTTAGGTTGTGTTAATAGAAACACAGAGTCCAAAAGGAAGCGGTGTTTCCACTGTAGCCAGAACTAAAGCTGGAATTCTAGTACCTCAGACAAATTCATTCGGCTCTGGGGATGGAGGGGTGGTGTGGGGAGGAAGCCCGATGGAGATGAGAAAGTGATCACGGTTGGAAGAAGCAATTTCCAATCCACGGCTTGTTTCTGGGCTGTCCAAGAACTGTTGCTCCTCTTCCCTGGTCAAACATGCCAAGAGGCCCCTGAAACACTATCCCTTCCAAGGGAGAATGAGGTTCGAAGATGTGCCTGTCCTTTGGAGACGGGCAAGGCTAGTACGCTGGAAAGAATGCTGGGTTTGGAGTCAAACGACCAGGGTTTAAATCCAGGCTTTGCTACTGAATTTCTATATGTGGTCTTGTAATCTCTACAGGTCTCAGTTCCTTATCTATAAAATAAGAGGGTTAGGGGCTTAACACTTATTAGCCCCCTGACCTTGGGCAAGTCACTTAACCCCTATTGCCCTGCCTTCCCCCCTTCAAAAAAAAAAGCAAACAAACAAACAATAAAATAAGACTAGCTGACTGCTGCCTTTAACTCTGGTCCTCAATGGGCTCCTCTCCTCAGCAGAAGCAAATCTAGGGGACCCTGTCCCAATATACCATTCACCTACAGGGTCTGTACTGCCCCTCTACCTAGGGCTGCACTTAGTCAAAAGGAATGGTATCTCTCGAAGCGACCATGTTCTTGCTGGTTCCATCTCCCTGGACCGACCTCACCTGGAACCTAAGTTTTTCTTCCCAAGATGAAAGACCATCATATGTCAGCACCCTGGTGCAAAGCTCTACTTGTCCCATTCTAGTTGCAACTCTGACCATGCCTAGCATGGGTTATGAGCCATCCAGACTTTGGGTTTTCAATCCTGGGTGCCATACATATTAAAAAATCGTGGTGCATCCAGAAGAGGGTGACCAGGATGTGAGGGAAGTAGAAAACATGCTGTACAAGGATCATTTGAAGGAACCTGGGATATTTATCTTGGAGACAGGGAAGCCTCATAGCTGTCTTAAAGTGTTTGGAGACCTCTCCCGTGGAAGGGCTAGATTTCCACTTGGCCCCAGACGAGAGAACCAGGAGCTGGGGATGCTTAATTTGGAGAAGAGAAGATGCAGGGAGAATGAGGACAAATAGGTGGAAGTGGCAGAGACAGTTTTCAGATGAATGTAAGAAAAATATTTTTTTCTAACAAGAACTACCCCAAAAGGGAATGGGCTGTCCCAGGAGTAAGGGGATGCCCCCTCACTAGAGAACATGAAGCCAAGGTCTCATATCCACCTTTTTTTAAGGCAATTGGGGTTAAATGACTTGCCCAGGGTCACACAACTAGGATGTATCTGAGGAGCATTTGAATTCAGGTCCTCCTGACTCCAGGGTCAGTGCTCTATCCACTGCACCACCCTTCTGCCTCCATGACCATTTCTTCAGCATATGGTAGAGAAAGATGTTTTTTCTTGTATGGGTTGGCCTAGATGGCTTCTGAGATCCCTTTGAATTCCAAACATTATGTGATTCTGTGACTGGTTCAAAATCTCACAGGGTAAGTGGCAAAGCTGAGATTCAAACTTTAGTCTTTTCATTCCAAACCCAAGGTATTTTCCCTGCTATATAGGCGACAGCTAGGCAGCCCAGGATTTGGAATCAGGAAAACCTGAGTTTGAATCCTTTGCCACTATGTGGTCCTGGACAAGCCACTGTAACCTCTGTGCCTCAGTTTCCACATCTGTAAATCAGGGATAACAGCACCCACTTCATAGGGTTGTTGTGAGGATCTAATGAGTTACCTTACGTGAGGTATTTTGCAAACCTTAACGGACAGACACATAAATGAGCAATGGCAGCAGCTGTCCTCTTGGGGCACCCTGGCCACTTCCTAGTCAATGGATCTGGGACATTGTCCTTGATAGCTCTGGATTCTAGCTTCTGCAGCTTGCCTCTCAGGCTCTGCCTTCCTTCTGCTCTCTCTTTCAGTTCCGCCCAATGCTTTCTTTCCCCATCAGCTTCCCCCCTGGAGCAGGAGGTGCAGTCTCTTCTTTCCAACCCTGAGTCGGAGCTTCCTCAGCTAAGGGAAGTGAGACACAGGCACTGTCTGGGGAATTTGGGAGGGAAAATCCCAGGGGCCCTTGGCTGAGGTTGCCTTGGAGATTATAGAATCCTGAACCCTCCACCTCCAGCCCCAGCCCCAGCCCAACAAAGAGAATGGGGAATCTGGGGATTGATACTAAGACTTCACTTCCTCTTTTCCTGCCTCCTCCCTCACCCCCAGCTAAAGGCACCAGGCCAATGGGAAAGGAGAGATTGCTCCCCCAAGAGTTTTAAAGGGGCAACATGGTATGGAGCATAGTGCTGGATTTGCTGTAGGAAGACAGTGAGTTCAAGCCCTGCACTAGCCACTGAGCCTTACTTTCCTCGTCTGTAAAATTCAACATGCTACTCTCCCTATATATATATATTCACAGGGTTGTCATGAAACTTCAATAAAATAATACAAAATAATTTTTTAAATTTTAAAAAAAATTCTGAATTTCAACACACACGTGCAAATCATTTTCCCTATATACAGCAGAACATGGAATAGAAGACTGGATATGAAACCAGGAATCTCCACAACATATCACCTTGTTTTCTCTCCACAGTTTAGGAATGTCCAGATTACATAAGGGACAGCTCTCTGAGAGGAGGGGGAAGAAGGGTACAATGGAAAATGTAGATGACATAAAATAAAAGATAGCAATGAGCATTTAGCACATATATTATATATGTGTATATGTATTATATATATATATTTATATATATATTATACACACACAGACACATACCCAATATCCTCCTAGAGAATATGAACCATATCTTCCCTACTTGGCATGGTGCTAAGACTACAAGTAGTTTCTGTGCTCAGAAAACTACATCCCTAAGAGGAGTTAGAATATTTACTAGATTCCTAACGTAATTTTCATTTCAGGTTCTAGTTAAGTCGAATAGACTCAGATGCTTGGAGTCCTGTAATCTATATGACTCAATTGCTCCTGCATTATTGGGGGTGGGAGAGCTACCCGGAGTTGGCAAAGGGTAGACAGGACATCAATATCTTACATTTATGGTTCAATGTTGTTATTAGTCATGTCCGACTCTTTCTGACCCCTTTTTGGGGTTTTCTTGGCAAAGATACTGGGGTGGTTTGCCATTTCCTTTTCCAGTTCATACGGGAATGAGGAAACTGAAGCAAATGGGTTAAGTGACCTGCCCAGGGCCACACAGCTATTTAGTGTCTGAGGATGGTTTTGAACTCAGATCTTCCTCACTCCAGGCCCAGTGTGCCACCTAGTTGCCCTATGGTTCAAAATACTTCCCAGTTATATTTCTTTAGCCTTTGAGGTAGGCCAGGCAGGTATTGTCAACATTTTACAAGTGAGGAAATTGTGGCTCTTTTCAGTGACTTACAAAGATCATACAATTATTAATCAGCATAGCCAATGAGTCTTGCCCTAGTCTGTGAATTTTGAGACCAGCACTCTTTCATTGTTCCATTTGCAGACTCGATAGCCTGCCAGACTGCATTGTCTGGTCCTGCATGGGAGCCTCCGAAGTGGCAGGACCCCATGCCTGGAGGACATGCCCTCCTCACCCCTGCCTCACAGCAGCAGCCCCTAACTTCCTTGAAGAACTGCCTTTTGCATGAAGCTTTTCCTGACCCTCCTCTGACTGTTAGTGCCCTTCCTAAGGACCTCTTTTATTTAAAATTTATTCTGTCTCTTCTTATATAGGCACATGTCTCCCCCATTGTATATATGCTCCTTGAGAGTGTAGTTCAGTCATTTTTCAGTCATATCTGACTTTTCCTGACCGCGAGGTTATTTGTCTTTATATCTCAGGGCAAACAGAATACTGTGCTGGAATATGGTAGACCCATAATAAATACTTGTTGATTGATTGTGAAAGATGCTGGGAATGGGTGGGAGAGCCTATGGGAAACAGGGAGGGAAGGGAAAAATGCACCCACGATACCCTACATCCCCATTGTGAGTAAACTAGGAGTGATTCTTGCCTCTTTATGGGTAGCAGGGGTGGACCTTGAGGCCACATGAGGCCCCCCTAGGTCCTCAAGTACGGCCCTTTGACTGAATCCAAACTTCACTGAACTGTGAAGGATTGCAGGTTCCCCACCCCTGACGCAGAGTCAGAAAAACCTGAGTTCAAATCTTGTCTCAGACACTTCTTTGATGTGTGACCCTGGGCAAGTCATTTAACCTGTTTGCCTCAGTTTCCTTATCTGTAAAATGGGGAATATAATAGCACCCCACCTCCCAGGGTTGTTAAGATCAAATGAGACAATTGTAAAGAACTTGGCACGTAGTAGGTGCTATATTAATGTTAGCTTATTTTTATTATTATTGATCTGAGAAGGCCATCTCCGGCACAGTGCCTTGCACATACTAGGAGCTCAATAAAAGTGTGTTCGATTGTACTGGATTGGGGAGGGCAGGGATGAGTGAGGTGAGGACCCGTCCTAAGGTCTAACTGGCATCCAAAGCACTTCCCTCGGCACCCCGGCCTCCTGAAGGTGGGCTCCCTTGGAAATGTCCAATCACAAGACTGAGAATTGAAAGGGGCTTTAATGGTCCTCGAATCCAATCCCTCACTTTACGGATAAGGAAACTGAGACCCAGAGAGATTAAGTGACTTCTCGGCGGTCACACATCTGGCCAGGAAGGAGCTGAGCTCAGCCTCAGGTGCGAGCAGAGGCTGCCAAACCTGGGCACTTTGTGGCAGGGGCCGGGGCTCACCGGGCAGGGAAGGCACGCATCCCAGGGGGTGGGTGGTTCGGGCGGGCTCCGGCTCCCGCCGCTCGCCTCTCTCCGGGCTGTGGGCTCGGCCGCTCGGTGGGTGCCCCAAGGGGAAGGCGGAGGCGGGGGCGGGGGCGGCGCCACGCGGAAGTGGCGGGAGGGCTGGCCGGCCGGCCGGCGGGCGGGGGAAAAAGGCGGAGGAGGCTGCTCCCGGGGAAGTGAAGCCCGTTCGAGGTACAGGAGCGCGGAGACTCTGGGCCCGGGGTCGGCGGCGCGCGCGCGCCCGCCGCTCACCTGCCCAGGTAAGTGCCGGGCCGGACGAGGGGGCGGGCTCTGAGGGCCGGACGCGGAGCGGGGGGCCGGGCTGGGGCCGGCTCCGTAAACGCCCCGGGGAGCCCTGCGCCCCGCTTCCACTAGATCAGTCCCCGGCCTCCCCAGCCTAGCCCCTCCTGCAGGTGTCGTGGCCTCTCGGGCTGGGGAACCGTGTCCGGAGACCTGCCCAGGTAACTCCGCCCCCAGCAATGCTCCCCCGCTCCCGGTCCCTGGCCCGAGCGGGGCGGGGCCTTGCTGACCTGTAGCCAGAGGTGGGGGCTCCGGGGCTAGGCTCCCCGCCCTGCCACTCGGGCCACCCACCGACCCCGTCTGCTTTCAGTAACCGGTCTGCCCCGTTGGGGAATTAAAGGAGGAAAAGACGGCTTCCCAGCGGATCTCTCAATTTAAAGCTTTTTTTCTCCTTGTGGGTGGGAGGTGGGGAGGACGTAAAAGGCTCTAATAATGATAGCTAACATTTATAGAGCGCTTTAAGGTTTGCAAAGGACAGATTTCTTCGTTTGGATAAAGAGCTTCAGCTCCTCTTAAAATTACCCTCTTACTTCCCCGACTCGAAACACTGAACCTTACTCTACCCTACAAAGATCGCTTCCCCACCTGTTCTAAGAGCTCTGTGATCTCACTGACTTGTGAATATCCTCCCTTGTGGGATGCAGATCCCAGTTCGTCCTGTCTTCCCCTAAGTTCAGCAGGCTGGGAAGGGTAGGGGGGGCATGGTGTCCACTCTACATGCCCGAGGCCCTCCCCGACTTTTCCTGACATCACCGGATACCAGCCGCCACTCGGCCGTCCACCTGTCATTCCTTGCCCACACCACGGAACCAGTACGTAGTCATTCTCACCCCTATTACACATTGCTTTGATGACGTAAAAGATTCCTCCTCTTCAAAGTTCCTAATATTAATAATAATAGTTCACATTTATATAGCGCCTACTGTATGCTGTTCTAAGCCTTTTACAATTATCATCCCTTTTGGTCTTCAAAATTTCAGCCAGCTGGCATCCATCACGGACCTCTGCATTACTCATTTAGCGTTTTAAATGTATTTCCTCGTTCCTGGCACTTAGATAGCTAGCTCTTTAAGGCTTATGCAAAATGCTTCATGTGTGTTAACTCATTTGAGTCTGGCAATCACTCTGGAGGTAGGTGGTATTACTATCTCCAATTTTACAGATAGGGAAACTGAGGCAAGTGACAAAACTAGTATCTGAGGCAGAATTTAAATTCCATCGTCTTGACTCAAAGCCCTACGCTGTATAAACTGCTGCACTTAGCTGCCTAATTTTAAATTTTTTGGAAATTGCTGTATTCCATTTATTAAGTCACTATTTTGAAAAACGTGAAGTATTCTAACTCCCAAAGTTTTTAGTGAGATTGCCTTGTACTTACTCTCTTCTCTGTATCCTTATAGAATAATCTCCTTGAGGGAAAGAATTTGATTTTTGTTGTTGGGTTATGTCTAACTCTTTGTGACCCCATCTGGAGTTTTCTTGGCAGAGACACTGCAGTGGTTTGCCATTTCCTTCTCCAGCCCATTTTACGGATGAAGAAACTGAGGCAAACAAGGTTAAATGGCTTGTACACAGCTAATAAATGTTTCAGGCTGGATTTGAACTCAAGAAGATGAATCTTCTGGATTATAAACTCAGTAGCTGCCCTAAGAATTTGATACAATTTTTGCTTTTGTATGTCCAGAGATTAGGACAAAGCCGTGTGCATAACAGACATTTAATGGTGTTTGTTGAATTGCAATTGCCTTCTAAAGTCCCCTTATCCCAAATCCAAGCTCCGAATTTAGGACCTACCCCCTACCATGGTGAGGAGGGAGTCAGCATGGATCAAAATCTGAACTCATTTCACTTTACAGGAGAGGGAAACTGAAGCCCAGAAAGGGTAAGTGACTTGCCAAGGTCACACAGCTATTGAGTGGCAACCAGTTCCTCTGATTTCCAACTTAACACCTCCCACTAGCTGGTGCCTCCCAGGACTTGGTCTAATTAGCATCCGAGACCTAAAGTAGAAGGGCACTCAGAAACATTCTAGACCAATCCCCTGATTTTGCAGATGAGGGAACCAAAACTCAAGAAGTTTTAAAAAAATTTTACCAAGTAGGAGAGCTAGGTGGCCCAGTGGGTTGAGCATGGGCCCTGCAGTCAAATCTGGCCTCAGATACTTACTAGCTGTGTGGCCTTGGGCAAGTCACTTAGCCCCAATTGTCTCCTCCTAAAAAACTGCCTGAGGACTGACCCCTTGGGTCAGTGTACCCACTTGGGTACTTCCCATAAGGGGGGGCCTGTTCCCACTTTGCCCAGATCTCCTAGGGAGGAAAGATCTCACACTTTGGCCACCAATTCCTCTCCACAAATATATATTTAGTGATCATAGTTAAAGGACAGAAAGGAGACCCAAAGAGGTGGCACTGAGAAAACACTAAGGGGAGTAGGGGAAGGGTATTAAGAGGATGTGGGAGGCCATGCATCTCACCCTACCAGAGTATTTCTCAGGTCCTTTCCCCTGTGAAAAGGAGAAAGGAGCTGGTGGGGACCCTGGGAAACCAGGTAGAGCTGGGAACATCCCTAGAGCTCACCTAGAAACAAGCCTTGGAGCCCGGGAAATCAAAGCCATTGAAATTGGTCTAGTACCAGCTGGCCTGTGTTTTGGCCACTCCTCACTCCTCAGCTCCATCCTGTCTTTCCACCATCACTGAGATAGATAATAGAAACCTTGCTCACCCCTGGAGTTCTGGAAATCTGGGGTCTATGGAAGGCATATCTAAGCTTGGTAGGGGAGAGAAGAGACAGCATTGTCTCTGTCCAAGGGACCAATGTGGGGAGTAACACGGGGTGGTTAGGTTTACAAAATATGGAGCAGGAGGTCCTGGCCCTCACTGCCTTTCTGTCTGTCTGTCTGTCTGCCTGCCCTGCCCCCAAGGGCTTTCTTGATGAGCTATGAGAGGTGGGAAGAGTAGTACTCCGGTGTCTCTGGACTCCTGCTGTCTCTCTTGATACCTGCCAATTGGACTGAGTCTTAAAGCCTTTTCTCTCTGTCTCTCTCCCTCTTTCCTACCTCTCTGTTCTCACCTCCCATTCTCATTTCCCGGGAGCAGTCAGTCACCTGTAATCAGTGTCAGCTTTTTATAGCCCCCGAATGCCACTACCTGGTCCCTAAGCTCCAGAAACAGTCAACAAGGATTGATTAAGCACCTATTCTCTGCTAAGCATTGAAGATTCAAAGAAAGGCAAAAACCCTCCAGGCTCCGTTTTCCCTGTGGAGTATTGGGAGTCTTTTTGAAGGAAGTGGAGCGGCGGAGAGCACATAGGTAGGAAAATCATAAATTCCCCCTTTTCCTTCCTATGTGATCAGCCAATCGAGCTTTATTTAGCTCTTCCTTTGTGCTAGGTGCTTACAAGCTTTCCAGTATACCATTAATCTCATCACTGCAAATGCATTGGGAAAGTGGGGTTGGGATATGGGGTGGGAGGGGAGAGGCAAAAGGATTTCTAATAATTTGGGTCACTCCAAGCCTCAGTTTCTTCCTCTGTGAATTAAGGGGGTTGGGCTAGATGGCCTCTGAGATCCCTTCCAGTTCTGGGCTGTAGCTGGAGTAGATTTCTATATCCCTGGGCCCGAGAGTAAAAATCAAAACCTCTGATCTAAGTTCCTTTCTGCAAATGAACTCAGAAAGCTTTGCATTCAGCCTCTAGTCCATTTCCTTCCAGGGTCCTCCTCTCCGCATCCCTCCCCACCTCAAACATACTACAGGGTAGAGGACCTAGAATTTTTAATCCAAAGAAAAATCAAGAATAGTGAGGGATGTTTCCTTATTTCTGGGTGGATCGAGAGCCAGGCAGGACCCTGGGTCTCCTTGGAATTCTGGATAGGAAGAAGTTAGAGCAATATGGGGGAGGAGAGATCGCACAGAGCAGCCTGACAACTACAGGTCACTGAGAAGCAGACCCCAACTGAGCAAACTTTCAATGGAGCTTTAGAGAGTCCAGAGGAATCAGGTGGTGGCTGGCTAAGGAGGGAGGAGCCTGCAGGGGAGATAGCTCTTACACCACCCTTTGGGCAACAAAGCAGAAGGGCCCAGAAAAAGCCTATTCTAGCCTCGGCTGTAGAGGTGGCAACCACAGGAGCCAGGGCCCTTGAGTCAGAAGGTACACCTGATTGACCAGGACTGCAGCAGGCAGGGGTGTCTAGGTGCCCTAGAGACCACAGTCTGGCAAGGGGCAGCCAGAGCAGGACCCGGTAAGTTCTATGTGCCTTTGGGGGAAAAGGAGTGGGAGGGGTCATGTCTGATAGAAGAGGCTAATCTGGGTCCCCTCCCTCCCCTTGCACAGTTGGAGAAACAGGGTAAGAAAGAACCCGAGTCCAGGGTGGAGACTCTCAAAGGGAAATTTCAGTGAGGTAGAGTTGCTCAGTGCCCACACCCTGCTTGCCAGTCCAAGGCTATGCCCCTGGGGCTCTGAGGATGACTGAGTCTGGGCTCTCACTTCTCCCCCACGAGGTTCCTATGGCCCCTTTGGATGGTTCCTGCTGCCCCTTAGGGTGTGGATCTAGGGAGGCTCTCCGACACAGTTCTTTTCTTTGGAGAAAGATTCTGCCTTTGAAACTCCCCACCCAAGGGCGTGGAGTAAGAATAATAATAATGTTTACATAGCGCTTTTTCCTCCTAAAACCCACTCAGGTTGGTAAGTGCAGATGTATTTATCCCCATTGAGGTGAGGAAATGTGGTCTAAGGGACTTGCAGGTCTCCTGGCAATGACTTTCTTCGGCACTTGTGGGCAGAGGTAGAGAATCCCAGCTTGGCTGCCTGGGTCCCTTTGCTTGCCTCAGATTCCATTCTGTGGAAAAAAGAGGGTCCGGTTATCTTGGGCTCCCCCCTAGGAGCCTCTTTAAGTGGAGAAGAATTGTTTCATCCCGGATCAGGAAACCCTTACTCCATCCCCCTGGGGTGGGGAGGTAGGTTCGGAATGGGAGAATGTACCTGGCTGGAGGGTGGGAAGGAGATAGACCCTAGGGCTTGTTCATTAGAATCTGTTAAGGAAGACTGGAATTGGGGCTGGTGGCCTAGGCTGAGGTAGGGTCTATAAAGCCCCTGGCACCCAGGACCATTGACTGACCCCCAGCAATTTGGTCTCTCTGAGCACCATTCCCAGAAGAATCTTCCCTGGAATCCTTGGGACTCAGGGTTCTCACAATGACCCTGAAGTCCTCAGGAATCCTGGCTGATGGAGGAAACTAGGGGGACCCGGCCCCCTTCTTGTGGCCCACCTAGCACCGGGGCTGATGTGTGCTATGGCATTGAGGAAGGGCTCTGCTGGGCCACCCTGCCCCGCTTTGGTGAGCAGAAGAGCACATTTGTAAAAGCCTTTCTTGACCCCCTCTTAATTCTAGTGCTCCCATCACTGACTGCTTGCAATTTATCCAGTCCTTGGCTTCTTGGCCAGTATTACAAATACTTTTCTCCCTCTTGTGATTGTGAGTGCCTGGTCTTTTGCCTTTCTTAATCCTCAGCACTTATCAGACTACCTGACACACAGTAGGGGCTTCCTAAATGTTGTTTAATAAATGTAATATGATACTTATGTTTACATATACATATATAATTCTATAATAAATAAAAGGCAATTTTCGAGGATCAGATAGGAGACTTGCTTTGGTAGACCTTTATGTGGGGACTCAAATCCTGGCCGTGGCATCATTGGCACCCTGTCAGCCTCTTTAAGGGAAGAAAAGAGACCCGTGCAAACTCTTGGCGAGATCCTCACCCTGGGAGGAGGTATTTCACTGACTTTGACCGCCAGTTTCTCTATTTTGATTAAAACAGCAACAAAAAAAACCCCAAAACCCTGTCTACTCAGAAAAAGAGGAAGGGAAACTGGAGGGAGCGTGGGTAGGGCAAGGTGCCCCTCCATTTCCTAGAGAAGCCCCTGGGACTGCGTTGGCCCCCAACTTGTGGGGGAAAAGACCCTAGAGATATCAGAGAGGAAATGAAGCTGGGGGTCCAGAGAAGAATGGTCACCATCAGGTAGCAGGGCAAGGGATGGGGGTGGAGGCAGAATGGGAACCCAGGAGTTCTGGCCGTCAGGCTTCCACTCCCTACAGAAGGGAAGACTCCTCGGTTTAAAGGAAAACACTTCCTGGGGACTGGCTGGAAGGCCAAGGTTTATGTTTTGGGAACTAAGGGCCACGCAGGGGGTACAACAAGTATGGACTTGAACTCTCTGCCCTGGGGGTGGAAGGTGGTTACTCACTGAAGTACTTACTAGCTCTAGCTGGGGGTAGAGGGCAGAGGCAATCTTTCCCATGACCCTGTTCTCCAATGAACAGTCCCACTTTGCCTTATCTTCCTCATTTGGGAAAATGCAAACTATTGCTCTCTTTCCATTCCCTTTCCAAGTTCTGTCTGAGAAAAGATTTCAGGACAAACCTTGGTACTGCACTGGCAGGAAGAGGACCCAGGTTTGAATCCTAACTCTTCTCCTCAGCTGTGTGACTTTGGGCAAATGATTTCCCTTCCCTGGGATGTACTTTCCTCCTCTGTAAAATGAAGTTACTCGGATCAATAAATCAGAGGGCCATGCCCTTTATTTCTGTCATGGCCTTCTTTTGTGGTCTGCTGAAACCTAGGGATCCCTTTTCAGAATGTTTTTAAATGCATAAAATAGAATTGCAAAGGAAACAAATTATGTTGAAATGTAGTTCTTAAAAAAATCTATCTATAAAATACGTGTATATGTATGCATACATATGTATCTATATATGTACATATGTGTTTGTGTGTGTCTTACACACACACACACACACACACACACAAAGTTCTCATTCCCCAGGTTAAGGACCCCAGGTCAGGTGCTGCTGCTCAGATCTCTAACCACCAAGGGTATTCCTCCTTCTCACTCTGCTTCTCGTTTAGGGAGAGATTATATAGATTATGACTCACTTTTTCCTACTCCCCCTTTCCCCAAGCTAAGACCTAGGACTTTCCCACTAACACCTACTCCTGTCCCCTAGCTCAGGGGGTGGTGTGGAAAGAATGGGGAGATACAGTGAAGAGAATCACACCATCTCTATCCATTTATCCTGCCCTGGGTCACTTCCCATAGATTAACTCCCTCTTTTCTTATCCTGAGTAAGTAGAAAGGCTCCTCTACCAACCAAAATGTCACTGCCTACCAGCAGATGCCAAAATTCCCATTGCTGACAGAACCTTTTAAAACCTACGTTTTTGCTGTTGTTCAGTTGTGTTGTGACCCCATTTGGGGTTTTCTTAGAAAAGACATTGGGGGGGGTTGGCCATTCCCTTCTCCAGCTCATTTTACAGATGAGGAAACTGAAGCAAACAGGGTTAAGTGACTTGCCCAGGCCCAGAGCTCTATCCACTGCACACCCCCCCCCCCCCCCCAGCTGCCCTAAAAATCTACATTTAGAGAGTTTACATTACAAGGCAACAGATTAATCTAAATTTATACTAAGGTGTAAATGACTCATACAAGCTTTCTCAGTCTGTCAGCGGGCATTTATTAAGTGGCCTACTATGTGCCAGGCAATATGTGAAGCGCCAGGGATGTAAAGAAAGGCAGAAGATAGTCTCAAGGAATTCACAGTCCAAGGGGATGCCTGAGAGCCGTGTTAGGGAATGTGGCCATTTACAATTCTGTCTAGTGCTACGGGTAAGATTTTTCTCTTGATCCCAGGGCTGAACCCCTCCTCCCACCCCATCAACAGTTCCTGCTCCCCACAATGAGTCAGGGTTCAGAGGCACCCAGGCACTGGCCAGCCTCTGCTACTTTCGTTTCCCCCTGGGTTGGGTGGGGGAAGGTAAAAAACGGGAACTGAGCGATGGGCCTTGGGGAGGGGATGGGAACAGGGGAGGCAGAGTTTGGGAACCTCCCCCCTCCCAGCCCTCTCTGCCCTCAGAACTGGCACCCAAGTTCTGTGCTAGGGTCTGCAGAGAACTGGCGCGCTATAAGGCTTAAATGAGAGTAGGGGGAAGTCCCTGGTCTGTGACCTGACGAAGAGAGCAGGCAGAAGGAGGTACAGAAAATAACTGTCTATGCTCATTTCTACCCATTCTGCTGCCAAAGTTCCCCCACCATTCTCTCTGCAGAGTAGAAATAACATTACACCAGGAAGGAGGAGGCAGAGACCTGGCTTCCAGGCCCAGCTTTGCTCATTAGGAGTCTGCCTGAGCTCCCACCATCACTTAACTTTGATAGGTACGGGATTATTTTACTCTTCATTCATTCCTTTGTTCATACATTCATTCATTCAGCAAACATTTAATAAGCACCTCTCATATAAGAAGCTGTATGAACCTTGGGTAAATGACTTAAATCTTTCTTTGAGGCTCAGTGTTATCTGCAAAATGGAGATTATGCTCGACACTTCCTCCCTAGGTTCTTGTGGGGATGAAATGAGACCATGTATGTGAAGAGGCTGCACCTGCTCTATGTGTATGTTTTCGCAGGAATCCAGACCTGTGATCATATTGGGGTAGGGAACTCCTGGTGAGGAAGCTCCCTTTACCAGTACAGATCTGGAACTCTTCTGCAGCCTACAATGGTGAGGTCTTAGAAGGGTCTTCTCTTTGAGGGAAACAGGGCTTGCCTGAATCCCACTGTAGTGGGGAAGAGAGGGGAGCCAGGAGTTCTAGGGGCTTGATGGGTCCCCCATCTGTCTCCATGGGTGGAGAAGGATGCTGGTGAAGCACGTACCTTAGTGTGTCTTGGGGTTCTGAGTCACTAGCTCTGGGATCACAACCAGTTATTTGTCAGAGGCCAGGAGACCAAGGTCTTCCTCATTCCCAGGCCATATCTATCCACTGGACCATGCTGCCTCTGGGTTGTATAAATACTGTTATTATCATCATAACCACCAAGGCTGCCCCTCCCTTTTTAACAGGCACCCCTCAGGCTTCCCTTTAAGGACTATTAGTCCTTCATAAGACTGCCCATAAAATTGGGAGGGGGCAGGGGTTGGAGAGCATTGCATGGTAAATGATTCATTCTGCTAGTCATTGCACTTAGTTTCCTAGCTCTGTTCTCCAGCCAAACTGGACCACTCACTGTTACTCAATTCCATACTTCCCTTTCCCACCTCCCATTCCTCTGCTCATTCTGTCCCTCATGTCTGGAAGTGAGATCTCAGAATTGCTTTAATTTGGGACATATTTCATGTGGTAGCTTATTGTTTCCAAGTCTTGCTTTGAAAACTGTTACGTATTCTTTGCATATTTTGGATATAAGATTTTTATCAGGGAATACGTGGAGGGAATATTTTTCCACTCTGCCATTTTTCTTCCAATTTTGTCTTTGTTGGTATCATTCATGAAAAAGTTTTGTTTTTTTGAGGCAATCAGGGTTAAGTGACTTATCCAAGGTCACAGTTTCTGAGGTCTGAATTTGAACTCGGGTCCTTCAGACTACAGGGCTGGTACTCTATCTCCTGCATACTGCCCCAAAAGTTTTTTAATTTTATGTAGTCAGAATTGTCTATTTGAATGCTGGATCTGAAATCCCTAAAGTCAAATCCTGGATCTCTTACTCTCTGCATGACACTTAATGTCTCTGGACCTCAGTTTCCTTATGTATAAAGTGACATGAGATTGGATCCTATGGCCTTTGAACTACCTTCCATCTCTCATCCTAGGATCTTTTCCAGTCTCATCTAGCCCTCATTTTGTCTAAGCATTATCCCCCTAACTACAGTGGCAGAAAATGCTTCATCTTGTCGTCTTTTAATTTTTTTTTTTGTGATGGGATCTTTTATATTCAGCTTGTACATCCATTTTTAGTCTGTTATAGCTAATGATATAAGCTGCTAACCTGAGTCTAATTTCTACCAAACTACTTTCCAGTTTTCTCAAGTTTTCTTTTTAAATTTTTAAAAAATTTCTTAACATTCATGTTTTTAAAATTTTGAGTTCCGAATTTTCTCCCTTCCTCTTACCCCTCCTCCATCCATTGAGAAGGAAAGCAATATATCAGTTAAACATGTGAAGTCAATGCAATAAACAGTTCATTTTCAAAAGGGAGTCTTCGCTCCAGTAATTGATGTTTGGGGATTTATCACACACTAGACTACTCTGCTGAGCCTGGAGTCAGGAACACTCCTCTTTGTTAGTTCAGATCCAGCCTCAGACACTTACTAGCTGTGTGACCCTGGAGAAGTCACTTACCTCTGTTGGCCTCAGTTTCTTCATCTGCAAAAATGAGCTGGAGAAGGAAATGGCGAATCACTCCAGTATCTCTGCTGAGAAAACCCCAAATGGGATCACGAAGAGCCTGACACAGCTCTAAATAAATCTGCTTCTCTGCTTAACCAATATCTATTAATTTGGATGTCTTCTGCTTCATAATACAGTTTGATATCTGATAATCTTACACCCCTTTCATTTTTATTTTTCCTAATGATTTCTTTTGTGATCCTAGTCCTGTAGTTCTTCCAAATTAATTTTACTTAAATTTTTTAGTTCTAAAAAAGTATCTCCTTGGCAATTTTACACCTAATAATAAAGATAGCTAACATTCTCGTAGTGCGTACTGTGTGCCAAGCACCGCGCTTTTGAATTGTTAGCTAAGTTGATCCTCACAACTCTATAAAGTATGTGCTATTATTATCCACATTTTACAGATGAGGAAACTGAGGCAAACAGAGATTAAGTGGCTTGCCCAGACTCCGGCTGATAAGTGTCTGAGGGCAGATTTGAATTTGAGCCTTCCCGATCCCAGACCGAGTGCTCTATCCTCTACCTCCCAAATGACTCAATATTTGTTTTTGGAGGGTGGGGGTGGGTTTAAGTGCTTAGCACAGTACCTGGTGTATAGTAGGCATGGTATATAGATTCTTATTCCCTTCCTTTCCCACGTGGTCAGCAGACTGAGACCAGTTGCAGAATGTCTACACGTGCTTCTAAGTCTCTCCAAGGCATTCCAGTCCTTGTCATCTTTTAGAAGAAGGCTCTCCAGCTTCTCCATGCAGGGGATTTTGTATCAGCTGAATATACTGATGAATGTCATTCATTCTTTCATTCATTCATTCATTTTCATTCATAAACATTTACTAAGCGCCTACTATGGGCCAGTCACTGGGTAAAGCTCTGAGGATACAAAAAGAGGTAAAAGAAAGCCCCTGCCCTCAAGGAGCTTACTCTTATACAGACACTAGTTTCTATTTGTAGACAAGACCCAATCATGAAGAGCAGATATCTCTCTAATTATTTGTTTCCTTTTATTTTTGTAAAAACAAACAGATTTAAAAAAAAATTATTTTATTTTCAGTTCAGGAAACAAAACAGCATTTCCATAACACAATACAATAAAAAAAAAAGATGATTGCACATGAAACTGCAAATCTACAACTTGTTATTCACTACAAATATACAACAAAGTTATCATGTGAATTTCTTTTTTTCCCTTTTTTTCTTCTCCCCCCTCCCCCAGAGATAGTTACCATTAGACACAGATAGAAAGATTGACAGATAGATAGACAGAGATAGAGATATGTAAAATTTTTCTATACAAACGTCTATTTATCAGTTTTCTGAATCCAGACACCATCTTTCTTTATATACCCTTTATTTTCAATTTGTGTATTTATAATGGTCAAAATGTCTTAGTTGCTCAAACATTCCTAAAACAATATTGCTGTGAACTGTATACAATGTTCTCTTGGTCACTTCGTTCTTAATCATTTCATGCAAGTCTTTCCATACCTTTCCAAGATCATTGAGCTCCTCATTTCTCATAGTGCAGTGAATTCCCTCATAACCATACACCACACCATATCCCAGACTGATAGGGATTCCTGCAATTTCCAATTCTTTGCCACCACAAAGAGTGCTGTTATAAACATCCTATTCACGTTCAAAGTTACAATTACTATTTGTGAATTTCCCTCCATCTTATTTTCACGATTTTCTTTCTCAGCCTCTCTTTTTACCCTATCCCTGTTATCTTATCTTCTCTTTCTGCCCCACCATTCGCAATCCACACACCCCTCCAAAAGTCCCCCTATCATTATAAGCTCCCCACCCCTACTTGCTTCCTTGGTATTAGTTCTTCCTCTCACACCCCATTTTTATAATGATTGTTTCCTTTTGCCTTCTCCTACCCAGTTTTGGTTTTTAAATCACCCCATCATATACAACTCAGCCCCAACCTTTCTTTCAAATCACTTTAGTAATATTGAGTTTAAAGAATATTAATAACATTTTCATGTGTGTGTATATGTGTGTGTGTGTGTGTGTTTTAAATAGATCTTAATGAGTGCCTTATAATTAGTCTTTAATGTTTTCCTTATATTTCTTCTGGATCTTTTATATCAAATTTTCCAAAGAGGTCTGGTCTTTTTGTTACAAATACTTCAAAGTCTTTAAGTTCATCAGATGGCCATTTTTTTTTCATTCAGGATTATACTCAACTTGGCTGGGGTAAGTTATTCTTGTATAACCCAACTCTTTTGCTCTTAGAAATATAACGTTCTAAGACCTATGATCTTTTAGAGTGGAAGCTGCTAGGTTTTATGAAATCCTGACTGTACTTCCATAGTATTTAAATTGTTTTGCTTTTTTTTTCCTGGTTGTTTGCAATATTTTCTCCTTAACTTGGGAGTTTTGAAACTTGGCTATGACATTCCTGTAAGTTTTCCTCCTGGGATCTCTTTCAGTTGGTGAACAGTAGATTTTTTTCTGTTTCTACTTTACCCTCTTGTTCTGGAGCTTCAGGGCTTTTTTCCTCAATAATTTCTTGCAATATTGTATCCAGATTCTTTTTTTTTAGCATGACTTTCAGGTAGTCTGAGAGTTCTTATGTTGTCTCTCCCTGATCTGTTCTCCAGATAAGTTGTTTTTCTAATCAGATGTTTCTGATTCTCATCTATTTTTTTTTAGTTTTATTATTTCTTGGTATCTTATAATGTCTTATAAACAATTTGATGTTAAATTGTTGTCAAGGACCATGTTTCACTTTTTTGTATTCCCTACACCTAAAACATAGTAGGCATTTAACTTTGTGGGAGATATATGAGGCATTTTCCTTCCCCCTAAGCTATTTTTGATCCAGATCAGAGAATTTGACATACTTTCTGGGTTCTTGGCACTGTCAATGTCTCATTAATTTTTTTATGATGCCCCCAGGCCAAAAGAAATACCTAATAGTTCTGTTTGTTATGTATTTAGGCCCAAACAATAATAAGTATTTGTGTCCTTTTAACTTAGTACCTGTTTGAAAAAATATACACAAAAATTGAAATAAAAAACAGTATTTTTCTTTCTTAAATAATCACACTTACTTGTGGCAGCTAGGTGCTAAACTTGGAGTCATGAAGACTTGAATTCAAATTCTGACTCAGCTACTTAACTAGCTGTGTGACTCTGGATAAGTCATTTAACCTCTATTTGCCTCATCTGAAAAAGAGGGTAATAATAGTCCCTATCTCTCAAGGCTATTATAAGGATCAAATGAGATAATACTTGTAGAATACTGCAAACCTTTTAAGTGCTATGTAGAAATACTAGGTGCTATTGCTGATACTCCTCCTCTTCCTCCTCCTCCTTCTCCTCCTCCTACTGTTGTTGTTTAGTCATTTTTCAGTCCTGTACTACTCTTCATGACATCATCTGGATTTTTTTTTTTGCAAAGATACTGGAGTGATTTGCCATTTCCTTCTCCAGTTCACTTTACAGATGAAGAAACTGTGGCAAACAGGGTTAAGTGAAAGTGACTTGCCGAGGGTCACACAGCTAGTAAGTGTCTAAGGCTGCATTTGAACTCAGATCTTCCTGAATCCAGGCCCAGCATTCTATCCATTGAGCCAATCTAGCTGTCACAGCTATTATGAATAGGCTGTTTGTGTTACTGTTGGGCATAGTACAACTTCTCAAACCTTGGAATCATATTGGATACCATCACTCTCATTTTCTGTTCCACACTGATTTTCTTGCAGTATTTAAATTTTATCACAGCAACTGCCAACACTCCAGCTATGCAAAGACTTGATAGTTGCAACAAGAACATTAAAAAAGTTACTTATATAGCCAAAGTACAAGTAAATAAAAACATATTAAACATTTTAAATCCAAAGGAATGTAGCATGATCTGTTGAAAATGTAAAGCACCTCAATTGAGGAGGTCGTGGGGTGACTGAGTCACATGCGAGTATTGCCGAGTTTGCCTCAAAAATTTAAGGTCATGCCTCCTCTTTGAGTTCACTCGGTTTAGGGACCATCGGCATAGTTGAAAGAATTCCGGAGACCTAGACTTTGATCCTGACTGATACTTCCTAGCAGTGTAAATCTAGGCAAGTTATTTAACCATTTTTTAATGCCTAAGTTTGCTCCTTTATAAAATGGAACTAATATTTGTAGGCCTACACCAAAGTCCTCATAAGGGCACAGGAGTGAGCCTGGACTCAACAGGCTCTTGCAAGTACCATCCAATTCTTTGATTATGGACCCAGTGGTGGGCTGTCTGTTGGTTATCCAAGGCCCAGCTAAACTTAAGGAGGCTCTTCATCAGAAAGTAGGCCAGAATGTAATTGGCGGGGAGGGGGGGAGGCTCCAGAAACTCATAAGGACTACTTTGTGATACGGGAAGGCTGTGATCTGTGTCTGTGAAGGAGTTACCCACCGGATCAATTGTGGGTGTCAGTCTTTGATGCTATGATATTTTGAAGTCCTGGGACAGAAAACATATCTAGTGGAAAGAGCTCTGGATTTGGACTTGGGCTGAGTTCCTATTCTGTCATTTATTTGCTCTGATCGTGGGGAGATGACAGGAATAAAATACTTGTCCTATCTACTTCACTAGGTTGTTGAGAATCCAATCAAATAATGAATATGAAGGTGCTTCGTAACCATCAAGAACACTTGATAAGTGGAGCAATTATGTTTCATCATGTTCTTCCTTCCTGGCACCCCTCCCTCAGCCCTTTTTGCTTTGTGAGACTTCCCATCTGTGATGACACGTCCCATCCCCTTCTTTATATCATTCCTTCCCTTTGTCTTTCTGATTGGGGAGATGTTGAGTGACATCCTTCTAAACCCCAAATCTAAACTCTTTCCCTGGATATACCTCTGTTGGGCACTCACTATTTGCCCAATAATCCTGTTGTTTTATGGGGGCAGAGATGCCAAGGAAATGGCAGACAGTCTCCATTCTAGAGAAGCTTATAATCTTGCTCAAGAAACACACAGACAAGCCTACTCTAGATGCCTCTTTCCACATGTGTGTGAGTACACACATGCAGACACACAAGAAAATTCAGATATTTGCAAAGCAGTAGATCAAGTATAATTTGACACAGTAATCACAAACTAGACTTTTCTGTTGTGGGTGGAGACAGTGTCTATCCTAGGTGTGGGAAGGAAGATCCCAATAGCTGGCTTTGGAGAAGAGGTGGTATGGTATAAGTAGACAGAACATCGAACTGGGAATCAGGAGACCCAGCCAGCTTCAAGCTCAGAAAACATAGAAGGGACCATGAAGGCTATGTGCAATAATTGATGGGCTGTGATAAGGAAGAGGGTCTTCTCCCTTTTTACTTTTTTAAAAATAAAAATAATTTCTAACATTTGTTTTTTAAAATTTTGAGTTCCAAATTCTCTCCTTCCCCTCCCCCCTCATTGAGAAGGCAAGCAATATATTCCCTTTTTAAAAGTAAAAAAAACATCATTTCCTTAAAATTTTAAATTAAAAATCCTTTTATTATGATGAACTTGATAAACATCAACAAGCGAATTATTTTCCCCTATGAAAAAGGATGGGAAAAGAGGGCTGCATATGAAGTCATGTTATGTTATTATTCACAAAGGGTAGAACTAGGAGCAATGAGTAAAGTTGTAAAGAGGCAAATTTAGGCTAATGAAAAACTCCCTGACAATCCGAGCCAGCCAAAGGCTTCCCTTCTCACTGGATTCAAGGAGGAAAATGCCGGGCAAGACCTAGGAACAGTGGACTGGGTGTCAGCTTTCCTGTTGAGGGGTTTCTTCATTCAGTGGGGATTGGAGTAGACAGATGATCTCTGAGGTCCCTTAAATTTGAGATGTAAGACTGTGATTTGGAGTTTTCCACTAACAAGTCAGTTTGACATTTTGGAGGCAATTGGGGTTACGTGACTTGCCCAGAGTCACACAGCTAGTAAGTATCTAAGGCTAGATTTGAACTCAGGTCCTCCTGTCTCCTAGCTGGCGTCCTATCCACTTCTGCACCTCGCTGCCCCTAGTTCACCATTTTGGACCCCAGTTCCTTTACTGTAAAATGAGATGGGATTGGACTAGATGACCTCCAAGGTCACTTCCAGAAGGGAAATCCAAGGAGGAGGATGGTGATGTTGCTCAGGGCCCAGGCTTCTAGTCTCAGGGTTATCACATGATAACTAGGGTTAAATACTTCACAGCTCTCTTCTCTCATCTTCTGCAGGGTGGGAAGGTGAATTTCCAAGGAAATGAGGTCCAAGTTGCCCAAGCAGATGCAAGGATCAGGAAGCCAGTCCTTAAGCTTGTTGGCCACTTAGCCTGGGGACAGGACCGTTATGTAGTCTTCCCCATCTCTGTTCAGCAGACCAAGACAGATGTTGGAGAAGTGGGCATAATTGCTTTTCTGCCTTTCTCTGAAAACAGGACCAGACAGATATAAGATCACAGGAGTCAGCTGGGCTTGGAGCCAACATATCTGCGTTTAGTTGCTTATTTTTGCAGATCTGAGTAAGGTCTCTTTGTCAGACTCCAGGTTTTCCTCAGTATATGGAGAGAATAAAGCATCCTTCCCCCCTGACTTCTTCCACAGGTCCGCCAGTCTGCCATGACCCTACCTGTGCCACCTCCACCTCGACGGGTGCGGCTCAAGCCCTGGCTGGTGGCCCAAGTGAACAGCTGCCAGTACCCAGGCCTTCAGTGGGTCAACGAGGAGCGCAAGCTCTTTTATATCCCATGGCGCCATGCCACCAGGCACGGCCCCACCCAGGACGAGGATGACAACACCATCTTCAAGGTGTGCAGAGACATAGAGAGACAGTAGAGGAGACTGACAGCAAGGGATTTAGACCTTGGACCCTTCCACAATACCCCTGCCTTGCAGAAAAGCAGATGAATTCCCTGCCAGGCCAGCAGCTGGCTCCTCCTCTTTATTACGGATGAAGACCTGGGCTTTTGCCCAGATCTCCTCCCACACTTAGAGCGTAAGAGGACAGACACGTTGTTAGTGACAATAATCCCTCGTACCTGTTTTTTGACTGCACACACTCATGACACCTATGATTCCATTTGTCAAAAACAGATCACACTTAGTGGAAAGTGCTAAGATTTGGAAGGAAGAGAGTCCTGGGTTTGAATTCTGTGTCTGACACTTATTAAGCTGGGTGACACTGACTCTGAGGGTCAGAGATGCTAAATGACTTCTTCATAGTCACCTAGCCACATAGCCAGAAAGTGCCAGAGGGAGGATTTGAACCCAGGGCACTTCTCATTCTAAGTCCAGCTGCTCTCTGTTCTACTGCACTACATTTCATTTGATCCCCAACCACCATGTGGGAGAGAAGGATAGACACTGTTCTTCCCATTTCTATAGATGAGGAATCTGAGGAACAGAGAAGGTAAGACTTGATCGATTAATCTGTTAGTGGCAGAGCAGAGGCCAGGAGCAATAATGATTGTAGTTAAGAAAAGGGAGGAGAAGGTATGTTTCTGAATCTGCAGCAGAGACAGAAGAGATTTTGCAGTCAGTTTCTGCCTAGGGAAAGCAGTGAAGGGGTAAGGGGGAGTTGGGGGAGAAATTCCTACCAGCCCAGCCTGGGTTCTGGGTACCTACTTGTTGGCATATATTCCTGGTGCCTTCTTACCTACCTCTCCTGACACTTGTCTCCTCCAAAGCTTCAAGCCCATTCAGAGACTTACGGGTAGGGTGGGACCTGTCTTGGCTTCCCCTTGGGGGTTGGAGGGCTGGTGCAGTAGCCTCAAGGTGACTTCTGGACTCTTCCCTCCATTCTCCCCGCCTCTCCAGGCCTGGGCCAAGGAGACAGGGAAGTACACGGAAGGTGTGGATGAGGCAGATCCTGCCAAGTGGAAGGCCAACCTTCGCTGTGCCCTCAACAAAAGCAGAGAGTTCCGCCTGCTTTATGATGGCCCTCGAGACATGCCACCCCAGCCATATAAGATCTATGAGGTCTGCGCCTCCTGCCCTACTCCCGCAGGTACTTCCCTTGCTCCAGGTGGGCCTTTGAGATCCCCAGGGTTGAAACTTGGGGGTGGATTCTGGAGGGCAGTTCAGGTGAGGCAGTTTGGGCCTCATCCATCGCCATCTACCTCTCTGGACTGGGAGCAGCCTTGGTTCTTGATTCCCTGCAGCCAGTTGCCTTTCTCTGCAGGTAGATGGTGTGGGGGGATGAAAAGTAGCACAAGGGAGTATAGGGGTTCAGATCCTGCCGTGGTGTGACCATGGGGAAATCCTTTAACCTCCCCAAGCCTCAGTTTCTCCCTCTGTAAAATGAGTGGTTTGGGATGGATGACCTTGGAGTTGTAGCTCTAGACTTGTGACTGACCCTTTGACCCAGCAGGTAGGTACAAGAGGAATCACATTTGGTTTCGGTGGTTCTAGGTGTGATCTCTTGATTCAGATTGGACCTACAGGATGCTCCTGAGGGAAGGGGCTGGGAGAGCAGGAGACCAGTCAGGGGACAGATTATTCCTAGAATTTAGAGCAGCTGGGTCTCCAGTGATAACATCCCCCTCCTAGAGAGAGTCTAGCAGATGAGCAAATGACCCCTTAGCAGCTCCTTGCCAAGGTGACCCTGTGTGGACTGAGACTGGCCATGGGGTTTGTGAAGGCAGCAGTAAGTTCAGGAACCTCCCCAGGGAGAAGACAGAAGGAGCAGGCTTCTGTGATGATTTACTGAATGAATCTGCATCCGTCCTGCTCTTAGGTGAGGAAGGCTCCTTCGGTTTTCAGTGTTAAGCAGTGTCCATCCCATCTGTGATCTCAGCTTTACTGGTTGTTATCTCAATGGAACCTCTGAGTCCCTGGGCATCACTCTCACCCATGCTGCCCAGCTTCCCTTCTCTCTCCTTCTTTCCTTCCTTCAGAGTCCCTGCCTGGTGAAGAAGATGAGGAGGACGAGGAGGTGAGTTCTGAAACTGAACCAGGTTGAGGTCGGGAGTGAGGAGGCTCTAAACTCCATCCTCTGCAGATCTGAGCACTTCTTAGGAAGGTGTCCCCCACCCTTTTCCTCCAAGATTCTACATTCAATAAATATTAATCACAAGGCATTTCCAAGATAGATGTGAGGGATATAGAATAGACAGACCCTGTTTTCAAGGTGCTTACAGTCTATAAGAAAGGAGGAAAAGGCAAATCCATTTGTAAAGCACTTTATGTGTTATCTCATTTGTTCCACAGTTACCCTATGAGGGAGGTGCTATTATCATCCCCATTTTGAGGACTGAGTCTGACAGCTTAAGTGACTTGCCCAGGGTCATACAGCTAATCCGTGTCTAAGGTGGCACTTGAACTCAGGTCTTCCTGACTCCAAGTTCACCACTCTTCTCCACTTTGCCACCTAGTAAAGTAAAGGAGAACGTGAGAACTGCCTTGGCAAAGTGCTGTCAGAAATCTGACGAGAGGGCGGGTACGGTCCAATCTCTCCATTCATACAGATTAGCTCAGGAGTTTTATCTCCAGCCCTGACCTCGCTTCTGAGCCACATACCCCAATCCCCACTTGGATGTCCCACTGGTGCCTCAAGCTCAACTTGGCCCAAGCCAGTCTTATTCCTTTCCCCATGAGCCAGCTCTCTTGTCTGTCATCACTTTCAGGGGCCCCACTGTTCCTTGTGTCTCCCATGTCCAAAACCTCACTACAAAACCAGCTGATTACAGAGTCCTGCTGATCCCACGTTTGTCTGTCATACCCACCTCGATCGCCTTAGTCCCACTACATACTAACATCCCAGTGCTTGTCCTCCCCACCTGCTTCCAAGATTTCACTAACCCACTAACAGGTCTTCTCATTTTTATACCCTGCCCATTCCTATTCCGACCCAAATCGATCCCTATGCATAAATCTGACTTCTTTCCTCTGTTCTGTGAAATATCTTCAGTGGATCCTAACTGCCCATCAGATGCATAAAGTTTAAACTGTTTGCTTGGCAATCAAGGCTCCCATATTCTGCTGCCACCTTAGCTTTCCAGCCTTTTTCTCACAGTAGGTCCCTTCGTATATCTTGTGGTCCAAACCAAACCGAAGTGATCCCTGCCTCCTGAACATTGTACTTTCTTAACTCAGTGCCTTTGCTTATGCTGTTCCCTATAACTGGAATGCCTTTTCATTTAATAAATTCCTATTCATCCTTTAAACGCCCACCTCAAACAGTTCATCAGTTTATCAAGTGCTTACTGTATGGCATGTACTATGCCATTTACTGGAGACACTAAGAAAAAGCAAAAACACTTCCCAGTTTACATTCAAGTACCATTTTGTCCTTTCTCTGAAAGGCCACCCAAGGCGACAATGACCCCCTTTTCCCTGAAAGCTCACATGAAGTGCAGTAGGAGAAGTTGGCTGGGGGTGGAGAGAGAGAAGAAAGTGTATATTATAATTATCTGTGGATTTCCCATAACCTTCCTCTTCCCCTCTCTCAAGATCCACAGAGGTAGGAACCATGTCTTAAAAAAAATCGATCACCTCCAGGACCTGGTGCAATTCTTTGCACATAAGATGTGCTTCCAATATGGGAGCTACACAGGCATTAGAAAAGCCAGAATGAAAACAGATCCAAGAGAGATCTGTGGCTGGAGTCCACAAAGGCAGGACAGCTAGGAAAGGAGCATGGTGCCAAGTTGTGGAATACCTGGAATGCTGGGAGGGGTCTGGACTTCATTTCATAGATGCTAAAGAGCCATTAAAGGTTTTTCTTCAGAGAGGGATGCTTTCTCCATGTTGGAGGCTATTCTGCCAAACTCTCCAAGTCTCCTTTTCTCCCAAGGATTCTTCCTACCAATGCTTCTGATTTGTATAGTCTTTTTTCCTTCCAAGGTGGCTTCATATACACAACCTTGTGAGAAAGTTAGAACAGATACAATTATGCTCATTAGACAAATGAAGTTGAGTGATTTGCCCATGATCTCTTGACAGATCTGGCATCCAAACCTAGATCTCCTGATTGCCAGTCTAGGCCCAACTAAGGCTAGAGGCAGGGTCAGTTACTTTGTGTTCCATGTGTTATCTCAGCTTTTATATTCTATTATCACAGTAACAATGATTTATTTTTTCCTTCTCTCTCTGCATTAGCTACAAAGGATGTTGCCAACTCTGAGACTCACAGGTGGGGCATGAGGGCTTGGTATAAAGAAAAAAACCCTTTAGGGTACCAGAGGTACTGTGATCAGGTGGGAGGCCAGAGGGCAGGAAGGCCTGAGTTCTGAACCTGGTAACAAAATCTGTGGGGTCTGGGATTTTCTCGGGAGCGCGGTTAATGACTGATTTGTTTTTTTTTGGGAGGCTACAGAACTACCACAACCTGTCCCCTCCATGGTCCCTTATAGTCTGCCGAAGGAAGAACAGGAGTGGCCATCTACCAGTCTTCAGCCACCTCTTGGGCTGGGACCCTCCCCTCCTGAGCCCACCATGCTGGCCCCTCCACCTGGCCCCCCTGCTACTTTTGGGGAACTGATCCCCGAAGTCCTTCCAGACTTGGAGCCTGGGCCTCTGGCTGCCAACTTGGCTCCCCCTCCAGAACAACTGCTTCCCGATCTGCTTATAAGTCCCCACATGTTGCCACGTAAGGACCTCTTAGCTGGGGATGGGGAGGGTTGAGAGAAGCAGCTGGAACTGAGGGAGGAATAGAAAACAGTTAGAAATAGCTAGGCTAAATGAGGGTTTTGTCCCTTGAGAGATTATGTGACTTAGATCAAGTCAGTAAGCATTTGTGAAATGCCTACTCAGTGCCGGGCACTGTGGGTACAAGAGCTACAGATGGTCCTTAATCTCAGGGAGCTCATAGTCTAACGGGGGTGAGAGTCTGCAAACAACTATGCACTACTAAATATGAACCACTTAAGTTGGGAATCATCTTGGAAGGCACTAAGCACTCATGTATTAAGAAGGTTCAAGGGCGACAGTATGGGACTGAGGTTGGGAGTGTTGAGGGAGGAGTAGAGGAGGGGGTGGGGGAGGGAATGCATGCCCAAGACCCAGGTGAGGTGATCTTATCTGTGGAGCTGGGATCAAGGCACAGAGGGAGCTCACATGGGATTTGGGGGTTGAGTTGTCCCCTTCCACAGTGACCGACCTGGAGATCAAGTTCCAGTACCGAGGCCAGCCACCCTATTCCCTCACCATCAGCAACCCCCAGGGTTGCCGCCTCTTCTACAGCCAGCTGGAGGCTACCCAGGAACAAGTGGAACTCTTTGGCCCAGTGAGCTTGGAGCAGGTGCGTTTTCCTGGTCCAGAGGGCATCCCCAGTGAGAAGCAGCGCTTTTATACCCACCAGTTACTAGATGTTCTAGACCGAGGACTCATCCTGCAGCTCCAGGGCCAGGATCTCTATGCCATTCGTCTTTGCCAGTGCAAAGTGTTCTGGAGTGGACCTTGTGCCACCCCCTCTGCTACACCACGGCCCATCCAACGAGAGAAGAAGACAAAGCTTTTCAGTCTTGAGCAGTTCCTCAATGGTGAGGCCAGCTCTCTGCCCCACCTGCTCTCTGGCTTGGCTTTTCTCTAGGGTTTCTCTTGACCCCCATCTGCTCCTAAAACCTCTGACTTTTATCATGAGTATCTGCTCCCCCACTGACCATTCTGGGTGCTGAAGGATGGGTGCCAGGCCGAGGTCTAGATCTTACTGTGGTCTCCTGGTTCTATTCTCTACCCTAGAACTGATCCTATTTCAAAAGGGCCAAACCACGACTCCACCAGCCTTTGAGATTTTCTTTTGCTTTGGGGAGGAGTGGCCAGACAGAAAACCCAAGGAGAAGAAACTCATTACTGTACAGGTATGCATTGAACCAACAGGTCCAGTAACTTCACACCCTGACCCCTTCCTCATTACTTCCTTCTATGCATGCCGCACTCCAGGCACACTGGCCCAATCCCATGAAACTGCATCTTCCGTGTCTCTGTATCTTCCATAGCTAGAATGCTCTTCCTACCACCGTCTCATGGATCCCTGGCTACCTTTAAGATAGCTCAAATACCACTTCCTCCAGGAAGCCTTTTCTAGAAGGCTTTTCAGAAGCTACTAGAGCCTTCTGTCTAAGGCTACCTCTTAGGGTACTTCATCTGCTCTTGATTTGTATGCAGGTTTACGTATGTTCCCTTTTATTAGAATGTAGTCTATTGAAGGAAATGTTTTTGCTTTTTCTTTATATCCCCAGTACTTTGTATAGGGTCTAGCACACAAATGCTTACTAAATGTGTGTTGATAGGGCCTCAGTTTCCTCAGCAGTAACATAAGCAAACTGGATCACTCTTGAGATCTCTTGCAGCACAGAATCCTGTGATCTCTCCCCTGCCTCAACTTTCACTGCAACGATCATCAGGGGTGTTGGAGATGGTAGCCATTCAAAAGTATTCCCATCTCCTTCCCTATCTCTCTCCTCCAGGTGGTGCCAGTGGCAGCTCGGCTTCTACTAGAGATGTTCTCAGGGGAGCTTTCTTGGTCAGCTGACAGCATCCGGCTGCAAATCTCAAATCCAGACCTCAAGGACAGAATGGTAGAGCAATTTAAGGAGCTACATCACATTTGGCAGCTACAGCAGCGCCTGCCACCTGCCCCCTCTGTGCCTCCTGGACCGGGCCTTCCTGCTGGCACAGGGCCCTGGCCCATTCATCAAGTTGGCATGCATCAGTGAAGCGGCTGCATCACCCATCCCTCACTAGCTTTTATACAAGAACTGACCTCAGTGTGCTAACAACTCAGTGGCCACTTTTAGAGCCAGCATGGTCCAGGCCTTGTCTGCTGAAGAGGCCTTTGTGCTCAGAGGGAGAAGGGTTAGGATGGCAGATCCCTGGGTTCTCCCTACCAGCAGGAGCTTGGTAGGGAAGATGATCCCCAGCTTTGGGCTGCCAGAGATTTATCAAGCTGCATTAGGAAGAACTCAGCCAACACTTGATATGGAAGGCCTGGAACAGGGGATTTCTGGGACCTTGTAGGAAAAGGCAGTGCTTTCCAGATAGGAAAAATGCTTTTTCCATTCTCCCCACTTTCAATGGAAGGAAAAAAAGTGCTGCCAGCCAGGCAGCCCTCAATACAGGACAAGAGCAACTCACAGGGGCTGGGAGAGCTGTCTCAGCAGATTGCTCATCGACATGTACAGCTGTTTTCCTTAGTCCTAAAGAAGAGGTATAGAAAGACAACACTTGTTTCCCTAAGGAGCCACAATTTAAGGTGGTAGCTACTCCCATTTTTGAGGGCATAGTAAACAGCTCAAGTAGGAAATGGGATTCTGTAATGTAATTTTAAATTGCTGTGAGGGTGAACTGTGGCTCATAAGCCAAATCATCAACATTAAAAGATTACAAATTTATTGGCTTGTCTGAATTGCTCTTACCTGTTTCTAGTATCACCCTGCCCTACCCCTACCCCTATCTGATGTTAACCCGGGACAGGATGTCTTGCTTCAATCGGCTGATCCTGAGAGCAGTCCTGCTTTCCAACCAAATGATGGTGAGAGGGTTTCTTAACTAATTACCGCCACAGTAATGTCATCTCAGTCACACTCACGTCACAACCCTGATCTTTTCAGCACCTTAAAATGCTCAGTCTCCACCACTCTGGAGCTTCTGTAGCTGGACAGTCACCTCCACCCTCTCCCTTTCTCCCTGTGCCTCATCCTTCCTAACCCCATTCTCCATCCTTTGTGACTTCGTCACTGCACTCCCTCCGCACTTTCCCAGGCCATAACCCTGCTCTAGATTTACTTTCCTCTCTTGCAAATCTCTCTTCTTTCATCTTTAACTTTTGGATCCCATGTCTCCCTGTTCTTTTGCCATTCATCTGTTTCGAGGCTAGAATCGCATGCTTTTTCTGCTCTTGCTTGAGTGCTACTGAATGAAGCTGAATGATGTGCTGATTGGATCTTTTGTCTTAAAGTTCCCATGGCTCCCTATTATCCTTGGGATAAAACATATACCCGTTTGATGCATCTTTTTACAACCTGGCTCCAGGTCTTTCTCCTTTCTAGGCTAGTCATCACATACTAAATTCCAGTCAAACTAGGCCATTTGCTATTGTTGCTCATACATACTTCGCCCATGCATAGGCTACCCTCCACACTGGGGATGCTCTCCTTTCTCCCTTTTGCACTTGGATGTCTTTTCCAGGCCCAGCTCTGGGGCTTTCTCCCCAGAAGGCCTTTTCTGATTCCCTTCTACCAGGCAAGCACACCCGCACGAAGGAACACATAATACACACTCTCCTTTGTTGGATTGATTACTTGACTGAAGGTATTCTGAAGAGAGCACTAACGTGGGCAAAGCAGGGAAACTTATGTTTTTTTCTAGTGTGCCTATTTCATTAGTAAAAGAATCCTTACAACAAATGGTCCTAGTAGCCTGTCTTTTTGAGGGATTATAAGAATGTACAATTCACCCTATTCTCAGTTTTACTGTGGCTGCTCTTCCAGTCGTGCCTGACCCTTCATGATCCCATTTGGGGTTTTCTTGACAGAGATACTGGAGTGGCTTGCCATTTCCTTCTCCAGTTCATTTTACAAATGAGGAAACCGAGGCAAACAAGGTTAAGTGACTCGCCCAGGGTGACACAGCCAGTGAGTGTCTGAGGCCACATCTGAGCTCAGATCCTCCTGACCCCAGGGCTAGTGCTCTATCCACTGAGCCACCAGCTATTTATTTTGGTTAGCCTTCTATCTTATCAGTGTCCACAGCATCGCTGTTGTATTCACAATTACTTTAAAAACTATAAACATTAATGTTCAGAAACATGAAATGATTTGTGGAAGTTCATGGTGCAAGTTAAGCAGCTAAGACTTTCTTATACTAGGTACTTTCTATATACACTTCCACTGCTATTGGATCCTTTCTACCCAATCCTTGCATTGTTGTTTAACTATTACGGGGTTTAGGAAACCATCAAGTTGGGGGGGGGAGCAAGGGGGTGCTCTGATTATTAATATGCATCTTTCAAAATAATTTTGAATGCCCCATCACCCACACTATTTTTCTGGTGTACATTCGCTATTTGTGAACATGTTGTCTCCCCTTAGCAGAATGCAAACTTCCTAAGAACAGGGACTGTATCATTTTTCTATTTGTATCTCTAGTGCCCAGGATATAGCAAACACTTAATAAATGATCATGAATATGATGCCTTAGGCCAGCGGTTCTCAACCTGTGGGTTATGTTCAATTTGTAACAATGAAAATAACATCCTGCATATCAGATATTTATATTACGATTCATAACAGTAGCCAAATTACAGTTATGAAGTAGCAACAAAAATAATTTTATGGTTGGGGGGGTCACCACAACATGAGGAACTGTGTTAAAGGGTTGCGGCATTAGTAAGGTTGAGGAACCACTGCCTTAGACAGTCCTGCTATAGAAAGGAGTTGGACTGGCACAGCTCAGCACCATCTCCCGCTAGAAAATAAACCTACCAACCTTTCCTCCATTTTAACTGGAACATACTTCATCTGGTTTAGTATTTGCATAAACAAAAGTCATAAAACCCACTGTACATCTTAAGTTGGAAAAGACCTTTTCCCCTCTGAGATGCCAAAGCTAGCTTCCACCTTGGTAAAAGGTACTTGTTTTTGTTTAAGACTAAAGCACAATTAGGGTGTACTCCCCGAAAATGGGGTAATACTCTGCTAGGGAACAGAGATGGGCCAATTTTTAAAGCTATTTCTTTTGAAGAGCAACGAAAAAAGTCAAGAGAGCTTTCTCTACAGAAAAGTTTAGCATCTAGTCTCCTATTAAGGAAAGAAGTACCATTCCCATAAATGAAGTCCTGGCTAGTGACCCACAATTATCAGCACTGCCGGGACAGACTCTATTGAGCTGGCCACATATCTGCAGCACTGTGAGGAACACAGTGGCACATTGGCTGGCCTAGCTATGACAGACTCATCAATTTCTCCCAAAGGGGCCACAATGGCCAGTGTGGACAGATTCATTTCACCAGTTAACTTCCCTTATCCCTCATGCTGCCTTTTAGTATAGAACTCTTTAGATGGACAAAGATCTAGTGCTGTTGCCACTGCAGCTCTGGGAAATTGTCAGGATGTCTTTGAACAATTCCAAATATTTAAATGAAACCAGGAAGTCAAGCACAAGAGATTTTCATTTCACAGGAAATGCCGAACTGGCAAACAGGATGGGGTGGGGGTGTTTTCCCCAACAGTGCTCATGGATTTTGGAAGCTAGTCACTGACTAGACACATAGGTCAGGTCACTGGTGATGGCAGAAATGCAAAGAGATTACATAAGCTTTCCTCCAAAGACCAGCTCTCATCCTTGAAAGATGAAATGCCTGGTATACAGAAGGAATATAACAAAGGCTAGCAGACTGACAGGGGAAATTAAGAAACTGATTACTAAAAATGATGAAAAATCATTTATTAAGTGCTCAGTTTGCCAAGCACCATGCTAAGTCATGGGGATATAAACAGGCAAGCAAGACCCACTGCTCCAGTGACCCTGGGCTTGGATTAGGGATGCTTTCACCTTATTTTGCCTGGCACTACTACATCACTTTCTTGCCATCTCCAAAATGAAGGTGATCCTAGGAGTGACAGGCACTCCTAACTATAGATGTGCTGGACATTACACACATTCAGCTGGCATAAGTATCCTCCTCCCTCTATAAAGACTTTTAAGAAAATAAGAAATGCAACATAAGGAATTTAGACTTTAAGGAGAAAGCTGAGGGACATTGGGACCAGGTTCTTTCTTAAGAAGGATCAGAGAACCATTACAAGTCTGTAGCAACACCCTAGGCACATGCTTGTCCTCTACTTGTAAAAGGGCCAAAGTAATCATCTAGACTTTTTCAAATCTATTTTCTCTTGGGGGGGGCAAGTGTCCAGAGAATGAGCAGATTATGGGAAGAAAAACGGTCAAAGAGAAGTTGTAGTTAAGACAGAGAAACACGAATGAACATTTTTCAATTTATTTTTTTGTTGGCTTTTTTTTCAGTTTATTTTTTGTTGTTGGTTTGTTCTCGAGATGGCTACAACACCAGACAGAACAATGCGCTCAAGTCCAACACCCGTGCAGGGCTTCACTGCTTTGAAATGTTAAGATCCGCTTTTGGTTCCACCCGCCCCCATCAAATAATTTTCAAATCTTTGAATAAAATAGTTATTGGTCAGCCCCGTAAAACACACCTCTTTAAATCTCAACCCCCTTTTCCTCTTTCCCATATCTGGGAAAAAAAAAAGAAAAAAAATACCTCAAAAAATTTTTTTAAAAAAACACCTAAAAAAGAGAAAATTTATATATATATATATAATATATATATATGACTCCCCCAGTTTTGGACTCTTTTCCACGAGGCTGACAACGACTGGATGAGCCAGATGCAAGTAGATGTAGGGTCTGAATGGGGCCAGAGTTGGGGTGGGCTTGAACTTTGATGCTCCCATCCTCCCCCGACTTACTGGGGAACCACATGGACAGGTCAGGACTAGCTCTAGCTCTCTTGCTCATTGTTCCGTGTCTGAACATGAAGTTTAAAGGGGGAAAGAATCGAGGGTGGGAGAAATCCTTACTCCACTTGGATCCCTGCCCCCAACAAAATAAAACAAAGTACACCCCCCCCTCCTCCCCCCAAAACACCTCCAAGATGTTGGTTTTTTTTTTCCTGCTTCCCAAGTGCAGCAATTTGGTTAATTCATTTCAATTCCCACATTTTCACAAGTAATTCTGCTGTGTGGTTTTTGTTTCATTTCACAGAAAGTTTGCTACTTTTAGTATGGTGTTTCTGGGTTTTTTTGTTGCCAGGCAAATGTTTCTCTTCAGGTTTCCATTTAGCTTTTCCTCTTTTTTTTTTTATTAAATATTTTTTCCCTTTCTAAAAATGAGTCCATCAGGAAACCAGCTTCCCTCCCACCAATCTGGACATGCCGCAGCCATCCTTTAAAAAAAAAATCACTCTGATTTGCCCTCTCACTCATAAACAGGAACTCCCCACAGGACTGCCCCAGGAGGCCAGAGTCTCTCCCTGTTTGCTGTGACAGCTCTGGTGAAAGGGTGTGAAAGTCCCTCTGCCACAAGGAAGGGTTCTGATTGTGAGACACATTCTTGTTTTCGATTTTCCTGTCTTCTAATAAAAAGACATTCCTGGGAAAAGACAGAGAGGGCAGCTGATTAGCAGGGCAGAGCCAACTTTTTAAAGAACTAGCCACTAGGCCGAGCAGCCCTGAACTTCTCTGTACCAGGCTGTCTGGCTCAGCCTTCCCTCTAAGTTCAATAACTAAATCTGTGACTAGAGACTGCTTCCAAAGAGGACTTCTTGTAAACAGAACAAAGGACTGTGTGAAGCAGGAGAGTCTTCATCATTTAAAAACAATTAAATGTTCATTCTGTGCTTAACAATGGATGCCACAAATCCTGATGCTACCTGAGGTGCCCAAGCCATTTAAGAATATAAACTGAAAAACAAACAAACCAACCATCTTTATCCATGAAGGACTGCTGAACGTCCCGTTCAGGGGACTGTCATTCCCAAGCCTTGGAATCCTGTCTACCCATTCAGAACGTCCTCTTAGGAAGACAAGCTATAGATCTACAAGAGAATTGCTTTTTTCTTTACAGCTAAGAGAACAAGATAAAGCTAACTGGTACCACAGACGAAAACCACCTTGGATGTGGCCTTGCCCCTCTGTGCTCCTGCACTGCAGAGCTTTCTCCGCTTGATAATTCACCAGCCAAAGAATTCTCCAGCCAAATGGAAGAACCCAGCAGCAGGCAGGTTGCAAAGGGTGTTGCTTTTCAATTATAGCAGAAATTTTGCTAATCATGAAAACTCACTGATAAAGAGTACAAATAAAGCATTCTTAGGGCAGTATTTCTGCCCAGCCCCACCGACGTTCTTCATGCCCAAAACAGTCATCTACTACATCAGACATATACATGATTAAAAGAGAATTCGGTGCTTGTCATCTTTTATACAAAGCTTCATAAGAATAATTCTGTCTGTATGTGTGTGTATGTTTAATAAAGGGAAAGAGGGAGAAAGAAGGGACTGCCTGGGAAACTCCAGGACAAGTCAGTGCTGCCCAAGCTTGGCTCAATTCCCACAAGGGAGGAATGCAATCCAGAAGAAGAAAGTGATAAACACTTCCTTCATTATATGTCAATTAATGCCATATATAAGAATGCTTTATAATGATCACTAAATATATTAAATTCTTCAAACCCTCACCCTCTAGCCCCAGGGATCTGCCTTTATTAGAACCCAGTTATCACCACTGAGTGGTTACTAACAACCTGGTGGCTCTTACAGAGCTGGGGATAACACTTAACTCACCTGGGAGACAGGCACATTACAGGAGCTCAACTTATCGAAACAACCTGGTGAAGTCCCTCAAGGCCCAGCAAACTTGTTTACATTCCTCAGCACTGGAAAGAAAAAAGACCAGTTCTTTAGATTTAGTGGTGATAAGAAAGGAAGAATCAAGATGAAAAAACAGAATAGCTAAAATTGGGCAGAATGAGAAGTATTTCAACTCAGGCAGAGATTCTGACTCAGAGGTTCCTTGACCACATCTCACATTTATTCTTTAAATGGGAGTTTTATGAGGAATGTGTGATTACAGAAGAGTTGAAATGAATGTAAAAATGTCTCTGGATGCTCTATTTTGGCCAAAGATCTTGGTGTAAATGCATGCTAAGTAGCAAAAGCCCCATTCGATGCAAAAAGCAAACATACTCTACCGAGATTCTGTCTTTTTTTTCTATGCTAAGTTGATGTTACACCAAATTCTCTACTCACAGCAGCATATTTTAGGCTAGAAAAGTACAGATGGGTAACTAAGTCTACATCAGTCATTGATTTTCTAGTTGAACAAGCTACTCAGGATTTCTTTCTGGGGGAGGAGGAGAGAGGAGTTGGGGCACGTAGAGCAGCAGCAAGAAGAGGAGGAAGTTGGATATGGTCCTCAAGCAGGCATCGGAGCTTCATGGGGGGCATGTCAACACTGAACTGACCTGGAAGGCATTAAGTTAATTCTATCTTTTTTGGCATGAAAAAACGTGACTAAGAACTGGAATATGAAACTAGTTCCAGACAACAAAATGGGTACAATTCTGGGGCCAACCTCAATAATCTGGTGGAATTTGCCTAGTACAGGTTAAGCAGAAAAGAAAGTCTTGGAATTTTCTGAATATCCATCCTCATCCTCATGAATGAGTTCAAGTGACCAATACCTCCCAGGCATAGGTTTTATATTCAGAATTTTTTCCTTCTAGATTGGAGCAAGTGGCATTAAAGGGAAAAAAGGTATAAGGAGTGATAGAAAAGGACAGAAGAGAGAATAAAAGTTACTACTTTAGGCACCTACATTCCCATTTTCCCACTTCATGTGAAGCCTTAAATGACAGAGCCCTGATGTGAATAAACAGCAGAATCTTGGCGGGATCTCCCACTCCTCTCCATCTTAGAAACTCAAAAAGAAAATCCTTTCCTTTCTAGATTTGGGAAATTTTAATAAAATCATTAACTTTCTTAGGCAAGTTAAGGATGAGGCTTGTGAAGCAACTAGAGTGAATGAGGCCATATTCAAACATGCCAACAAATCAGGAAGGAGGAGAGCTCAAGAATCCAAGAGGTGGTCATCACTGTTGTGATAGAACACAGGATGAGGTCACCTCAGGTTCAAGGTCAACAATAAGGAGTAACTTAGATTCTATTCTACAAGTCATTCAATTGACTCCCTAGATAATCTCAAAAGAGCTGGGCTTCTTCCTACCCCTGTGTTCACACTCTCTCTGCTTTTCTTTCTCTCTCTGTTCATTTTTAGGATTATATGGACTCTCCTTTAGTGAAAACCAAATTAACTATGTTGGTCCTAAAACTTCTGAAGAGTAGACAATCTACCCCTTTTAGTAAAATCTGAAATCTCAATTTCTTTCTCTCTCTTTTTTTTTCTCGGGGGGGGGGGGGGGGATAGAAGCCATTGCCTCTGAGTTATTTTTGACACGTGAAATGCTTTCATCAAAGAATCAAAATTTAAAAAATAAAAATTAAAAAACTGAAACCAAAATTCTAGTAAATGAAAACTGCAAAAAAGCTATGCAGAATGATGGATGAATATAGAGAATAAGCCCCAGAGTCCTAGCTCTTGGCTTCTACTTCCAATTCTGCCACCAAACTTCTTTGCTGGGAGATAACTTTCTATAAAGTTCTTGACCATTTCAAAACCATCGACCCCCAATACCTGCCACAATAAGCGATGTCAGAAGCTGGTGGGATAGTTTCCTCTTTCTGATATTTTAAAACTTAGATCCCATTCCTCTCAAACTATTCTCTTACCCCTAGTATCCAAGATATCTTTATTAGTCTCCATTCCACAACTTTCAGGTCAACGACCTTTTAAATTTTTTTTTATTCATTTAACTTTCTTTTTCAATTAACGAGCATTAAATTTCTGTCTCTCCTACCCCTCCCAATTTAAAAGAAAATTATACTGCACCCCGCCCCCCAGTAACAATTATGCATGAGCAAGCAAAAAAAAAAAATTCCCACATTATCTTCAGTTACAATCATATTCTGCATCTTAAATACATCCCCTCACCCAGTCAGGAAGCACTGACTATCATCAATTCCCCAGAATAAATCATGGTAGTTCGTTGCACTGATGAGAGATTTTAAGTCTTTTGCCATCTGATTGTCTTTACAGTGTTTCAACAACCTCCTAAAAATGGGGCTATCAGAGCACTGTCTCGCACTTGGCATGTTGGGAAATGATTTACTGAATGGAATTCTGTGGTTTAGCTCTTGTGAACAGGTAGGTGGTGACTAACTTAAGCAAGCAAAGGATCCAATGTTGACCTATATGATTTTTGTGGGCAGGACACAGATGCAGCAATGGTAACTGGTACATATGTCCCATCACAATCTGGGTCAGACCTGTGCCCAAGTCTTCAGCATCTCTTTGCCCTGAGGATCCTTGTATAATGTACCAGAGGGCCCATGGAATAAAGTAGAGAACTGAAAAATGTGAAATGGTACTGAACAGCATTCTAATTATTAGCAGCCCATGTCAACTGAGAGATTATTTAGGGGCTTTGGAAAGTAGAACTGATCTTAGATTAGAGTTCATTGCAGGCTCTGAATAACTCTGAAAGCCGGGAGTATGCCAGTACTCTTGTAGAAGCACGCTGGGGCTTGCTGAAATGAAACTGAACCAGTTCACCCTCTCTCTGCTAGGATGGCAAATCTATAACGTGTTGGTGCTGGTTCTACAGCCAGAAGGCAAACTGAGTCATGAAGCCAGCAGCTGAAGGGCAGCAGGCAATCTAAAGAAGCCAATTAACTGTAAAAGGTGAGGAATAATCCCAGCTCCTCTTTCGAACTCCACCAGCATTGCCTTTTTCTGCAGTCTGCTCACTCTTTACCATCATGTCACAGGCTGTTCTAGGAGGAGCTGCCAAACTCGTTTAGCAATGAAACATCCAGGGAAGCCCAAGCAGGAGCAACCTGGCACAACTTGCTTTTTGATCTCATACAGTGAAATCAAGTCAACAAGCACTTTTTAGATACCAACTGTGTACCCACACTGGGTTAAGTGCTGGGGAAACAAAGAAAAGCCAACATTCTGCCCCAGCCCCTGCCCCCCAACACCACCACTAAATAAACAGTCAATCCCTGTTCTCTAGGAGCTCCCATTCTAATGGGAGAATCAACATTCAATAACTATGTACAAACAAGATACAGATGGGATAAATTCAAGAAAATCAACAGAGAAAAGGCGCTGATTGTATGAGGACTTGGGAAAGGATTCTTGTGGAAAGTGAGTCTTTAGCTGAGATCTGAAGCAAGTCAGAAAAGCTGGGAGATGGAGATGAGGAAGTAAAGAATTCTGGGTATGAGGGACAACCAGGAAAAATACATTGAGGTGGGAAATTAAGGGTCTTGTCTTGTGTAATTAAGTAAGTAAAGGCAAGGAGGCCAATGTAATTGTGAATGCAGCAAGGCTAAATATCTCTGCTTTTTACTAAGAACATAATTTTATTAACTAGGGGCTTTTGAAATTTTAAAATTAGCTTTCTAAACAAGAAGGTAAAACCACAGAGCCTGTGTTGACTCAATGAGAGAATACTTTCAGAGACACCCTGGAGTCTCATCAAAATAAGTAAGCACTATCAAGGGAATATGGTCCTGTGGGGAACGTTGTTCCAGAGCTGGCAGGGGATGAGCATGCCACAAGAAGCACTGGCCATGTGCAGTGGGCTTCCTTTTAGTCTGAAATCTTCAAACACTACTACTTTGACAGGGTTTTCATCTAAACAAGTAAAACTCCCATTACTATTTCCATCTCTTGCCACCATGATTTTTTAATTTGCTACACTTTTAAAATCAATTTATTCTTGGACTTTCATACTGTCACTGTTCATATGTTGTCTCTATGGCTAGAAGCATAAAAGACGTTGTAAACCTGAAACATCCCATGGTGAGCAACTCTGTTCTTCTTGCATATAGAAGAAAGCACCAAGTGCAATTCAGTAAAACACAGATGTCTCCTAAATCTAGTTTCTTTTGCCTGATATTACTGTACAGGCAACAAGAAGAGAAAAGGTCCTTCAGTAAATGAAAAAAGTGGGGAAGGAAAAATAATTCTTTCTACTATACCAGTTCTCATTTTCCCTCAAGTTTTACTTTGATGAGAAAAGAGGAAAATCATCAATAAACTAACATGACTCTGCCTTCCACTTGACCAAATCCAAGAGAACCAGGTAAAAGCACCAGCTACTGCCCCCTCCCTCATTGTCACTAGGCACAAAAATTATCAATGTAACAGTTCTGCTGGATAAATCCATAGTTCTAAGGAAATCCAAGCCATTTTGTAAGGCTACTTCAAGAACTGCACATAAATATCTCATGAAAGGGAAACCTCCATTTCCAGAAAAATGTGACACAAGGCTGTCACATGCTTAACTCAGTCATGCATACATGAATCACTCTGCCTACTACTGAAAAACCACCTACTTCCAGGGCAACGAGATTTAATGACCACAGAGCAATCCTCCTCAACAGTACTGTGGCCAGAAATTATGAAACCAAACCCTCGGGGCATTCTGGGAGATGTTACGGTTTAGTTATTCTGAAAAGTGATATACTTCTATTTTATCACTTGTCCAAGCAGGTAATAATAACAAGTAAGAAGAGCTTATGCTTTTTTCATATTTCACACTTCCAAAATGCTTTACACATATCACTATTTTACCCCCTCACTGTGAGGTAAGCAGTGAAAATAAATACAAAAATAGATTCCTTTTCAGACATACAGACTATGGCTCAGAAAATTCCTTGGTTGACATCACATGACTGTTCAATGATACAGCCAGAACATGAATACAGGACGTCAAGTACTACAGCCCAAAGGGCCATATGCCAATTCAATACCAAATCCCATTCTCAAACCTCTTGCTGTTTAGCTTTAACATATTAAATAGGAACAGACATAAGGAAAATAAATGATCCTAGAATTCCTGATTTCTGTGTGTCACCTATGGCAGGGAAGCTCACTTGGTAAGCCCTGGCTAATGGGGTTAGTGGCATACATGGATGTAAAGAAAAGCATTCATACATACCTCACGTCACCTACCTCTCCTAGGACACGAGTTAATACAGAAGAACATATAATAAAGTGCTACCGATGCCTACTAGATTTGGCTTTATAAAGGAACATCCAAGTCAAGCATTATACCATGTGTACTATACGTAGCAGATGGAAGTCACTTCAGAATAGATCCAATAGTACAAATGCACAAGGACAGAGAGCACACTCCTAACCCCAAGGGTCAGAGATGCTTGTCCCGTGCTGCCCACTCCATGCCTTTAAGCTGCCAACCTCCCCCTCATTCCCCACACTCACTCACCTAGTAACCTGCTTATGGAAATCTGTTAGCTGTTTATGCGTCACCGTGACGGCTCCCACAGTTGTCTCCTTTGGTAAACCCTTCAGAGAATTCTCTAGCCAACGACAAAAAGTCTGTATTGGGAGAAGTAAGAAAACAAGGTGACTGCACAGTGGTGGGGTGCATCCACAGCAGCTAGCCAAAGCAACCGGATTCCTTCAGCAGCAATTATTAACTGAGACCTGAAGTCAGGGAAAGGAAACCCAAGCCATCCCCTGAGCCCTGAGGTTACCCTTCTCAGGAAACTGAAGCAGTCTAAAATAAGCATGCTGGAGACTTCTCATGACAGCAGGAGCAGATAACACTTCCAATAGAGTTCTCTCAGACTGTAAACCAGTCTTCTTGCTGGGCTGCCAACCCATATCCTCAAAAACTAGATGAACCTCTTCATCAGTAGCAAACTCCCTTTTAGCATTAAAAATCCAAAGCAATTCAGAGAGGTGCAGAAGCAAAAACCAAAACGGGAAGGGCCTGACAGCAATTAAATTAATGGCTGAAACCCAAAAACTTTGGAGGATATACACCTATTAGTAGAACTAGACCAACTCAGTGGTCCTTGATAATATTACAGGATCTGTCTAGTCTTTGGGATAGAAAATGCTGCTTTATTTAACCTAAATTTTATTTTTGCTGCTATTCACGCTTATGTCCTTCTGTACTACCCTCAGTGGGAAAGAGGAACATTTATCTGGTTGTCACTTTTCACATGCTCAAAATTGCTCAAACCCCCCCCCCCCCCATTTACTTTTACCTTCTCTAAATCAGAGATTATCATTCTTTTCTTTTCCTTTGGAGGGGGGAAAGGCAGGACAATTGGGGTTAAATGACTTGCTTAAAGTCACACAGCTAGCGAGTGTCACATATCTGTGGTCACATTTGAACTCATATCCTCTTGACTCCAGAGCAGTGCTCTATTCATTGTGCCACCTAGCTGCCCCAATTATCATTCTTAAGATTTTTTTCTGAGCTCTTATTTTTAGCTATTTCCTTGTTTTCATTATTTTTCTCTCAATTGGCTTCAACATCCTAAAGAAAATATTCTAGCCAGGGCTTCACATCAGTATTCTGGCTGAAAGGCTACTTTTCTGCTCTCAAATGTTTTCTCCTACTAATATATCCTTTCATCTGGTTTAAATTCTTACTAAACTTGAATAAAACTAAGTACCGAATATTTACTAAAAATCCAATATTCCTCCAAATGCTGCCACCTAGGAAAGAGAGACAGCACTGCATACATTCAGGAGAAAGAACTAGGGCACAGTTAGAGAAATCTACCAAATCAAACATTTAACAAAAGATTAGCATTTTTCTAAGTGTGAACCAAGGTATCAATCAAAATAAAGCATTTAAGTGCCAAGTACTGTGCTAAGGTACAATCAGCCACGAGAAAATTAAAACAAATAAGTTATACTGTAGTCCAGTTTTTTATTCAATGAAATGTAGGGTCTCTATACCAAAGCCAAGCTCAAGATACGTTAATAGTTCCACCATATTCTATTTCAACATGCTCATTACTACAAATCATCCTCACACCTATAATCTGAGACTACATATAGCTGTACCATAATTTACAACTCAAGCAATCCTATTCCTATTCTTGAAGATAATTTTAAAAGGTTAGAAATTACACATAAAACTAAAAATTAGAATGGAGTGTAAGAACTTGATGTCTTTCTGAAGATATATGCACACATGTTCCTTGGGTGGGGTCTGTATCAGTGATAATACCTGCGATAAGTAGCTAACATTTCTTCAATAACTAGTAACCATTTATTAATGGCATCATACAGGCATTTTCCACCAATAAATGAATTCATTTTAGCATCAGAACCAAACATAATGTTTGGAAGAACCTCTAATTTGTTAATAACATATCAACATAAAATATTCCACACCATTTGGCTGTACTATACTATACTTAACAAGTGATTTAAAGAGCCCAGAATTCCAACACTATTAAATACAGCAACATCCTTATAAATAAAATCAAACAGGGTTGATTTTCAAGTCAAAATAGTCTCTAGGAGTCAAAAGGTACTACCAATTTTTGACTCCTGAAAACAAGTTATACTTTAAGCCTTGTAGAATTTTTCTTACCGGTCTGTCGACTTGCATGATCTCCCAAAGCACTTCGGCTACATCTGGAAGGGTATACGGGGGTAGGCAGAAACAACATGTATGTAGCAGTTGGCTCACAAGTTGCTGTCCAAGCTGGTTCATCACCTGTCCAATCAACTCTTTCCGAACTTCATAGTCTTCTTCATGCTAGTGAAAAACAAGTGAAGCCAGTAAACCAGTCTCTCCAAAGAGTAAATACTCATTCCACACTTTCCTCAAAAAATTTTTACTGATCCTTTCTTCCCTTCACCATTTTCTCCAAGGAACAGGCATGTCTCTTTCTGGCCTAAGCTAAGCATTCATGTGGTTGTATTTCCTCCCATCTCTATTAGGAGCTTGCTCCATAGGATTTAAGATGATAGATTACAAACTCCTCATTTTACAGAAAAGGAAATCAAAGTTATGTGATACTAAACATAGTATTCTTAATTTTGTAATATTACTCCCCACTTGGTTGGCTTTGTTGCAAGTCATACCTTGAAAGATTGCTGAGGATAGGGGTGGGGTTAGGGGAAGAAGAGGAGGAGAGAGAAGCAATTCAGCAAAACCAATCAATACATCCACTATATCTGACAGTATATGCAATATTTCATGTCCACACTCAGTTCATTATACTCCTCCTACCCCCCTGAAATGAAGGGAAGGAAATACATATGTTCAACTTTTCTCTGAGGCCAAGTTAGACCATCATAATTATACAAGATCTAGTGTCATTTTTTGTTCTCTCCATTTGTTGTTTGTGGTCACTGTGTACACTGTTTTCATGGTTCTGTTAACTTCACTTTGCACCAGTTCATATAAATCTTCCCATGTGTCTTTGAATTATTCATATTGTCTTTTTTTATGGCACAGTAATATTCTATTACATTCATGTATCACCATTTATCTTTAGTCCATTTACAAATTTATGGGTACCTTTCTAATTCTTTGCTACTACTTAAAATATTCCTATGAATATTTTGGTCTATTATAGAGACAGATAGACAGAGAGGGAGAGACACACACACACAAACAGAGAGACAGACAAACCTTTCTTCCTGTCTCTGATGCCCTTGGGCTCTATGCCAACCAATGAATCAAAGGGTACTGACATTTTTTCCTCTTTTTTTCTCATAATTCCAAACTGCTTTCCAGACTGGACGGACCAATTCACAACTACCTTTATCAGCATTCCTATCTTTCTGCAGACCCGCTAACATCAATGATTTCCATCCTTTGTCACTTCTGCCAGTTTGTTGGGTACGTGAAAACTCAAGAGTTGTTTTAATTTGTACTTCTAATTATTAGTAATTTGGAGTAATTGATCATATGATTATTAAGATTTTGCAGCCATTCTAAGGATTATTGGTTCATATGCTCTGATACTTGGTGTTCATGATCTTTGCCCCTGGTCTTTTATATTTGTGTTAATTCCTTATATACCTTAGATATCAAAGATATATGATGCCCTAGTACTCTTTCCACAGACACACTGACTACTGCCTCTCATGCCTTTTCTCACCTGCACTCTGAAGAGTTATAAGAGACCTCTTCACCAACAAATCCAAAGTCCTTTACTCAATCCTCATTTCCCTTTTCCTTTCTCCAACATGTAATACCAATGACCACTCTCCTTCTTTGACTTAATACTTCAGGTATGGTGGAAAAAATGCTCAACTGGGCACCAGACCTAGATTGCTTAGATTCAAATCCTATTCCTGATACCTATTAAAGATGTGATCACGGACAAATCACCTACACTCTCTGCCAAAGTAGGGACAGCAGACTCTAAACAAATTTTAGAGCTCCAGAACCCACAAAATGATAGAGAAACAAAGCTCCCACTGAAGGCAGCCTGGCAGGCGGACAGGAAGGGTTCATTGCAGCACACGAGCCCTGCTGTTTTAGCCCTAGGGCAGCCAGGACAAGCCGTGGCTATAGCATTCAGGAGGGTGGATCACTGGCAGCTATGGCAGTTTACAGAATTATCAACCCATAAGAGCCAAGGATAAAGCAAAAGGTCAGTGAAACTCTGCTAAATTTGGGGAAAAGAAGCAGGTCCAGCAGTCTGCCCTCAGGAGCAAGACGCAAAGAAAGTGGCAGCCCTGCAGCTGTCTCCACGTGACTGCTTCAGAGCTCCTGATCTGCAGATTGCAGGGAGGCCAAGTGACCATTGAGAGGCTAAGTGCTCTTCCTTAACCTGCCTGGATCGGGATCATGGCCTCGGGTGGTGGTCCTGAGATGTGTGACCAGTAAGCCAAAGCTGGTGGGGGCTGCAGAGATGGCGGCCTCCTAATAGCTCCAGCAGCTGCGAAAACCCCAGCAATTTGGGACAAAGCTCTCCCCTCTGAAAGTAGAGTTCTACAGAGCCCAAAAGCCAAGTAATTGACTGGCAACATGAGCAGGCAAAGGAAGCAAAGCAAGAACAGCAATCCAACTTTAGATTCCTTTTTTGGGGACCAAAAGGATCAGAGCATGGAACAGGAGGAAGACAACAAAGTCAGAACTCCTGCACCAAAAGCTTCCAAGAAAAATGTAAACTGATTACAGGCCATACAGGAGCTTAAGAAGGATTTTGAAAGCCATATAAGAGAAGTGGAAGAAAAATTAGGAGGAGAATGAGAATGATGCAAGAAAATCATGAAAAAAGAGTCAACAACCTGACTAAAGAAAATAACACCTTAAAAAATAGATTAACTCAAACGCAAAAGGCCCAAAAAGCCAATGAGGAGAAGAATGCCTTAAAAAGCTGAATTTGCTAGATGGAAAAAGAATCTCAAAAGCTCACTGAAGAGAATGGTTCCTTCAGAATGAGAGTGGAGCAAATGGAAGCAAATGACTTTATGAGAAATCAACATACTATTAAACAGATCCAAACAAATGAAAAAAGAGAAGGCAATGTGAAATATCTCATTGAAAAATCCACCGACCTGGAAAACAGATCCAGGTGAGACAATTTTAAAATGATTAGATTACCTGAAAGTCATGATCAAAAAAAGAACCCAGAAAACATCCTTCAAGAAATTCTCAAGGAAAACTGCCCTGATATTTTAGAACCAGAGGGCAAAATAGAACTTGAAAGAATTCACCAATCAACTCTTGAAAAAGATCCCAAAAAGAAAACTCCTAGGAATGTAATAACCAGGTTCCGGAGTTCCCAGATCAAGGAGAAAATATTACAAGCTGCCAAAGAAACAATTTGAACACTGTGGAAACACAGTCAGGATAACAGAGGATCTAGCAGCTTCTACATTAAAGGATCAAAGGGCCTGGAATATGATATTCTGGAGATCAAGGGAGCTAGGATTAAACCAAAAATCACCTACCCAGCAAAAATGAGTATAATGTTTCAGGGGAAAATATGGTCATTCAATGAGGTGGAGGACTTTCAAGCATTCTTGAGGAAAAAACCAGAACTGATTAGAAAATTTGACCTTCAAATACAAGAAGCATGAGAAGGTAAACATAGAAAAGAAATTATAAGGAACTTATCAAAGTTGAACTATTTACACACCAACATGGAAAAACAGTAATTGTAACTTATGAAACACTTCTCAGTATGAGGATAGGTGAAGGGAATATAAATGTATATATACATATACATACACGTATGTCTATATAGGAGGGTATATAATATGCCTATGAATATATATGTGAGTGTGTGTATATGTGTACATAGACAGAGGGCACAGGATCAATTGAACAGGAAGGGATGAGATTTTAAAAGGTGAAATTGAGAGATGGGAGAGAAATATAATGAGAGGAGACAGGGAAAGACAGAATGGGGTTAATCATTTCATACAGAAGAGGCAAGGGATAACTGTTACAATGGAGAGGAAGAACAGGAAGGCAAAAGGGAATGGGTCAACCTTACTCTCATTGAATTTGGCTTAGGGAAAGAATGATATACACTCTAAATTAGGTATCTTGCCCTACAGGAGAGTAGGGGGGAAGGGGATGAGAGGGGGAATGATGGAGGGGAGGGAAGGTTGGGGGGGAGGGTAGTTAGAAGCACACTTCTGTAAAGGGACAGGGACAAAGTAGAGAATAGAACAAGTGGGGGAGGCGGGATAGGAAGGAGGGAAATATCATCAGTCTTTCACGATATGTCCATTGTGGAGATGTTCTGTGTAACTACACATGTACAGCCTATGTTGAATTGCTTGTCTTTCCAGTAGGGGTGGGCGATGAGGGAGGAAGGGAAAGAATCTAGAATTTAAAGTTCTAAAATAAAATGTTAAAAATGTGTGTGTGTGTGTGTGTGTGTGTGTGTATATGTGTAGTTATTATTATTTACATGCAACTGGGAAATAAGATATACAGGCTCTGGGGTAGAGAGATCCATCTTGCCCTACCAGAAAGTCAGAGGGGTGATGGGGGAGGATATAGGAGAGAGCAGATTAGGTGAGGAGGTATATAGTGGGATTGCTGTTTTGGGGTGGTGGGTAGGGGGAAGATGGGGAGAAAATTTGTAACTCAAAATCTCGTGGAAATGAATGATATAAACTAAAAATAAACAAAATTAAAAAAAAAAAGGATAGCAATGCTTACAGTACCTACTCTACAGTTTTTGGCTTCTTTACCTCCCATAGACCTGCCCTGTCTTTAACTAGGAAAGGCTACTTGAGTTCCTCCAGCTTTATTTCTACTTCTTTTCTCCCTTTCCTGTTCAAACTTCTTGAAGAAGTAGTCTACCCTCACTGCCCCTAATTCACTTCCCATTACCAAATCACTTGCTATGTGGCTTCTGTCCCCACCACTCTAACACCGCTCCCCTCACAAAAATAAATAAATAAATGTCACCAAAGACCTTTTATTCATGAAATTCTTCCTTTTTCTTTGGCCCCTCTATAGCATGACAATACCCCCCCCCCCCTTTTTGGTTTTACAAGGGGGAAAGCAGGGCAACTGGGGTTAAGTGACTTGCCCAAGGTCACACAGCTATTAAGTATTAAGTGTCTGGGGCCAGATTTGAATTCAGGCCCTCCTGACTCCAGGGCCAGTGCTCTATTCACTGCACCACCTAACCGCCCCAACAATATCCTATTCCTCTCTGAAATTATCTCTACCCTCAGCAATATTACCATATACTACACTTTTAATCCTCTCAAACTCCTCCTCCTCTGTCTCCTTTTCCTCCTCCTAATTCCTGACTGTGTGAATTACCCAAAGTTCAGCCTAATGTCCCTTTTCCTCTCTATACTGTTCAGAGAGCTCATTCATTCTCAATTTCAGGTATCCACTATGCAAATAACTTCCAAATTTAAGTTATTAGCCTTGCTTTTTTATATAAGTGCCAATGGTACATCTTCAACTACTGACCAGATATTTCCTTTCAATTATTATGCCATCCTTATAGACTCAGCAGTGACAAAAAGCAATATGGCCGAATGGAAAGGGAATGGGATTTGTAGGCAAAAAGACCTGAGTTCAAATCTCAATTGTGTTTACTACAAAGGAGCTTATTAACTAAACCTAACTTGGTCTCAGTTTCCTTGTCTATTTCATAATCTCAACTTTTTAGCTCTATATCTTATCTCTCTATCTCACCTATACCCTATCTCATTTATCCTCATTCTTTCTGTCTACTAGTTGCTTTCCTACTGCCTACTAACATGTCTATATCTTCCCCACTCTCAAAAAGCTGTCTAGTGTCTACTATTTTCCTATATGATCTTTCTACGGCAATCAAATTGGCCTACTTCATTTTTTTCTCCTTCTTCCTTTTCCTCCCCTAACCAAGAACCTTTGCTCACCCTGCTTTCCTAATCAGAGTGTCCTTCCCCTCTCTTCTCTACTCTTCCATATGGTACCCACTATTTATGGCACAGATAAATCTATCTATCCCCATCTCCAGGAAGCCACCCCTGCCTCAAGTATCCTCTCATTCTTACTCAAGTAAAGTTCTTATTGGGTACACTACTCATTTGTTTTATAGAACATATTACATATTGCTATTTAATATTCCATGTATTTATGAGGATTCTTCTTTACATTCATTCCATTCAGCTAGACTACAAGCTACTCGAAGTCAGGAAATATGACAGTGCCTAACACAGCACCCTGCAATAACTGACCCTTGATCAATTATGTGATGATTAATTTAATATGATATCTACCATTCCAGATTAACTGAGCACAATGGTGCTCCAAGGGTAAAGAATCAGGGAGGCCATGGCACTCCTTGCAAGCAGTAGTAAAAGGGGGCTGATGAGCCCTGCAAAGATGACATCACCTCTGGTACTCACATCATTGGCTACTCCTGTGTGAATGAGGTCTCGTAGGAACTTCATGACACTGCAGTTGGCATCCCGGTGGTCAAGGGTGGTTGAGGCAATAGCCCACTGTAAGATGGGGATAACCACTTGGCTCCTCAACAAGGTGACAGGACTACGTTGGATAAATCTATGAATGGAAAGAAAAGTGAGAGACAGAACACAAATTCTATATACAGAAGGGACTCATACTTTAGACTGTTGCCAAGTCTACTGAAAGGGTATAGACTTTTCATAGAATCAGGTGGTACAGTGGGCCCAGAGTCAGGAAGATCTGAGTTCAAATCCTGCCCCAGACACTTACTAGCATGCCACCTTGACATTTTTGGGATCCTGATTCTTTCATCCAACAAGCTAGCTATCCTTGAGTTTTGTGTCATCTGTAGATTTGACACACATGACACCAATATACAGTTACTGAAACAACTTGTAATTATTCAAGAAATACCATTAAGCTATTCAAACAGTTTGACCTAGGCACCTAGTGGTACAATTTTCCATAGGAGTCAGGAAGACCTAACTTCAAAGCCAGCCTCAGACATTTCCTAACTGTGTGACCCTGGGCAAAATCATTTATCCTCTATTTGGAGGATATCCAGTTTCCTCAACTGGAAAACTGGAAAAATAAAAGCATCTAACTCAGAGGGCTGTCATGAGGATCAAATGAGATAGATATCTGTAATGTGCTTAGTTAGCACAGTGCCTGGCACAGAGGAGTTGCTACACAAATGCTTGTTTTCTTCTCTTCCTTCTAATTCATATCAACCCATCAACAAGTGTCAAACACTGTACTAGGCAATGAGGATACAAGCATAAATCAGGAGACAATCTGAACTTACACAGTGAGTACATTCTAATGGGAGACAAGTTCATCTATAAGTTTCTATAGAACAAATATCAATAAATACAGAGAAGCTAAAATAATTCAAGGTGGTTTTAAGAGGAGGGAAACAATAAAGAGTCCAAGAGGCACGGGGAACAGCCCAGCGTAATGGCACACCATTGCCAAGGAAAAGGAAGAAGGCTAATTTGACTGGACTGCAGAAGGTGGGAAATGGGAGAAGGAGAATATACAATGAGGCCAGGAGGATAGGATGGGGCCAGGTGAAGGGCTATAAAAGGTAAACAGCAGTTTATATTTTATCTTAGAGGCAACACGGAGTCAATGGAGTTTAATGACTAGAAAAGTGACACAATCAGATCTACACTTAAGAAAAATCACTTTAGTAACAGTATAGTGGGAAAGACCTGAAAATTAGAGAAGAAAAATTAGAAAGCTGCAGCAATAATCAGGTGAGAGATGATGAGGTGGCAGCTGTGTAAGTAGAGGGGTGGAGAGACGTGAGATGTTGTGGATATAAGATCTGACAAATGAATAGATACACAGGATGAAAGAGAATGAGGAGGGAAGGATAACACTCAGATTATGGGCCTGGGAGATAAGAGAAACCTTGTACAGAAATAGAAAAACTTGGAAGAGGGATAGGTTTTAAAAGAATGTTTTGGGCATGTTGAGTTTGAGATGCCACTGGGATGTTCAAGTTTGAAATGTTCAATAGGCAACTGGTAATCTAAAAGACAAATGCTTCTTAATGAAAATAGTATAAACACTCCATAATCAAATCACCCAGTTATATACATTTTTAGAATAAAGTTCATGTCCTGAGTTTTAACCTCTATTTTTTTTCCTTTTTGGAGGGGGGAAGGTCAGGAAATTGGGGTTAAGTAACTTGTTCAAGGTCACACAGCTAGTAAGTGTTAAGTGTCTTGAGGCCAGATTTGAACTCGGATCCTCCTGACTCCAGGGCTCGTGCTCTATTCACTGTGCCACCCAGTTGTCCCCAAAACCTCTTATCTTTGAGCCAAAATTGGTTTTGGATGATGAGAAGAAAATCTCAAAAGACCAATTGCTCCTGAGTGTTGAAAATACTTTTTTACTTAAATTTTACAAAAGGTTCTTTCCTAGAAGGCTATTGCAGCAACACAGTCAATCAATCTCCAATTAAGTTACTACTGCTTAACAAACAAAGGCAGAAAAGCTTAAGTAAAATGAGTCAGGAAAGACTTAAAAAGGCCATCTCTTCCAGTTTAAATTAAAAATCTTAGAAAGCTCAGAACATCCATATGATAAATCCCACATATGCCTGGATGAACAGGATTCTCAGGGTAAATTATGGCTGAAGAAAGCAATCTCAAATAATCTTTTCCTACCTATTCTAATGGCTGTTGTTCTTGCAAAATTCCAAATGCCAAGTAAAAATGACAAGGAAATGACAATGGCTAATGCAAAGCAACAAGAGAAACATTTTTTGTCAGAGAGTTACCTGGTAGCTAGTCTGAACAGATCATCCACAGTGTCAGGGTGGTTCTGAAGGCCATTTTGCTGTTCCAGGAGCTGGAAAGTAGGGATGCATAGTGCCTAAAGAGAAAAGTAGATCTTTTAGCAGTGGCTATCTATAAATAAGCAGGTTGAAGTAGTAATTAGAGTATGGGTCTCAGAGTTGAAAAGACAAGGGTTAAAACCTCACATTTAGTACATACTGCCTTATGTGATCTTGGTCAAGGATCCTAGGAAATTCTCTAAGACTATTAAGTTTCAAAATAATTGCTGATGTGCATTGGAAGCAGGAACTTCATGACAAAGAGTTCCTTTATACCAATGAAACTACAGGTCTAGGCCACAACCCACACCTTCCCCACATACCAAAGAAGAAAACAACAACTATAAATAAAGATCAATTCATTAACAAGCATTTATTAAATGTCCACTTTGTGACAAGAATTGTGTTAGGGGCTGAGGATACAAAGACAAAAATGAAACAGACCTTGCCCTCAAGGGGCTTATACTCTGGGAGAGAGGAAGTGAAAAGAAGATATACAACATGTACACAGATAAGTAAATACAAAATATATACAAAGTAAATACAAGTTAACTTTTGGGGCAGCACTAGCAACTCGGATCAGGACTACAGAAGATCACACTGGAGATAAACTTTAAAGGAAAATAAAGATTCTAGGAAAAGGAGAGGAAGGCAGCGAATGCTCTAAGCATATTGAGTAAGTCAGTTTTGCAGGAACAGAGTGTATGATGGGGGCCAGTACATGTAATAACCCTGGGAAGGCATTTAGAACCACATCATGAAAAATGTTATATGCTGAAGGAGCTGACATTTTATTTGAGGGTCAAAAAGGAACCACTGGAGTTTACTGAATAGGAAGAATAACACAAATGAAGTCAATGCTTTAGGAATTTCATTCCGGCAGCTCTGAAAAGGAAGGAGTGGAGAGGAAAGTGATTGGAGGCAGGAAGACCACTTAGGAAGCTATTACAATAGTATATATAAGCAAAAGATTATGAAGGCTGAACTAGTAGAAGTGACAAGACTTGGCAAAGGATAGAACATTTTGAGGAGGTCATGTAAAGAGATGACACCGAGGAGCCATCCCTGAAGATGGGTGGGTTTGAGGGTAAACTCACAAGTTCTGTTGGGGACATGTTGAGTTTGAGATCCAATGGTTCATCCAGTCGTAAATGGCCAATAGGTAGTTAATGATGCAGAACCAGAACTCAAGGGAAAGGTCAGGGCTTGATTTATAGATATGGAAGTCAACGGCAAAGAGATAACAACTGAACCTATGGAAGCTGATGAGATCATTGAGAAAAAGGATGTAGGAAGAAAGAAGGATCCAGAACACAGCCTTGTAGTATACCTACAGTTAGGAGATAGGACATGAATAATGATCTAATAAAGGAGAAGTCAAGCAGCTGGAAGGAAACCCAAGAGAGGTGTATCAGGAAAACCCAGGGAGAAGAGAGTATCTAAGAAAGGAGCTTGGTCAATGGTTTCAAATGCTGCAGTGAGTTATGCTAATTTAAAAAAACATATCCTCCTAGAAATTTCTACTGACTCTAAATATGAGCTCAATTGTATTTGGAAATCAACATGCCTAGGAACATATAAAGAAATGGTAAAATTGGGAAACTGGGGAAGAGTATAAATACTATGTTATTGCATCTATGGCCAGTTTCTCAAGACTTCCCAGGCTCAGGAGGCAGCATTATTCCTAAAAATAAACCTACCTGCAACATGTCTAGCAGGCCCTGGCGACAACCCTCTTCCATCCCATATTCATCCACCAGGATACTACCAAGGTACAGGAAACAGGAGTGTTGATGAACCTGGTACACATTCACCATCTGTTCGAGGAAAAGTAGTAGTCAGCTAGAATCAACAAGTCCTTGGGTTCTGCATAAGCACCACAGATAACTTGGTCTATTTATTCACAAGCCTTGTGAGAGTCAAACTGGTAGATAAGCTTCTTCAAAAAGTTGGGATTCAATACCTTTGTAATCTCAAAGTCTCAAAATTTTCAATCAGATTATGAAATATACTAAAAAAAAAAAAAAAACATTCAATAAAAATAATCAAAACTATTTGGTACTACTTAAAAACAGAAAAGCATATAGGCTAAACACTCTAGATAAGAAAGAAACAAAATCAAACTCAACAACCAAATGTTCAATAAAATCAATGCATATAGGATCAAAGAAATTGCTGACTGGGGAAAAAAACTCCCAACAACTGTGCATCAAATATTTTTAATATAGAACTGATGTTCAAGATACACAGGGAAATGATACAAATATAAAAGACCAAGGGCCATTTCCCAATGGACAAGTGGTCAAAAGACAAAAACCAACAGTCCTCAGAATGACTGAAAATCTCAGCAACCATCTGACTGATTGCTCCAAATTATTAATAACCAGAGGTACAAATCAAAACAACTCTGAGGTTTCACAAACCCAGCAAACTGGCAAAGGTGACAAAAAAAAGGAAATTGTCGAGACAGGCACACTGTCTGATATACTGTTAATGGAACTGTGAACTGGTCCATCCAATATGGAAAGCAATTTGGAAAATTGGAAAAAAGAGGAAAATGTCCATACCGTTTGATTCACTAGTAGTCATAGAGCCCAAGGACGTCAGAGACAAGAAGAAATGCCTATTTATCTATCTATGCCAAAATAGTCATGGGAATACTTTACATGGTAGGAAAGAACTGGAAAACATAGTACCCACAAATTTGGAAAGGGGTTAAAGATAAATAGTGATAAAGGACTATAATGAAATAGTATTGTGCCATTAAAAAAAAAAATAGAACATAAATAATTCAGAAACACATGAGAAGGTTTATATGAACTGGTGAAAAGTGAAGTTAGCAAAACCATAGAAACAGTATACACAATGACCACAAGCAATGTGGAATACTACTGTCAGACATAGTTGATGTGTTCATTGATTTTGTTGAACTGCTTTTTCTTTCTTTTTATAATCTTCTCCACAAAGTATAACTTTGAGATAGGATATATTGAGAAACAAGTGATGTTAACCAAAAAAAAAAATCAATATTTATTTTTTCAAATTATTAGGAAAAAATATAAAACATCTTTTCATCTGTTGGTAACAGTCAAGTGAAAGAAATTTTCCATTTTGTCAGTAAGTCAAAAAGCATTTACTAAGCACCATCCTATTAAGTCATCAAAAAAATTACTATGATTAAAACTCACCTAGCATAAAACTGTCTAATTTTTTGTCAGTGTTGAGAGCAGGGATGTTGGATATCACCTAGTTTATTTACCCCTTCTGTCTTCACAACTAAACATGCACTACAGATGAGGAATTAAAGCCCAAGAAGGACTGCCCAAGTATCAAGCTCCTAATAAGTTAGTCCCACGTTTTCCCACACTCCCACAATGGCTTCCTGAGAACTCACCTGTGTAACTAGGGGCTGCAAGAGGGCTGCTGACCCTTTACCTACACATCGAACAGCAAAACGCAGGCATCTGCAACATCGTTCCACAATTCGGTTATCAGCTCGGTGTTTGTTCAAGGTCTCTGACAAAACTGGCCAAATCTGAACCAAATGGAAAAAGAGAAAGAGTGAGATAAAGAGCCAGTAGCAAGGAGCTAAGCAGGCCCACCAAATATGACACCAAATGATTTACCGTATAAAAGGACTCTAACTAGGCTTTTGAGATATAAAAACATTCATGTTAGAGATAGCCCCACTAAGACGTAACCATCTTTTAAATGAAATGCAGCAGCAATTCAACAGCTAAATAGAAATGCTGTCTAATAGCGATTATAACTGGTCATATACCGTCCCATCCTTTGAATTAAATTACCTAAATTAAAGAACCAACATACTTCGGAAGGAAAAGATAATGCCAAAAAAGTGAAAGAACCTGGACAAAAGGATTGTTTTAAGGAAAAAGGAATCCACACTGATTATCTAAATACAGTAAAGTATAGGAAAAAACATTTAGTATATACATAATGCTGGCTGATCTACAGGTCCAGTGAGATATCGAGAAGGCCAATAAATTAGAGTTGAGAAACTGAACCAAAGGAGATTAAGTGGCTTTCTCAAAAGCACTCAGCTATCAACAACACTGCTAAGAAGAGAATCCAGGTTTCCTGAGGAACAGCTTGCCCTGGGGACCACATGAATTAATCTTTTTCAACTATTCTTTTGAGTTTTTGGATCAGCTCCCTTCAGCCTTTGTTCTAAGAAATGTATGCTGTATCTGCTTTGGTGGTTCATTCTCCCTTTTTATTGATATTCAAACTATTTTGATGGAATGGATCTACCAGGGTCAGATTTCAACTACCTGAATCTCAGTAAAGGAAGGTAAAGGAGACCTAAATACTTACGCCCACAGCAGCACTTACTTCTTGTATGACTTTCTGGCACGGATGAGTCTGTCCATTTTCTACAATAGGATTGGTGTGTCTGGGAAGAGACAATGACCCAAAGTAATGAAGGAGCAGCTTCTCTGAGAGAATAGCCCCAAACCTCTTTATGCAGTGATATCTACCACCAACAAGAAAGCTGAGACATTAATCTCATTTATTATGCCTCCCTCAATCCCCCTTCCAAATTAACTGTAACTATCTTACTTATGAAATAGTCATTCCAACCAAGGATGTGCTGGTAAATGGCTGGGGTGAGAGGAAAGGAAAGAATGTATAAGACACACTGTAAATTTAAATCTGTATTATTAACATTTTCTCTATCAATTTCTTAAATCTAGACAATCAACAAAGCAATAATTTGATTTGTAGGGTTTGCAGATTTCTGGGGTGTAAATACTCCCACTGAAAATTTAATAAATGACTTGTAGGTTCAAGCTGGCGCCAGCATACTAACTGATTCTAACCCTCTCCTCCAAGCCTCTAAAAACCAGCAAGTCTTGGTGACCAGTCTAGCTCTGGAGAAGACCCCTCTGGCTTTTGGGAAACAATTTGCTGTGAACATTTTGAATTTCTTCCCTTTAATCTCAGATTAGTTATCAGAAACATTAACATGATGACTGATCCTGCTCTAAGAAAATAAATGCGACTTCGTTTCCCTCATCAAAAGATTTGAAGACATCAAGACCTTTAGTTAAGTGTGGCTATTTCTCACTATTCTAGAGAAATCAAGTGGTATCAAGACAAGGGTAAATCTAAAGAGAAACACATTCAATGATTCTTTCAAATCCCATTCTCCAATAATCTGAAAAAAGGGAAATAATAAATGAACTTTATTCTTGTGCTTCTCAATAATAAATAACCTTTTTAAGAAAACAACCTTTTACTTTAAAGCAACAACAACAACAAAAAAGCAAAGACTAAGTCTCTTTACCTTCAAGCTAGAAAAGTCTATCAATTAATGACTTTCCTTTAATTGGCTTAATACAAGGCTGCAGCTTAACAGGTCCTCAGATAATAACACTGATTAAGGTTCCTCCTTATAACTAATGAATAAAATCAAAATGCTAATAATTCACTGAAAATAATTTTATGGTAAAAATCAGTAAAAAAAAGGGTAAGTCCCCCACTTTGGCTATTCTTTTATTTTGGGGGGGAGGGTGGGTGGTTCTAGCTTGTCTAGGCTGGAAAGCATAACAATCATTCACAGGGATGACCGTACTACTGATGGCACACAGAAGCTATGACCTGCTCCATTTTCTGACCTGGGCTGGTTTGCCCCTCTTCTGGCAATCTGAGGGCCCTCGACCTGAAGGGCCTCTGGCTCTACTGCAGCTCAAAACTCTCAAACTCAAGTGATCTATCAGCCTCAGTCTCCCCAGAATCAAGGACTATAAGAATGTGTCACCATGCCTAGCTCCTCATTTAATTTTTTTAAAAAATTTATTTTTCTTCATTTACTTTCAAATAGTTGCTAAACTTACTCTACTCGGTGCTTCAACAATTTTCATAAGATTTGCAGGTCTCACAGAATACTCAGAAATTGTAAAAACCCTTACAGACTGTCACCACCCCAAACTGCCTTTTTCAGGCTGCCTTCTGTTCATGAGACGAAATGAGTTCCAATTCCAAGGAGCCTCCCTCACTAGAGTGATCTGGATTTTCGAATGCTGTCCACCATAATGTCCAAGCAATCATTTATAATTTTACAAGAATCTACTGACAAAGGGATAAGCTAGCGACGATTTTTAGAATTTACCTTTCATCCTGAGGAACACTTTATAAAATGCTTCCCCTTTAGGCAGCAAGCTTAATTCTTCTCCTTTTCCAGGTAGAGAGGGTAAACAACGGACAGGCAAAGTCAAATACGGCCGCATGGATGAGAAAGAACACTTGCCTAAAGTCATAGGTGCCAGTCTAGTGCCCCATCCACATTCCTCCTCACTTCTTACCTAAATATTACTGCCAGGCGATCTAAGAACACAGTGGGGTCTGAGGAAATGCCATTGCTGGGCTCTTGGGATAGCAGCTAAGGAAACAACAAGTTAAAATTTAGCTAACACCATACCCAAGCCCACCTTCTAAATCATAAATAGACTACCTTAAACACAGTTCTATCAAGGCTTTCTTTTTTTAATCTTCCTATAGCATCAAGTATAGTAAATTTAAATCAGTGCTAACAAGCCTCCATCACTTGCATGTCAACAGTTGGAAAAGGATTAAAAAAAAAGGAGAAAAGCATTACATGATTTGAGAAACCTGTGGTTTTAATTTGCTATATCATTATGGATCAATGACTGAAACAGAAGAGGCAAGGGGTCTTGGTCTTCATCTTCTTTATTCTGAGATGATGGTGATGATATTAATAATGGGTGACATTTACGGCTACAAAACACTTTCTATATGTTATATCATTTTAATTATCAACATAACCCCATGAGAGATACAAATAACACCCTCATTTTACAGATAAGAAAACTAAGGCTCAACCACATTAAATGATTTGCCCATGTTTCTGTAGCTAATAAGTAGCAGGCCTAGAACTTGAACTCTAAAATTCAGGAACTTTTCATTCCCCCTAAGCCATTCCCTTGTGATCCTTTACTACACCAAACTAGGCCTGGGTAGCTACCTCAACAACAGAAACAGGAAGACATATAATGTTCCAATGTCTGAAAACACTCACCTTTTTCAATGCCATGACCTGAACTGCGCACAGCTCACTGAGGCATTCAGCAATTTTTTCTAAGGGTAATCTGGCTAGGACCAGGGCTGTCCCTAGAGAGCAAAGAAAGAAACATAGGAATTGAAGATGCAAACAAACTGCCCACCATACTCAAGTACAAGAGTTCTTGATCTGAAATGGTAAGACACGGGTACAGCTAGCTATGAGCTTTTGAGACTGTTCATGTCCTTACCCTAAATTGAGAAAATTATTTTGTTCCTTCTGTTTTGTTTTCCTTTATGTAGCTCAGAAGAACACATATACCATTGACTTTACATTGACAACCATGAATATTAAATTTATGATTCTCAACGATCCAGTGAAAGATGACCAACATATTTCTCCCTTCTCCAGAAAGCATCTTTCTTCCCACCTTCAAAAGATCTCTTCAACATGCAATTCCCATAAAAAGTCTGCTCCCAGTGCTGCTTTGTTCATAAGTCATTAATTCTCAATGAACAATCGTCACTTACCAGGTGACTAGTACATACAAAGCACTGCACTAGACCCAGAGACAGACAAATAATGAGGGCATGGTCTCTCTCCTCAGGGAGTTTAATAACTTGGTATGGGGGATATGATGACTGTATGGAACACTATAGGACAGGACAGCCACTGTGAACTCCTAGGGGAAGAAATCCCCTCTTACCAACAAAAGTTGGCACGTTCTCAGCAATGCATAGACTGAAAGAGCTACTGAGAATACTGAGAAGTTAAGTGACTTGTCCAGAGTTACACAGGAAGTATGTCTGAGAGGTGGGACTTAAACTCAGGCCCTCCTTGCTTTGAGATGACATGCTACCCTTCTGTGTAATATCATATAGTACGTATATAACTCAATACAAAATCACACCTAAGAGCACAAGAATAGTATAAGTGCTTGGAGAAATTTCAAGAAGGAAAGATCATTTCTGATTGTGGAAAAGAAAAAATAAAAGCTTCATTAAAGGCAATGCCTTTTGAGTTTTTCAAAGAGGAGGATTAGTACCTTTTTGTTAGGGCTTGAAGGATAGGAAAGATTTTAAAAGGCAAAGAGACTAAAAGAAGCATTCCTGGATAAGGAACCAAGTGAGCAAAGGTTTATCTATGTGAGAAAGGAGAGTTTAAAAAGAAAAGAAAAAGGAGGAATACTCCCCACAGTCAATCTTCATTTTGTTCTGGAAAGTTTCATGTTAACAGGTCTACAGATCCCCAGCTGCCCTGGTGTGGGAGATCTGCAGCAGGGCATCAATAAAGAGAAAGAACATATGTGGCTCTGTGACCTTCTGGGATAAGAGCACTCATCCCATTCACCCCCTATTCTTCTGACGAGATTCATTTAAGTTGTGCAGAATTAACCTCAGATCATGAAAGCTTTTTCCCTACTTCATGATACCAATGTTATGGCTGGTTATTTCCATGACAACACCAAGGGCATCTGGAATAACCCTATTATCTGTGGAATCTTCTAACAATCGTCAACAGTGGCCTGTACTGAAGTGCGCTATGCCTTGACCTGGCTGGATCAGAGAGTGCCTGAGTAATATCCTACTTCAAGGAGAACAAATCTCGTCTTTGCAGCCCTGCTTTGGAGCACTGTTCACACACTCTTGCTGGTTGAGTTTTCAAGCAAGCTCAGACAGGTTTATCTGATGAAGAATTAAGACAATATCTTTCCAAATACCAGACAATCTAGGAGGAAAGACTTGGGCTCTGAACCCTATTAAGCTGGATGGCTGGCAACTCAGCAACAAGAAGCAAGAGTAGAACTAATGAAACTTAGAGGGAAGATGGCTGACAGAAGGGGAGGCAGATCACCCACCTTTCACATACTTAATTCAACAAAACCATGCAGTTCATACCAGACAGAAAAATAATAAAGAAATCCAATGAGAAACTACAGGACTTCTTTTACCCCAGAAGTGCACAAAAAGTCAACCAAAAGCCTTTGGGCAATAAGAAAGGGGGGTCCTCCAGCAAAACAAGCACCAATGGGACCACAGACTGGAATAGCCTAGATCCAGGGACTGTGACTCTGTTATGAAAGGACCCAGAAAATCTAGTGCTGGGGTGGGGTAGGGTGTGGTGGTATTAATCCAGGAGGTGGGCAACGCAAAAACACAAAACCTTGGGAAAGAACAACAGATGTGGTCACCATATCCAAAAAAAGGCAGAAACCTGGCTGTCATCCTGGCACAAAGCCCCCCAGTTCTATAACTAAACCTGGAGTCAAATACCAAACAGTATAAAAGATTATTAGAAATCTAAAGTTCTGAAAAAAAAAATTAAGTACAATTGCAAGCACAGACTCAAAGGAAAAATGGGTTTTCCAAGAAAGAAATGTCTAAATAAATTAAATTAAATTAAATTTTAAAAAGAGATTAAAAAGTTAAATAAAAGCTCTGGAATCAGAGGGGGCAAAAAAGCTTTAAAGAAAGAATGGCAAATGTTACCCAAGAAATAGAATCTCTGAAAACAAGAGTGAAACAAATACCAATGACCTTACGAGATAAGAAAAAAAAAACTGAACAAAATCAAAACACTGAAAAAAATGGAAGAAAATGTAAGGTATCTGATATTTTTTAAAAATGACTCAGAAAGTAGAGCAAAGAGACAAACTAGGAGAATCTCAATGGTAAGCACAAACAGGACCACTTTGAAGGAAATGCTAACAATTTATTATACACTTCCCAACTCTGTATCCCTTTTAAATATGTTACTTTGAATTGCTGGTATTCTTTCATGTATATTCAGTATTGTTCACAATCTGACTGAATACTTACTGTCTTCATAGCGTTACATTTAACTCCCTTTCCCCTCCATCCTACTTACATTGAAATATTACAAATAAGTATTGTGTACACAGTAACCATTCAACAAAAAGGACATTAGGTTTGTGAATATAGCCCTTTGAGCTAATAAGCCATGTTTACCACTATTACAGATGCAATACTAGGAGTGGTGTAAGAATTATGAGATTTACCCCAGAGAGATGGCTTAGGAAAAAAACTCCATTACTAGGAATGTAGCAGTAAATACCTTTCAGTAAGCCTACAGCAGCTTCTGGAGACAGCATGAAGGAATCAAGGGAGCGGGCAATTTCCAGTAGTCCATTAAAGTGCTGAGCCATGTGGTCCCGGCAGACAGAGCAGATGTTGTGAATGGCTTTGGCAGCAGCAGAGGCCAGAGGTTTTTCACAGAGGCCTTTCATCAAGTAGCCCAACACAGGGTCTGATAACAGAAGACAGAAATTTGAATACTAAGAAAAGGCACAGATTTCATGAGAATGTTTGCAATAAACTTCTAACTACTTGTTCTAGCCTCTGAGATTATAATTCTGACTTCTTTGGGTCTTAAGTCTTTTTACCTGCAAAATGAAGATAGTAAAATACTGTACTACCCACCCCCCACAGGGTTGTAGTGTTCAGAAAACTCTTTATAAACCTTAAAGCCCTCTACAAATGTGAATTATTGTTACTATTATACCGAGTAATATCTCAAATAATGAGATTGTGATTGTTGAAGGAGCAAACAAATGTAACAGATCATATAATCATATTTTTCAGGCCACTGAATTATATGGTAGAAACAAAAATTGTTAAAAAAGTCTGCACGATGCTAATTCTAGAACAATAAAGAATATATATGTCTCTGTCTTGGTGCCTAGCAAAGTACCTTGCACAGCATCTAGCAGGAAGGGAAAAAAGGAAAGGACTAAATGAACTAAACGCTCAAAGAGCTTTTAAGTTATCTAATCTATTTCCCTCATTTTATAGAAAGGAAATTAAGTCACAAGGAGGGCAAGTCATCCAAAGCCACAAAGGTGTGAGGATCAGAGGTTAGCTCTGACCCCAGATCTCAATCCAGTGCTCCTTCCATGATCTCATATTTTGTATATCTAACAAGCTATAAAAGCCCACACCAACCTTTCCTCCTTCCTGGGAGGGAGATCAGTAAATGTATCTCTCACTTTGCTGAAGACACAAAATGAAATTTTGTAAAAATCTTATTTTCCCCTTCCCATCTTTACAAAACTAGGTATATTTAACAGAAAAAGCCCCTGAGCCTGGGCTGACAAGTTCATAAGGAAAGGTTAGGATGGCAACCAGATCTGTATTTTGCTCGAGTGCCAAGTCAAGTTCTACAGTGTTCTGACAGCTCAGATACAACCTCTTTTGTATCCCACCTGCTACCAACCTAGCCCAGACTTTAATCACCACAGTCTCAGACAACTATGACAATCTCAGGTCTCTCCCCACCACAATGTTCTATATTTTGAATCACTTTAAATCATAGCAGTACCCTGTTGTATAACCTAGAATTCCCTGCAAATTCCCATTAAATCCGAGCTCCTCATACCACACTCAAGAAAATCCCACTGTCTCTAACTTTACCTATTCAAAAATACCTACTACTCTACTCTAAGAGGATAGTCTCTACTTCAGTAAGAGCAGTCTCCTTAGTCCAACCCCCAACTCTATGATCTGTCCTGTGTCCATGCCTCAGCCAATGGTCCTTGACCCACAAGGCCCTCTTCTGGTTTCACTGGCAAGTCAATGTCTGTCTACCCATCTTTTACAAGCCAGTTAATAACCTACTAATTCCCTAGAAATTTTTCTGATGAGTCCTGTACTTCAAAAATCTTTGCTTTCCTTAAATTCCTACAACATTTATAGTCTTTACCACACAGTATAGAATCTGATTATATAACAACAATAGCTCACATTTTTACAGTTTTTTCAGGTTTATAAAACCTTCCATTCAACAATCCTATGAAACAGGTAATATCAGTACTACCATTTTATAGATGATGACATCGAGGATAAGGGAGGCCAAGTGACTTGCCTATAGTTATACAGCAAAAGAGCCAGAATTCAAACCAAGTCTTCTGACTCTAAGGTCAATGTTGTCTCCATCTGCCCTGCTACCTTTCCATCTCTTTATTCTCTACCTTGTTTCAAGTTCTGAGTCAACTAACTAAAAGTTCTTCAAGAACAAGACTGTATGTCCCTTCCCATTTGATGATACTTCTCTATTCCCATGTACCTGGGGAATTCTTGGCAGTCTATATAAGGTTTATAATTCACTTCTCTACACTTTATGGCTCTCCCTTTCCCCATCAGTTTAATCCCCAAACTCCATGTGGATTACTTTAATTGCTGATGTAGCTGGGTCCCTCAACCACACACATTGAGCTCTCAGAACTTGGCTTCACTCCTTCTGTTTGGATATTTAGGATGTCTAATAGCTCTGAACTGTGATATCTTACTTTGTCATTAGTATAACCGTCTAACATATGGTGTACTGAAGTTCAATGTTTCAGGTTCTGTAAAATTAATCAATTTTCAGTTAGCTTTATAAGTTTGAAATTCTATACATCCAATTTACTTAAAATAATAACACCTACTGGGGTGGCTAGGTGGCACAGTGAGTAGAGCACCGGCCCTGGAGTCGGAAGGACTTGAGTTCAAATCTAGCCTCAGACACTTGACCCACTAACTAGCCGTGTGACTTTGGGCAAGTCACTTAACCCCAATTGCCCTCCAAAAAGC
>CM053585.1:461401660-461417558 GCA_028646515.1 Pseudochirops corinnae
GTTTATTTAATCATGAAACTATCATTTTCCAATTACCTTAATACTCTAAATTAGAGCAAGTTCATTCCCTGCTGATAATATTGTAGAATTCATTCTTTTATGCAGAAAAAGAGATAAGAGATGGAAGTAAAAGTTGATCAGGATGCAGATGTAAGAAAAATTTAATTTGAAATACACGTTTTCAGTGACCATCTTCCTACCTCACCTAGGGAACAAAACTTAGTATAACTACTCACATTTCTATGGTGCTATGGAGGTTACAAAGCACTTTCTTCAGAAGAACCCTGTGGATTATGCCACACAAGTAGTTTTCCTCATTTTATAGATGAATCACGTGAGGCTCTGAGAAGTTTAATGGCTTGTCCATAGTCAAACAGTAAGTACATGCCAAAGCCAGCATGCAAAACCAGGTACTAATTCTATAATTCAGCATTTCTCCTAGTATACCACAATGTCTTGTAATTGATGCTCCATAACTAACCTATCCCAACAAATCAACATTTAGCAAGTAGTAAGGGAAAGTACAGACCTCAGACACTTAACACTTACTAGCCATGTGACCTTGGGCAAGTCACTTAACCCCAATTGCCCTGCCTTCCCTCCTCCAAAAAGAAAAAAAGAAAAAAAAGAGAAAGTACAGCAACAATGACACCTACCTATCTTCCTAAAATCTCACCTACAAAACTCCTATCAACAGAGGCTTCAAAATGGATCAAAACACACAGATCAAAGAAATGGATCAAAAAAAAAGTTAGTCTTTTTGAGCCTAGAAAACCCCCAACAACCCAAAACATCCTACTACTTAAAGTCCTTCTAAATGACAATATTCATTTTAAGTCCAGTTTTATGTGATATTCAATTATGCCAGGTGTACAGAAAACTTCGGATGTTATTCATCAAATTCTGAAAAGCAGCCATAAATGTAAGAGCCAATGTTTCTATAGACATCTGCACTCTTTCGCTATGCACTACAGTCCTAGGAAGAGATGATCAAACGGAGATAGTTGATCTCAATACAAGGCAGCTTTGACATATTATTCTTTCAAGAAAAGCAGTTCAAGATATCCAGACTTTATCTCATCCATCCTAACAACATCACCACAAAGAGTGAGTGAAGAGAGTATTTATCCTTATTTCACAGATGGGTTGCTAAGTATCTGAAAGGATGACTAATAAAAGCAAGTCAGTGACTTAAGTTAAGACAATGACCAAGTTTTCTGACTTTCTCATTAGATCTATTTTTTAGGTAAGACTCAACAATTTACCACACATTCAAAATAGTTTATCTTTCTACTATTTTACCCTTGAAAGCAAAGCAACACTGGTTATAAACAACCAGGGAAAAATAACATTTATTTAACCAAGGAAGGTGAGAATGACCTATTATGCTCAATTTTACTGGGGAAATAGATACTCCAGATGAAGCCATCAATATATTTAAGGTAGAGAGGCAAAGAAGAAAATGGTGAGTTGCTGTTCATATGCAAATTTTTTGTAGTTTTCTGAAAACATATACAGATAAAAGGAAAATCATGTGATTTCAATCCTTCTACTACATTCAGAGGTTACACTACAAAAGACTTATTTATAGATACTCACGGATCAACACTCTTGGCTATAGAGGCCATGATAAAGAGAACCGCTTCTGTCACCTCCCAGGGTGGGTTGCCTTCTTTCAGAGTAGAATACAACTAAAGGAGAGGAGAGATGAATCACAGATCCATTTAAAGAAATAACAAAAAAATTTTTTCAAAATATTAAATCAATGAAAATATGCCTAAAATACCTAACTCTCTTGTTCATGAAGCCAAACAAATTTACTGTGGTGGGGGGAGGAGGAGATCAGAATGTTCTTCTAATAACAAGAATGTTATTCATAACTTCTCACTCTCACTCACTATGATGTTTAAACTACTACTCTGGCATATGATGCAAAACACATGAGTACACCCCATGTCCACTAAGTCTCTATGGTGACATTGTTATGATAGATAAGGTATGGGTGTCCTGAACTACTTGAAAGAATAGCCATGTCAAAGCAGTCTTCTACTGAAATTAGCTATCCCTATTTAGTTATCTCTTCCAAGGACTGTGATACATAAAAAGAGTACAGATATCTCTAGAAACACAGACCCCTTATTCATAGCTTTCTGTTGTTGTTCAGGCATTTCAGTTGTATCCAAAGCTCCATGATTCCACTTGAGATTTTCTTGGCAAAGATACTGGAGTGGTTTGCCACTTCCTTCTCCATCTCATTTTACAGATGAAGGGCTTAGACAAACTGGGTTAAGTGACTTGACTCGGGATGACACAGCTAGTAAGTGTCTGAGGACATATTTGAACTCAGGAAGATGAGAGTTCCTGACTTCAGATCTAGCATTCTATCTACTGAGTCACCTGGCTGCCCTTTATTCATGGCTGTTTTTGAGAATCTGATGAATAACATTTGAATACTAAATGATGCATAACAGGCATTTGATTAATAATCATTTGATTATAACATTCCTAATACTATAGGAAAATCACTATCTCATACAGATGTCTTCTTGAGCAAGTAATTCTCACAACCAAGATACTATAAGGTGGGGCTAATAAAAAGCACTCAAACAAAATATATACAAATATAAATGCTCAAAATCTATTTATGTACTTGCTCAACATCCTATTCTATTAAGTTTATCCATATCAGTATTGCCTTAGAATGTAAATTCTTGGAGGCTATGGAGCATATCTACCCGTAATGCTATATAAAGCAAAGGATCATATCCAAGCACTCCCATGGAGTAAAAGAGCTGGAGGGAACTCTAGCTAAGAAATAAGATAGTCCAACCCTCCCATTTTATAGATTAGCTTCAACTAGAACTCCTTAAGGTATTTTTATCTCCAGCTCTGGGAAAAGTCTGGTACATAGCAGATACTAGATAAATGCTAAAACAAGATCTACAGCTGGAAAAACTAAGGTTAAAAAACACTGCCCAGGATCATGAACATAACAGAAGTGGGAATTAATCCAGGATTTATATAACTCTCATTTAAATTTTGTAAAACCATGTTGCTCTTTAAGAGTACACTGGAACTGATTTAATGCATTCCAATGAAAGTCATTTTTTTTAAAGGGGTAGATTTTACTGATTTTAAATGGGTAGATTTTTAGAGGATTTCTACATGTTTATTAAATAAATCCATTAAAAACTGAGCTTAAAGAAGAAGCATAATAGCCTATCACAGTAAGAAAGAAAAACTAGAATACTTATGCAAAAAGTTTTGGAGAGGGGTGACGAGGTGGCACAGTAAATAGAACACCAGCCCTGGAGTCAAGAGAACCTGAGTTTAAATCCAGCCTCAGACACATAATACTTACTAGCCATGTGACCTTGGGCAAGTCACTTAACCCTAATTGCCCCACCTTCCTCCTCCAAAAAAAAAAATCTTTTAAAAAATTAAAAAAATATATCAACTGTCCAAGACCTGGAGTACTACTACTCATCTTCCAATTCAGGAGAACCATGTCCAAGATACAATATGACCATTTGGTAGCTAATATCAACAGTAGTCAGGAGTGTGAAAAGAAGAAAACACAAGTTAAATTTTTAAAGGACATTGAAAGGAAGCAAATTATCAGAAAAGTAAGCCCCTTTTATTTGTTAGATGCCAAGTCTCGTAGAGATTCCTAGGGCTTTTAGTAATCAGAGATGACTCTGGCTTTTAGTAAAGGAATATTTTTTCCAGATGGGCTCTACTTTAATATTAAATTAAATCACTCAGTTTCCACGTGGTTTAGAAGAAATACCAAAGATAAAAGAATTGAGACAGGGCAACTGCGTAAGACAAAACCAAATATGATCCAAAGAAACTCAGTAAGGTTAACAAAATTATCCAAATGTACTCACCTGAGAGAAGCATTCCATAGATCCAACCAGGAAGATCAAGTCCTTCACCAAGTCGGACACCCTCATTCGAAACTCCCCAAAGTCATCAGTCTCTTCAGGGACCCCCTCCTAAAAATTCAAAAGAGGAAGAATTTGAAGTTTCCCCTTATCTCTCTGAAAGCAAGAATCAAGGCAAAGCTATAAATAATATAAAAGCTTGGAATATAACAATACTCACCAACACTGGGGTTCTTTCAAGATATTTAGGCATACAAAAGTCACAACAACTCATCCTCCTAATTAACAGCTATTTCTTCTATACTATACTCATTTCAGTTTGTATCTTTCACATAAGAGAATGGGGAATCTGGGATGGGGGAAGAGAAAACCTTGGGGAAATGACCTCCAAGATACAGAGGAAAAGGATCTAAGACCAATAGTTTCTTTGAAACTGCAAGATATACCCTGAATTATAGAAAAATCAGTCCTCACAACTTGACACAAATTTTAGAGCTGGAAGAGACCTTAAGGGTGGTCAGTTGCTCCAATATATATGTTTTATTTCTCCCAAAAGTTTATTACCTTTTCCTCCTATCATCACTCCCTTCTGAAATAATTTATGCCCCCACAGAATAAATATACATTGTCCAGCAAAACAAATTCCCACATTAGCGAAGTCCAAATATGCATGTTTCATTCAGGATTTCAAATCCATTATTCCTCTGGCAAGTAGTGGGTGGGGTGATTCATCTTCAATCCTCTAGACTCATAGTTTATCAGAGGACTTAAAAATTTCAAAGTTGCTTTTCTATATAAAGTCATTGTGTAAACTGCTCTCCTAAGTTCCACTCACTTCACTCAACTTCAGTTCACAGAGGCCTTCTAAAGTTTTCACTGCCGCTCTCCATTTCATCACATCTTATGGCACAGTAATATTCTACTTCATGTCATATACCACAAATTATTTAGGAGGAGCATCTCCTTACTTTCCAGTTTGGGGATACTACAAAAAGAGCTGCTGTAACTACTTTTATATATGGATCCTTTCTCTTTAATCTTAGTAGTGATATAGTTAGGTCAATATATACCCACAGTTTAGTTTATTCTGGGGCATGGTTCCCAATTGTTCTCCAGAACAGCCAGACCAATTCATAAAGTGTCTGTTTTCCAAAATCTCCTCAAACACTGGTTATTTTCCTTTTTTGTTATCTTTGCCAATTTGATGGGAACACTGTTCTAATTGGCATTGCTCTAATTATTTCTGATATGGAACATTTTTTCACATGGTTATTGATAGCTTGTAATTCTTCCTTTGAAAACTGCCTGCTTGTATTCTTCAACATTTTATCAAATGGAAAATGGTTCTTGTTCTTAAAAATTATAATCAAGATACACACACAAACACACACACACACCCCACACCCCTTCAAAATGTCTTTGTTGGGGAAACTTGCCGCATATATTTCTTTTCTCTCCTAATTTTAATTTGGTTTTGTTTGTGCAAAAATTTTTCAATTTTATGAAATCTAAAATTGTCTTATTTATTTTCTGTGATTCTCTCCTATCAATGTATCTAAAAAGTAATCTCTCCCTTGCTCTTCTTATTATGTCAGCTTTTATGTCTTAAGTCATGACTCCACTATCTTGGCATAGAGTGTGAGATGTTGGTCTATATCCAATTTCTGCTAACTTGTTTTACAGTTTTCTCAGCAGCTTTCCTCTCAAACAGTGAGACATTATCCCAGAAACTGGTGTCTTTGGGTTTATCAGAATACCACAGTCCTGTCTGTTATTTGCTTGTTTCTGTACATTGGGTACTTAATCTATTTCACTGATCAACCTACTTTTTACTCAATACAAAATTATTTAATAATTACTGCTCTATAGTAGTTTGAAATCTGCTATTGAGAGCTCCTTCCTTGTCACTTTCCCTCCCATTATTACTCTTAAGATTCTTGACTTTGCTCCTTCATATAAATTTTTTTTCTCACTGTAGGAAATAATTCTTTGTAATTTGATTGGCATGACACTGAATAATTAAATTAATTTAGTCAGTATTGCAATTTTTATTATATTGGCTTAACCTACCCTTGAGCAATTGGATATTTTTCCAATTATTTCTGCCAAGAGTATTTTATAATTGGATTCATATAGTTCCTAGATGTATTTTGTTAGGTAAACTCCTAAAAAAATCTTAAAATTTCTGTAGCTATTTTGAATGAAAGAGTTCTTTCTAGATTATCCTGCTGAGTTTTGTTAGTAACATACAGGAATTCTGGTGATTTATATGGATTTGTTTGATATCTAGCAACTCTGCTAAATTTATTATTTCAATTAATTTTTGGTTGATTCTCTACTGTTTTCTAATCATCTCAAAAAGCAGTAATTTTGTCTACTTATTCCCTAAACTTTTTCCATTACATATAATGTTTGCTCTAGGTTTTAGATAGATATATTTACAATATTAAGGAAAGGTTCAATTATTCCTATGCGTTCTAATTTTTTTTTAAAGAACAGGTATTGGATTTTGTCAAAAGTCTTTCTGATACCTCTAGACATAAAATACATTTTTATTAGCTACGTTAACATGATAATATTTATATTCCTCTTTATGTGGAATACCTAGCTATTATATATAATAGTATATCATTTTTCTAACATGTTGTTGTAGTTTATTTGCTAATATTTTATTTATACTTGTGCCAAGGTTCACCAGAGATATTGGCCTGTAATTTTCTTTCTCTGCTTTGTCTCATCCTGGTTTTATGTATCAAAGTCAATATTTGTACCATAGAAAGAATGCCTTCTTTCCCTCTTATTGCAAATAGTTTAAAAAATAGGCCGGAGAAATGAAATGACTTAATTGTTCCTTAGCTAATTAATCACAAAATTGGGATTTACCCACTCCTATTTCAGTTCCCTTTCCACCGTACTAAGCTGCCTTTTGCAAGAGCTAAGAGACTCTTTTATCACTGTTTCTGAAATCACCTATCTCTAGTCTTTCAAGTCCCTTCTCAAAACCCTATTTTCTTGGATCAAGGTCTTCCAACGCTACTTATTCTTCCTTCATAAAGGAAGTTTGTTTGTTACCAAGGCAAAAAACATGAAGTTTATAAAAGACCAAAAAAAAAAAGGCAAAAACAAACAAAAAAACAACAACAGGAAAAATCAATAATCTCCTACTTAGAATTACTTTTTCCACCCTAATATTGTATGTTGCCCGAACTAGTTATTTAGACTAACAACTAGGTATTTAGACTAACAGCTATGGCAGAACAAAGGGTGACTCAAGTTACTTCTAAGTAAAGAAGAATAGTGCTGCAGGAGAACTAGACTGAGAATTAGATGTGGATACTAGTCACAGTTTATATTAACTGGCTATATTTATCAGCTATTTACTCTATATTTTTTCACCTGAAGGTATTATATAAGATGAATTCTTGGGTTCCCATCTTGGTTTTAAAATCCTAAGGTTTTTCAGGTACCATTTAAAAAAATTAAGTAAAGGAACAGAACAGCTAGTTTCAACGTTAGATTTCAAATTTAATTTACTCAGATTTGATTTGGCTGTTTCTTAAACATCATGCATTTAATCATTTTGACCACTAAGACTCAGGAAAAGAAACATAATGTACTCAAGGCACTCAAGGTCCTATGATGAGGGCCAGAGGTCCCTGCAGAATCACAATTAGCTTCAGAAATTATAAGGAGTCCCAGAAAAAAAATTTCAAAGAGGGAAATAAGAGTAAGCTTGAGGTGGCATTCACATAAGTAAAAAGATTGGTGTGTCAGTGTTTGAAAAAAATCCTCAAGTAACAATTCTTAGAATCCATTTGTATCCCAGTATCTTTTTTTCTAGACTAAGTAGCCTTTATTCTACCTTCTTCAGGCACTTTATTGAGAAAACTAGAGTAAAAGGGGATCTAGGAATTACCATCACCTTTGCACTCCATCCTCTAGGTCCCTCTCACAACTTCATAAAAGAAAAGAAATAAGAGAATGGGAACTGGAAATAGAAGGAAGTAAGCCTTACATGGTCTGGTTCCAGTTGACAGTGTCTAGCCAAGGCATGGAGCAGACGCTGGATATAAGCTTTGAAAATGCTATGAATAATGGCATCATCTGTTTTGTACAAATGCTCCCCTAGTCGGTACCAAAAGTTAAACGATATCTCCACCACCTTATTGAACAAAAAGAGAGAGTAGGTTATTAGGATATTGCAGATCTGAGAAAACAAGGAGAATGAAAGATGCCATGGCATTTCTTGGGGATTTGGAGAATAACACCTGATTGGTTTTTAAGCAGCAAGATATGAAATAAATCCACCTTAAATTTCATTTAGATTTAAAATGAATACAAAATTTATTAAAGGCAATTTTACTCCAAAATCTCAAGTGGAAAGCTCCGTTTTATTAGGAATATATAGAGAAAGAAGGAGTTGTGAGAGAAGTGAGTAACAGAAGAAAGGAAGCTACTCAATTCATATAATATTCATATAACATAATATATAAGAACAAAAGTTATTCCCAATAGATAACTAGTCAAAAGATAAGAACAAATAATTCTCAAAAAGAAGAAATCAAAACTTATCCATGTGAAAGAATCTTCTAACTCACTAATAAGAGACATGTGAGTCAAAACAACTCTGAGGTTTCACCTCACACCTGGCAAACTGGATTATCTAAAAAGAGTGACTAGAATGTCTATACCCTTTGAGTTAAGAGATTTCACTGTTAATATATTAGTACCTTCTATAGTAGCAAAGAACTGTTAATAAAGTTAATGCCCATCAACTGGGTAATGTCTGAACAAGCTCTGGGACATGAATGTAATGGAATATTGCTGTGCTGTAACAAACAATGAACAAGATGAATATACAGGAAGATTCATATGAACTAATGCAAAATGAAGAAGATAGGAACAAGACAAAAAATGTAACACTACAACACTGTTAATGGAAGGTACAAAAACAAAACACCTGCAAATGAATGCTGTAAAATTATAATGGCCAAGCTTGGCCCCAAAGAAGAGATATTAGAGGACACTTTCTTTCCTTCTGCGTAGAGGTATGTAACTATGGGTGTGGAACACTGAATATGGTGTCAGGCTTTTTCAAAGTGTAGATTACCTAGTTAAACTGGGGGTGAGGGGTGGGGAGGTATAATCTTTTTTATTCTCTCTAAGATGGAAGGGGAGTAATACATTGGGAAATATAAGTGATATATATAAGTGAAAGCTACCAATACACTTTTTTAAAAAGTAAGTAATCCACTTTCTAGCAACATCTATCACCCACCCTCAAAAGCAGCAGACAAGGTCACTTCAGGCCCAAAATTCCAGCTGGGATCCAGAGAGTGAATGCACATGTTATAACAAAACAAATCATTCTAGTACCTTATCCACAAAACATTGAAAATGGTTTTCTAAGAAGATTTAGGATTCTGAAGTTAGGCAAAATAACGAGGAAAAGGACAAATCTACAAACTCTACATAAGAACTCCCTAATATCATTTCCTATATCAGATTCAATTCAACAAACATTTATTAAGGTCCTACTGTACACAAGGCCCTGTGTTCAGCACTGAAGATACAGGAGTAAAAACAAAACAGTACTGCCTTTATGGTAAGGAAAGGGGGGAAGATGTGGAGAAGGAGAAAGAAGAAGAGGGAGCAGTTAGGAGGCACAGTGAATAGAGTACCAGCCCTGGAGTCAGAAGGACCTGAATTCAAATCCAGCCTCAGACACTTAACACTTACTAGCTGGATGACCTTGGGCAAGTCACTTGACCCCAACTGCCCTGCCCTCCCTCCAGGAAGGAAAAAAAAGAAAGAAGAGGAGGATACCTATATAAAGAAAAGCAAGTACAAGATAATTTGCAGAGCAAGGAATCACTAACAACTGGGAAAAGCTTCCCTGAGGAAGTGGCAATGGAGCTGAGTTTTAAAGGAAGTCAGGGATTCAAAGAGGTGGAATTCAGGAGAGACTATGGTCCAGACAGGAGAGAGAATGTCAAATTTGGGAAAGAGCTGGCAAGACAATCCTACTTAGCAACTGAGAGTACCATAACAAGAGTAACATAAAATAAGTAAAGGAAGGTAGGTAGAAACCAAACTGTAAAGGCTTTAAATGACAAGTCTGAGGAGTTTATACAGAGCATCCCACTCCATTTCAACTCAAACTCAACATCTGAAACAGACCTTATTACGTTTTGCCTATTCCTGCCCCTAAACTTCCATATTTCTGTTGAAAACACCGCTATAACCTTCCATTTGCCCAGAGTCATCCTTAATGTTTCTACCTCCATAACTTCTAACAGGCTTCTCTCCAGTCACACAACCACCATCCTATTTAAAGAGCCATCCTCTTGCTTGCACTTTTGTAACAGTCTCCCTGTTTCAGATAGTCTCCACTTTCTAAATCATCTTCCATAAATCTATCATACTAACATTCCTAAAATACAGTGTGACATATTACGTCTCTGTCCCAAAATCTTCAGTAGCTCCCTTTTGCCTGTAGGATTTTACACTGGATGTCCCAAAAGTCTTAGAGCAATTTTAGTCTTTGGTAGCAAGGACACCATATTAATTCGGTGGCTATCACAACAATCCAAACAAGACGTGTCATGGCTTCAAACAGACTAGTACCCACGTAAATGGAGAAGGGTATGGATATTAGAAAGATGTAGAGGTAGAACCAACAAGATGTGGCAAATAAGACTAATGTTTAATGTGAAGGTGTTTGCAGAACCTATATTTGACTGCATGCTGCCATGGGGGGAGAGGGGAGAAAAGAGCAAGGGGAAGAAAATCTGGAACTCAAGGGATTGTGGAACTGAATATTGTAAACTTAAAAGTAAATAAATACATTTAAAAAAAAGATTTGGCAAATAATTGGCTACAGAGGATAAGGAAGAGAGAAACAACAACGACAACACTACAGTTGAAAACCTAGGCAAGTAAAAGGAAAGTGATGTCTTCAACAGAAATACGACGTCTAGACAAGGGAATAAGGAAAATATAACATGGTCTGTTTCAAACAGACTGAGTTTGTGAATTCTACAGTATATACAGGTAGAGATGTCTAGCAGACATCTAAGCAACCAGACTAAAGCAGGGCTGGGAGCAGAAAGATTAGGGCTGCATATATTAATTCTGAAGTTATCTGTATATAGAGATTTAGGAACTAAAGAGTTATTTTTAAACTTGAAGAAAACAGTTCCAGTCAAGAGGTGACTGGAACATCCAAGCACAGGAGAACATCCAACCTATAAACACCCTTGGGTATCTTAGAGAACTGTTTCAGTTCTCATTCTGAAAGAGAGTAAACACCATGGCAGAGTAACCAAAGGAACTTCTTGAACACATAAATAAATGTAACTGAGCACAACTTTAATAGTCAGTTAGAGGAGCCATGGAGCTTGGAAAGGATGAGTTGCCAGCAGCTCCAAAGTCGAAAGCTCTGAGATTTTCTTACCTCATACTGGGGATGGCCAGCACAGATGAGGAGCAGTTCCAGTGTTCGAAGATCACCTAGCCCCTGGCCTGGAGTACAAACAATTTTTTCAAGAAATGTTTCACATAGTTCAGTGAAAACTCTGCAATAATTCAGAACCCTGTAGGAGAAAAGGACATAACGTACAAAGTCACAAAGCAGGGCATGGATACTTATATATACAATTCACAAAAATATTTAAAATACAACTTTTCTACTAAAAAACTTTCAGGTTACAGATTCCTCATGTTGATGTTGAACAAAAATATTTTACCAACAAAGAGAAACAGACTTCAACAATGTAAAGGAGGGGCAGATAGGTGGCACAGTGAGTAGAGCACCAGTCCTGGAGTCATGAGGACCTGAGTTCAAATCTGACCTCAGCCACTTGACACCTACTAGCTGTGTGACCTTGGGCAAGTCACTTAACCCCAATTGCCCTGCCTTCCCCCCCTCCAAAATAAAAAAAAAAAAACAATGCAAAGGAAATGGAAATGAGAGACTCCTTAGACTGAAGTCAAATTAATGACTCCACATTTTGTTTCACCATATCCTCAACCATAGGCATCTCTGGGTACATTTTATACACAGGCCATGAGCATATCAACTTTTTACAGCAATCAAAAATCACAGAGACTTTAAAATTTTTTTTCACAAATCATATTCTCAGCATGTATTTTCTCGATCTTTTTGGCTAGGCCTCATTTCACCATCATTTATATTTTGTGATTCTACGGACCACCTTCAAAGCTTCCAAAGACTCAGTATTCCTGGGCTTGAGGAATCTCTGTTCTCTGGGGTTTCTAGTCTCAGACCCCTTCCTCCCAAATAAGGAGCTCAGCTCTAGGGCTATAAGGGACGTCAGAAAGCATCTATTCTAATCTTCTCATTTTATAGATAAGGAAACTTGGACCTAGAAGGCTTAAGATTCAGTGGGGCATACCAAAATATCTTCAGTGGTCCATATGTACACAATTCAAATAGACAATGCATAGACTAAGAGTAAAATGTGGATAATAAAGCAACCCAGAGATACAAGTAAAACCACCTTTCATCCATCCTTTTGTATGTAATCAACTCACTTGTCTAAGTCTTCACGGGCCACAGCCATATGATAGGCTGCTTCCAAAGTCAAGACCCCTTGAAAGAGTTGCAGGGCCAAAGGTAAATTGGTCTCTACATTCTCAATGGCATAGAGGGCTGAGCACACACAATCTGATGCTGCCTCATGCAAGTTAGATGATGTCTTGTCCTGTTGCTGGGAGATAGTATTAGAATAGGGAAAGGGAGAAATATTATTACTAGATATATGTTTAAAAGACAAGAAAGTGATCATAATTGTTACCAAATAGTATACTCAAAATGTATATATAATTGTCTAACATGCATACTCTTAGTTTCTCTCTCAAAGAGCTACCAAGTTGTGCTAACAAATGAAGGTTAAAAAACCTACCAAACATCTTGGATCTGGTTCATTACCTTTTCTACAAATAGATTCATGACCATGATGGCACTATTGCTACAAAGAAAATTACCAGAACTCTATAAGAAAAAAAAATTAAATGTGGGTTTGTTTAGAAAGATAAAGACTTTACTTATTTATGAACTGAAATTTAATGACACTGCATTATAAAATAAAACGGACTGTTGTTTTTTTTTTAATGGATGGGGGGCACTTCTAAGTAAATAATGGAGACTTTAATATTGTTAATTTTTATGACTTTCCCTTGACAAACTACAAACTCTAGCTAATATGAAAAATTCAATAAAGGTTAGAGGGGAACACAAACATGTAGGTGGTTATATCCTTACAAAACTAATGAACTGAAACATCTTGTTACTGTATGAAATAGAACATCATTCAGTTATATCCCTTAACATCTCCAATACTCATTTTTACTATGCTGAAGGTATGTAGTATTTGAACTACCTGTCTCATCATCCAATTGAAACACAAATAAAATAGCTTATTCACTACTACCCATTAAATCAATTAGTAGTAATGGAATACAATGAACTGTAATTTATAAACTTTTATAGATTTTTTCATTTTTAAATTAGCAAAATTTCTCCATTATTTCTTTCTCCTTATCTCAGATAATAATAACAAAATCCAGCAAAACCAAACAACATATTAAAAATATAGACAAGCTGGACACCTGTGTACTTCCCACCTCTACAAAGGAGTGGGGTAAGAGTCATTTTCACGTACCTATTCTTTGAGGCCATGCTTGTTTTTTAATTTTATAACATCCACATTAGATTGTTTCATGGTGGTTGTTCTTTCCATTTACAGTGCTATGGTCACTATACAAATTGTTTTCTTAATTTTGTTATCAGTCGACAGAAATCTTTCAATGTCTCCTTATATGGATCACATTTATCATTTCAGACAGCACAGTAATATTCATCATGTTCATGTAAAACAATTTGTTTTGCAATTTCCCAACTGATGGACAGCCATTTGGTTTCAGTTCTTTTCTACTACAAAATTTTGGTGTATGTGGATAGCAGGGAGGGAGCTGGGGGTGAGAGAAAGGAGGGCATGCTTTCTTATACTTTCTTAGGTATATACCTAGTATCAAAATCTGTCAAAGGGTACAGATATTTTGGCTACTTTATTTGCCGAATCCCAAACTGCTTTCTAAAATGGTTGCAGTGATTCACAGCTCCATCAACAATCACTAACTAATGAGTCTATCTTCCTAGTAACTATTATCATCTTTTGTTATCTTTGCCAATTTGCAGAGCGTGAGGCAAAATTTCAGACTTATTTTGAGTTTCCCTTGTTACTGGATCAGGGATTTAGACCATTCTTTGATACAGTTATTAATAATTTTTAATTTTTTTTTTTTGAGGAGGGAAGGCAACTGGGGATAAAGTGACTTGCCCAAGGTCACACAGCTAGTAAATGTGTCAAGGGTCTGAGGCCAGGTTTGAACTCAGGTACTACTGACTCCAGGGTCGGTGCTCTATTCACTGCGCCACTAAGCTGCTCCATTTTTAATTCTTTTGAGAATTACTTTTTTTCATGTTTTGATTCCTAAAGAACCTCCCCCCCCCCCCATACACACATCCTACTACCAAATGCTTATACATCTGGCATAAAAATTAGAATAAATTAGAATTCAAGTCATCAATTTCTCCTTTTACTTCACTATCTCCTCTTTTGTGCTTAATTTTACATTTGTTAGCTTTCTAATTTTTCAAAACACATATTCAGTTCACTAATCCTCTCCAATTCAATTCTGTTAATATGTTTTTTGGGATTTAATTTCTCTCCTGAGGCCTGCTTTAGACATCACAGAAATCTTGTTATGCTGCTTCATTGTTATCATTTTTCACATAATTATGATTTCTATGATCTATTCTTCAAACCATTATCTGGGATTTCCTTGTTAGAAAGGGACCATAAATCTTTTTAGCTCTATTTCATCTAGCAATTTATTCAATTCTATATTTTTCCATGTGTTCCTCTTTCTGTTAGATTTCTCCAAAACAGAGAGAGGGATTACTGCATTAATTGTCTACATCTTTTTGTAATTCACATAATTTTTCTTTTATAGGTTCAGATACTAAGGCATCTGGAGCACACAAATTTAATACTGATATGGTTTGTTCTCTCTAGTTCTTTTCAGCATAATGTAGTTTGCTTGTTTTCAATTTTTGTTTTTTGCTTTTTCCAACAGGATTATAGCAACTTCTGCTTTTATTTCTGGATTTACAGGGTATGTAGCAAATTTTGTTCTATCCTCTCAATATTCTACATGTCTTTATATTTATAGGTGTTTCTTGCAAACATCAAATTTTTTTAAAGTTAAATTGGTTTATTTACTTTTAGTTTACAACATTCAGTTCCACAGTCCCTTGAGGTTCAGACTTTCTTCCCTTCCCTTTTCTCCCCCACCCCCCATCATGGCGGCATGCACTCGAATACAGGATCTACAAATATCTTCACATTAATCATTAGTTAGGTTGTGAAGAAGGATTATAATTGATGGAATGATCAGTGTGAAAGAGGAAACAAAACAAAACAAGAAAAAGAAACAGAGCATGTAGTTTGTTTCAATCTGCATTCAGACTCCACATCTCTTTCTCTGGATGTGGATATTTCTTTTGATCATGAATCTTTTGGAGTTGTCTTATAACCTTACATTGCTGAGAGGAGCCCAGTCTATTGAAGTTAGTACTCGCATATACGCTGTGTCTGTAATTGTGTACAAATTTCTCCTGGTTCTGCTCTTCTTGCTCAGCATCAGTTCATATAAGTCTCTCCAGGTTATTATGAAGTCAGTCTCCTCCTCATTTCTTATAGCACAATAGTATTCCATTACATTCATATACCATAACTTGTTCATCCATTCCCCAATTGGTGGGCATCCCCTTGTTTTCCGATTCTTTGCCACCACAAAGTGCCGCTATAAATATTTTTGTACATACGGGTCCTCTTCCCACTTCTCTGATCTCTTTGGGATATAACCCTAGAAGCAGTATTGCTGGGTCAAAGGGTATGTACTTATTTATAGCCCTTTGGGCA
>CM053585.1:461417658-461456836 GCA_028646515.1 Pseudochirops corinnae
CAATGCATTAGTGTTCCCATTTTTCCACATCCTCTCCAGCATTTATCATTTTCCTGTTTCATCATCTTAGCCAATCCAGCTTGGTGAGATGTGGTACACCTCAGAGTTGTTTTGATTTGCATTTCTCTAATCACTAGTGATTTGGAACATTTTTTCATATGCTTGTAGATATCTTTAATTTCATATTCTGAAAACTGCCTGTTCATATCCTTTAACCATTTATCAATTGGGAAATGGCTTGTATTGTTATAGATTTGACTCAATTCTCTGTATATTTTAGAAATGAGGCCTTTATCAGAGACACTGGTTGTATTTTCTTCCCTTATTCCATTTCCTTTCCTTTATATTTGAAGGTCTTTCCTCAGGTCTCTTGCAGAATTTATTACTTGTCATTGGAATATGTGTCCTAGAGTTTGCAATTTAAAGACACCCCCACCCCCACCTCCCACTTTGGAGATCTGTAGATTATTCTGATTGGCACTTTGTTTTCTGTGTTCAGTAGTTCCGGACAGTTTTCTTGTACTACTTCTTGAACTGTCAAATTCAGGTTTATTGATATTTCATGTTCTTCTGGGAGGTTTATGATCCTTAAGTTTTCTCTGCATAGCCTGTCTTTAAGTATTTTGCTCATTTAGCAATCATGTATTCTTTTAAATTATTGCTTTTTGCTTTCTTCCCAACTGAATGTTTTCTCATATCTCTGGCAAGACTTGCTACCATGGATTTAAATTTTTCTATTCTGTCAATTATTTCTGCTTTCACAATTCTCATTTCTCTAATGAACCACTTAGGGCCATCCTGCTGTGTTTCCATGCTCTCTTGGGACACCACAGGGTCCTGTGCATAACGGGGTGTTGATTCATTTTCCTTTGTCTTACAAGTTATTCAGATGTTTTTGGATTGATTCAATGTTTTAGAGGTCGTCTCTCTTCTTGCTTTTTACATGTTTTTTGTGTGTCGGTTTATCTTGATTTTTACATGCTTTTTTACATGTTGGTTTATCTGCTTGTACTAAACATTTTTAACTGTATCATCCTCCTCTGGAGTTCTGAGGTCTCCTACTACATTCTGGTGCCCTGACTCAGTTACTTCCATTATTTAGCTGTTTGGCAGTATTGCCTCAGGCAGAGTACATGTCCATTTTCCTATACCTCCACCTCCTCCAAAATGGGGCAGAGTTCAGTTCTGCAGTTAGTTACCAAAGAATGATGAAATGAAGGTAGCCGAAAGGCATGATGGTAAAGGCTAATAGGGTGGGGCAAGGAAACTGCTGAATGGATGGATCCCAGATCACAAACTCATGGGTTCCATTGTGTTTCTCTGCCATAGCATGGAGGCTGGTGGGGAAGTGGTTTAGTGAATTGAGGATTAGGCATTAGCCTTCTCTGCTGTTCATTTATCAGGTTGTTATCTCATTAAATTTTCTGGTGTCTTCAGTCTATGGAGGCAGTTACAATTTATCTCTTACAAATACTTCTTATGTTGGGGAATTTTGAGAATTGCTCTGGATTGGGAAAAAAATGTCTAGTCCTTATCTTTCTAGCTATGTGACCACAGCAGTGGGGAATTAATTTTTAGTTTTAAATCTCTACATCTAAATTGTTTCAGTCCACTCTATGAGGAAATTTTGCCCTTACATCTGTCCTTTCTTTTCAGCATGTTTAACCTCTCCATTTGCATTATCTCATTCCCCAATTTGCCTTGAAACTTGTTTAGTTCTTCACTTTCCTGAACCTTTCACTTAACGCTGCTGCCCCCTCTAGGTAATATCCAATTTTTTTTGTCCTCACATAATTTTTGAGGTAGAAAGAACTCAAGTGGCTTTAATATGACCTATACCCCAAAAAAGACTCCTCCTGACAATATACACCCAAAACAGTCACTCCACTTACCAACACAGCCCATTCTACGGTGATATCGCTCTAAGAAATAGGCAATTTTTCCTGACTCATGTGGTTAAGTAATCTCATTGATGTAGGAGGTCCCTCTAACAATGGTGATCACAAACTACCCCATGCCTATCTATCACATGTGGCCCTAATCTAGGTCCTCCTAAGAGGGGGCTCCAGAGGGTCCACACAACATGCTGGAGGGCTTCCTGATCTTCTCCTGACATTACAAGGTCACCATTGAAGCACTCTGGCCACCTACCTGTCTCCCCTCAATCCAGTCAGATGACCTGTCAGCCCCTTTTTCTTTCTCTTATATAATTCTTTGATGACATCCTTTACCACGTTCTCTGGAGTGCTTGGCCACTTATATTGCTGTACCCTGCTCATGGCCACCATGTATCTTTTAGCCGCCCTCTATGATACTTATTGGTTGGCAGACAGCCAACACAGGGAAATGTTTGTATTGAAAAGATGGGGCTTTGCTGTTATGAGAAGCTTGGGTCAGTAAAAGTACTCTGCAATATCCCAAAAGCAATCCAGTCCTTTTTAACTTTTGGTCATATGTGTGTGTGTGTGTGTGTGTGTATGTATTGTCTGTCCCATATATAAATACTGTTGGAAAACTATAGGATGCCTCATTTAGATGTATGTTGAAATGTGAGTAACAGACATTTTTCATCCATTTGGAATGAAATTTCTCTCATTTAAGAGGCATCTTATCGTAAAGGCAAGCATTTCATTCCACGAAGCTGAATCCTTTTTCATAATGAAGAAAGAAGTAAAATGCGAATTATACTCCCTACATCTACTATTAGTCAATTGTGAGATGATAAAGACATGATCCACTGCTGAATAACATCTGTGAAAGACTGCTTATTCCCTACCAATACCTTCATCATACATAACCTTCTAGTTTGTGCATAAATAATTCTTATACGGAGGGAAAAGAGTAGGCATGTAGGTTGATAGGTGTTGATACTTTTTAATCAACTCTGTGGTGGTGGTGGTGTCTTTTTTTGTTTTGTTCTGAAATCAATAAGGTCCACAGTATCCTCCTTAAGTGGAGGGTGACCCCTTTAGTAGCGGTCTTCCTTATTTGGAGGGGATCTCCCTTAACTGGATGTCCCCCATGAAACAAATAATAAAAAAGAAATAGAGAAATTATATAAGACAATTATACAAGACTAATTAACACATCAGTTGTTTTTGACAGTCTTTACAATATTCCAAAATCAATATCCTTTACCTCTGCAAGGAAAGAGTGGGTGTGGGCATTTCTTCAACTCTTATCCTTAATTAATGTAATCACATTGTATTCAATTTTGTTTTTTTTCTTTCCATTTATACTGTTATAGTCATTGTACACACTATCTTTCTGGGCCTACTTACTTCATTGTGCATCAGTTCATACATTTCCAATTCTTTGAATTCTCCATATTTGCCATTTCTCACATTGCTATAATATCCCATTACAACTGTGCACCACAATTTGTTTAGCCAGGCCCATACAGGTAATTTTTCACCTTGCTTTTTGCTAACATAAAAAGTATTGCTATGAATATTTTTGTTACATGGGAAATTCCCTCTCCTCATTTTTTACCTCTTTGGGTACCTAACAATGGGATCTTTGGATCAAAAGGTGTACACACACACACACACACGCTCCAATATACGTATGGTTCCAATGGTCCAAGCCTGAAATCACAAGGATTAGAACCTAGTCCTCATTCTGAGGTCACAGAATTCTAGGGGTTCCTAGACAAACATGGAGGTTCATGGAAAGGAATCTAGGAGGAGGCTCACTATAGATTCTGTTCCTGACCCTGAGCCTGGTGCCTTTCTTTGCCTCCTGTGCCCTCTTTTGGCTGCCCTCAGACAAGCCTAGCTAGGTCCCTGGCCTCCATCTGGTTCTTTGTCCATAACACTGCCCCACTGGTGCCCTATGGACAATTCATCAGCTCCACCCTGGGGGACATTTTCCTCACCTGACTGAACCAGTTCCTCTTTGGCATGGTAGCTTTTGCCCTGAGCTTTTATCTCAGGTCCCTGGGCTAGCTCCCAATCTACCTGGCCTTGCTGGAATCTATGGTAGCTATCTTCAGCCTCTTTGGGCTCCTGCAATCTCACCTCCCTTCCAGCCTGAGTCTCCCTGTGGTTGTCTATGTGGCTATCCTGGGTCTGATGCTGTAGTGAGTGCTAGTCTGAGGGTGACCTGCGGCATTTGGCATCCTATTCTTCAGCATCCTGGACGTTGCCCTAGCCTGAGACACCTTCAACCAACCCCTGCCTCCAGGCTATTTGATCAACATGGTCACTATTACACTTTCCAAACCTTGCTAGTTCCGTTGACAGTGGAGAGCAGGAACCCGTAACATGACTGAACTCAACAAGACCCCCTCACAAAGATGACAGACTCCAGGGAGGAGGTGAACTCCTGGCAAGGTCCTAGCAGAACAGTAACCTGGACCTTGGCACTTGGCCTCTTCTCCAGGACCCCTCCTACCTGCCTATCACCTTCTGGAGCTGCTGGCCACCCCTCACCCTCCCAGTGTTTGTCTCCCAGTTAAACACCTCCTAAGGCAGATCCTTTTCCCAACCTCCCTTTGATTCTGAAGCACCCCCTTCACAATTATTCACAATCCCTCCCTTTCCCATGCTTTCCTTCCCTTATCTGCAATTGTCCCCCCAAGCCAACCCCATCTTGATGCTTTTCTTCTCCTTACTCATAATCCCTTTGGTTCTAATACTAACCCCCCCACTGTCCATGAACCCCTAGACTGAAATGTTTTCTCCCCATTACCCACAATTCTGATTCTTTTCTCTTTTACCCATCATCTTCCTGGTTTGAATGCTTCTTCTCACTCCATTGCCCAATAAATCCTAAGATGTGATGCTTGTCCTTCCATTATCCACATCATTATCACATTCCTCTGACCCTTAGTAAAACTGAAATTGGAAACATTAAAAAACTGCTTGAAAAAGTGTTTGCTGGTGAGTTAGCTTGACAAAACTAAGGTCTCTGCCCTACTTCATTTTGTACTCCAAGGTCAAACTTGTCTGTTATCCCAATTATCTTTGATTTCCTCCTTTAGCATTCCAATCCCCTATAATGAAGGAGATTTTTTTTTTTTGGTGTTAGTTATACAAAACGTTGTAGGTCTTCATAGAACTGATCAGCTTTGGCCTCTTTGGCACCAATGGTTGAAGTACAGACTTGTATTACTGTGATACTGAATGGTTTACCTTGGATTTGAAAAGATATCATTATATCCTTTTTGAAATTACATCCCAGTACTGCTTTTCTTACCCTTTTACTGTTGAGGGCTACTCCATTTCTAAGGGATTCTTGCCCACAAAAGTATACATAACGATCACCTGTATTAAATTCATCTGTTCCCGTCCATTTAACTTCACTGACACTCAAGACAATTTATGTTTAATAATCCTTCTCCTGTATGACCACGCCCAGACATATAAATACAGATACAGACATATTATGTCTAGAAAGAGTTTAAATATCAACATGTCTTCAAATGGGTAAGACCTTGACAGAAAAACAAAATACCAAAGGCTCTTTCAATCTCTTTTTTTGTGATTATTCCATTTTTAATTTTAAAAGTTAAAGAACCATTCTAATCATTCTTTCACAGAAAAAGAATATGAGAGAGGTTTCTTTTAAAACCAAAATATGACTAAGCATGTTTAAACATATCATGTTTTATCCCACTGACCTCAAAATCTTCAAATCCTTTCATTACAAATATTAATTTAGTGGAACTTCCTTACCTGCAACTGCTCCCCCCCATCCCAGCCCCATCTTGATGCTTTTCTTCTCCTTACTCATAATCCCTTTGGTTCTAATACTTACCCCGCCCCCCCCCCCACTGCCCACGAGCCCCTCAACTGACATTTTTTCTCCCTATTATCCACAATTCTGATTTCTTTTCCTCTGCTATCCATCATCCCCCTGGTTTGAATGCTCCTTCTCCTCTCTCCACTGCCCACTAAGTTCCTAGATGTGACAATAATTAAACCATCACTAAACCTGTTGGATGAACCTACACAAATAATTACATTGCATGTCTAAAGCTCAGTGACATTGGGACTTCTAACATGCAAATTACTTATATACAGACTTAATTGCAAAGTCAATTTTCTTTGATCAATATAACTGAAAACTAAAGCTTGTTCTGGATGTTAAAGATGTTATAGAAAAAGAGAAGTTCATAACTCTAGCCCTGAGACATCAGCAAAAAAACGAAGTACCACTTCTGCTTTTTCAGTATACACTAAGCAGAATTCTGAAAGCTTTGGTATTTCTCCATAAGTCAGTTACTAAAGTTGGGAAAGTGTAATACAACCAAACTTTGGCATATAGCAAAATTCAGTACTCACCAAAACTTCAAAAAGAAGAGCTAGCAATTTATTGTTAGCCATGAAGTTACTGTCGAGGACACCAAGGTTAAACCAACTACCTAAGCATCGGAAGGCCTTCATAAGCATCTTCTCATCTGTTCCTGCCTTTTCTACACAAGTCATCTGAAAGAAAGATCAAGAAAGAGGACATAAACATTAAATAACGCCACGTTTTGTATTTAATCCCACAACTAGGATTACCTCAAGTGTTACAGACAGGTGGCAATGATTTAATACATAACTTTCACTGCTAGGAAGGATAGTGGTGAGAAAAGCCCTCTGTAAATCTCAAAAAGCCAAATAAATGTGAACTACTACTACCACTACTACTACTACTACTACTACTACTACTACTAGTAATAAGGTTAATATTTCTTCTTTATTTGTATGTTAGCAAATTCCCAATATTAGTAAAGTTTTGGTTTAAGGTGATGTTTGTCTTAACATCTAGATTTTACATAATTAGATATGTTATATATGTAAAAAGAGAGGTAAATAAAAATGGACACTCATCACATTTCAAGTTATTGATAATTATAATGCTCTAAATTTCCATACAGAAAAGTTAAGATTTTTCGCTTTAAAACTCAACAAGCTGCCAAAATATACACTGTTACAAATTAATTTTTATACCACAACACTATTATTACAGCATATAAAGTAGATGAAAAGGAAAAGACCATTTAGTTCATTATTAGTCACTGTCCCTCTTCTGGTGATACTTTTAAAAACATTTTTCGGCAGTACAACAGTATATACATTATTACATAAAGAATGGTACACTAATCCACTTAAGGGGAGCTGTGAATTGATCCAATCATTCTAGAAAGTAATTCTGAACTATGTGAAGAAAGTGACTAAGATGTCCATCATCCTTCACCCAAAGATCCTACTGCTAGGCATACACCAAAGGAAGCCAAGGATAGAAAGAAACATTCCATGTACATCTTCATAGGAGAATTTTTTGTGGTAGCAAAAACTAGAAACAAAAGTAGAAGCCATTTAACTGTAGAATGGCTAAACAAATTGGGGCACATGAATTTAAAATGCATTATTAAACTAAGAAATGATGAATGTGAAAAATTTGGAGAAATATGAAGAGATAAAACATATAAACCGACAAAATACAAACAATGACTTCCATAATGCAAAAGAACAAATAAAAAAATAAACCTCTGAATAAAATGTTATGTAATTATAACAACCAAATTTGGCCTCAAGAAAAAGCACCTGTCTCTCTTCACTGCTAAGGTGAAGGATTATAAATAGAGTTATTCCACATGTTGTCCAATTCAATGGAATGGTTTTGTGGAACTGCTTTTTTCTATTTCATTTTAAATCGATACAAGAAATGGCCAGATAGTGGAGGGGAGGATATATTCAGAAACAAATAAAATGCAAAAACAAAAACTATCAAGAAAAACATTGCCCCCCCCCCCCCAAAAAATACATAAAAACAAATTCTGGTGAGTAATAAAGCCATTATCAATACACATAAAATAGTACTGACAATAAAGACTTAACACATATAAAGTACTTTAATATTTACACAGCAATCTGTAAAGGTAAGATCCTCTAGTTTACAACCAAAATGTAGTTCTGAATCCTGACCTAATTTCAAGAAACCTGTGCTCCCCTCGCTATATGTGATTCATTTGCCATCCCAGTCCCATATTTACTGAGTATGTCTTTAAGATATTCTAAAAGCTAAACTCTGAAGAGGGTCAGCTACCTTTCTGACTATGACAATTCTAAAAGAGATTCTTTTATGCGATGGATAAGAATATCTGTAACCTGGTACAAGAAATTTTCCTGATTCATGGAGCTGAGTAAGAAGATGATGATAGTCTGTCTAAAGCCTACGGGGCAAAGAAATGCATCCTACTGTGTATGATAATAGGCTATTTAATTCACTATTTAATTAATTTAATTTAATGGAAAAGATATCAAGACTAGTTTGGAAGTCTGTAAGCATATTTTCCCCATCACACACCTGCCAATTCAGGTGGATCTTGTCCAAAGTCTTTCCAGCTAAATTCTCAATGAACTCTTCCTGAAATAAGGTATTTGAATGCCTGCTTCACCTACCTTATTCCACTTTGTTTATCTTCTCTCCCCCACTACAGGATACATTCTGTAGCTAGATTTCTGGATTTGCTGAGATATGATCTCATGTATTCCTAAAATTTCTAAAGGAAGTGAATGATCATTTATTGAAAAGAGGATTTAGCCAGAAAAATTTGTATATATGAAGAAGGCATCAGGAAAAGGGAGTATATAAAGGCAAACATGCTATTCTCATGAATCATCAGCTAGGATCCCCAATGGCAACACTTCAGCAAAGTACACATCTGTATAGGTAGAAGTTCTGCTGGATTAAAAAAGACACTAAACTCTCTTATTGTCCTCTTTAATACTGTAGTTAACTAAACCTTCTTAAAATCTTGAAATCTGCTTTCACTTCATTGAAATCAAGCTTCATAAAACTCCACTCTACTAAAACTGTTCTCTCCAATGATTGTACCAGCTAAATCCAACTGCCTTTTTACAGCCCTCATCTTTGACATCTCTACAGCTCTTGACACTACTTGTCACTACTAGTCACTACTCTTGACTACCTTTCTTCCTTCACTATTCTCTCCATTGGTTTCTAGGAGTCTGTGGCTTTCTCTCTGTTCTCCTATTTAGCTCCTATGCATTTAAATCATGATTATCTTTAAAGGCTCTTCTCTTAATGATTTTACCAGTGCCTATGGGGTGAATTATTTCTATGCAGGTGACTGCATAGATGGGCAGCTAGGTGGCGCAATGGATGGAGGGCCAGGCCTGGAATCAAGAGGACTTGAGATCAAATTCGGCCTCAGACACTTACTAGTAATGTGGCCATCGGCAAGTCGCTTAATCCTGTTTGCATTGGTTTCCTCATCTATCAAATGAGCTGGAGAAAGAAAATGGCAAACCACTCCAATATCTTCGCCAAGAAAACCCCAAAAAGTGGTCACAGAAAGTTGGACATAACTCAACAACAATGCAGCTGATTGCCAGATCTATACATCCAGACCTCATCCTCCCAGTCTCCATCTCACATCAACAATTGCTGTTAGACACATTTATAAGCATGTCAAAGTCAAATAAAACTCATCATCATTCCCTCAAAAACTAACCTCCAATAATTCTGTTGAAGACGTACTCCCATTCCCTCATTCTTCTAGGTTTTCAACTTCAGTAATACCTGACTCTTCCTTCGGCTTTACCTTTCAAATTCAATCAACTGCCAAGATGTCTTGCATCTATGCTCCTCTCTCCACTTAAAATAGCCATAATCCAGCCCCTTATCACTTGCCTAGACACACAATAGCCTCCTAAATGTTCCTACTGCTTCCAGTCTCTACCATCTCCAATCTATCCTCCACAAAGCAAATTAATCTTCTTATAGCATAATTATGATTAAATAACACTTCTGCTCAAAAGCCTTCAGGGATTCTCTACTATTTCTAGGAGAAAATATAGAATCTTCAAGGTATTTAAAGGCCTCCTATAATCTAGTTCTAACCTATCATTCATTATTCCTTTTCAAATACTGTATGTTTCAGACAAACTTCTAGCTATTTCTCTTACCTGATATTCCTCATCTTTCACATCTTTGTATGTGTGCAAACCACTGCCTGAAAAGCACAGCCTCAGAATTTTTTATCTTCCTTCAAAGCTCAGCTCAAGTCTCAACATCTACAAAAGGCCTTGTCTAACATCCAATTTGCTACTGCTTCTCCCCACCACCAAAATTACCTTACATTTACTTTATATATATTATTTTGTGTTTACTCAAATTCTTTCCACTGATAAAACATAAGCTCCTTGAGGTTAGGTACTATCTTTCTCTTCACATCCTAACTACTTGATTACCGATTCACTGGTGCCACTTTCCATACAGACTTCACAGATCACCCCCACAATTTTCCCCTTCTCAAATTACCTTATATTTATCTGTATATCTTCTTAAAAGAATTTAAGTTCTCTTAGCCAGATAACTGTTTCATGTTTGTCTTTATATCTTCAAAACCTAAGGTGCCTTAAACATATTAGGTGTTAAATAAAATTTGCCAAGTTAAAATTAAAACTTAATTTACTACTGCTTAGCTCTTGCCCCATTATTCCGAGCCAAAGCTGACTGAGATTAGCAATCTACAAATACTTAATTTTGAAGCAATTTTTAAAAGGAACTGACTACATGATTAATGTGCTTGAGTAAAGTGATATATACATCTAAGTAAAGTTTTGATAAAAGGCACATGCTATTATCAGAAGATGAAAAATGATAGGGTGTAGCTGTTTCTACACCACAATTTTTGTGGCTTTTGAGGGTCTTGGCTTAAATACTCTTTTTTGAATACTCACACGGTTTTTACACTTCTGGAACAGGAGATCCTCAGAACTATAAAACTGACAGGGTACATTTATTTTTCAAGCAATCAAGCCAAAAAGAAAATAATCACGTAATAAATTATGACATTTTAAGGCATCCAAACCTTCAAGCTGGAATACTAACATAGATACCAATTGTTGGGGCATTAATGGATAAGTGTTCTTGTTTTCCCCATCTAAAAGCAGGACTTTTAAATAGACCAAATCTTAATAAATAAATCAGCAACATTCTTAAACTCCTAATGTCAGCTTTCAGTTTCTCAGAAAATTTTTAGCAACAAAATTTCACTACCCAGAACAACTTTATTTTTAAAATACGGCTTTAAGGACTGCTGGAGAAAAGCTATGAGTACATGAAAAATGACCAGTAAGACAAATTTCAATGAGGTTCTTTGGTCACTACTGAAATGTAGAATAGTATTAAAAAGATCATTAAATCATAGCATTTCTATAGCAACCTAAAAGAGAAAAAAAAAGGAAAAAGAGATTTCATCCAGGAACAATATAAAGCAAAAGATCTGAACCTTGGATAAACGGTCAAGTTTCAGGAGATTGGACAATGCTGGGGTGGCGCGCAATGAGGCCCGGGCCTGGTCAATGTGGCAGTAAGTTGATCCACCAACCACAAGGGTCATTCCCAGGCCTATCACCGCAGGGCTGGGACATGACAAAGCTGGATAAGAGACAAATGCAGGGCCCGTGGCAGGGGCAGCAGCTACTCCTGAGACTATAAACCCACAGCCTGGAAATTTAACAAGCACCTATCTGAACTTCCAGGGATCAGGACGGCAGAGGTTTCAGGAGATCCATGAATTATATATTTTTTATATTGACTTTCACTAATCTCTAAGTGAAATTCAGCATTTCATTCAATAATTTAAAACCATTAGTATGGAAGGTGGAGTCAAAATGGTAGAGGGAGAAGAAGCATTTTTGTCTTAGCTCCCCAGTACACCTCTTCCACAACAACCTAGAAAATGCACCAGACTGAATTCTGTACAGGAAAGCCAAGAAAAAGTCACAGTGAGTCACTTTTCCAGCCCAGGGAAGAATCAATGACTCATGCAAGAAAGGAGAGAATGGGACTGGGGAAAAGGAGGGGAAAGGAGGAGAGAACGGGACAGGGGTGTAGAGGGCAATACATGAACCTCACTCTCATCAAAACTGATTCAATGAGGGAAGAATAAATATACAGATGCATAGTTCTCCAACAGGGAAAGAGGAAAGAAGAATTAAGAAAGAGGGTAATGGAGAATAAGAGGGAGGGTAGATTAAGAGAGGCAGTAGTCAGAAAAAAAAATAGGCTCTTAAAGAAGGGAGAGGATGAAAAGGAGAAGGATAAGGCTAAGAGAATAGGATGGAGGGAAATACAGTTTGCAATCATAACTGTGAATGTGAATGGGATGGACTAACTCATAAAATGGAAGAGGATAGCAAAATGGATTAGAAACTAGAATCCAACAATGTTTTCTTCATAAGAAACACACTTGAAACAAAGATAAACACAGTTAAAATAAAAGGCTGCAGTAGACTCTGTTATTCTTTAGAGGAAGTAAAAAAGGCAGAGGTGGCAACCACTGTCTTAGACAATGCAAAAACAGAAAAATAGACTTAAGAGTTAAACAGGGAAACTACATTCTGTTAAAAGGTACCACAAAGAATGAATTATTAGTGATACTGAAAATAAAAGCACCAAAAGGCACCAAACATATCCAAATTCTTGAAGGAAACGTTAAAAGAATTATAGGAAGAAATGGACAATAAAACTATAATTCAATTTAATAAACATTTCTCCTCTCTGATCTAGATAAATTTAACCACAAAACAGACATGAAAGGTGTTAAACAGTGAATAAAAGTTTAGAAATGTTACATATGAAAGACCTGTAAATATGAATGTTAAGAATGTACTACCTATTTTTCAGCTATGCATGGTACCTTTGCAAAAACTGACCATGTATTAAGGCATCAAACTCTCAAAAGCAGAAATATTAAATGTATCTTTTTCTGACAATAATGCAATAAAACTGCATTCAACAAAGGATCTTTGAAGCATAGAATAAAAATTACATAACTTTCTCCTAAAGAATGGGTGGGTCAAAGAACAAATCATAGAAACAATCTATAATTTCATTAACAATAATGACAATGATGAGACAAAAATACCAAATTTGTGGAATGCAGCTAAAGCAGTACTTAGGGGAAAATTTATATGTCTAGATACTACATTAATAAAAGAAAGACAGAGTAGATCAATGAACTGGGTAAGTAACTACAAAAAGTAGAAAACCAACAAAACACAAAACAGAAAGCCTAAAAATCAAAGGAGAGATTAAACAAAATTCAAAGTTTAAAAACCATTAAGCTAATTAATATTAGGAGCTTTGGGAAGAAAAGGGGGAACCAAAATGCATCAATGACTGCTTAATTTGATTTGTAAAAAGAAAACCAAATTATCAATATCAAAAATGAAAAAGCTGAATTCACAACCAATGAAGATGAAATAAAGTAATTATAATTAGGAGCTATTTTGTCTAATCATATACAATCAAAACTGAGAATATCAATGAAATGGATAAATATTTACAAAAATGGAACACTTAATAACCCTTTCTCAGAAAAAGGAATTCAATAAACCATAAATGAATTCCCAGCAACAAAATGGACTACCAAGTGAATTCTACCAAAAATTTAAATAACAATTAATTCCAATATAACACAAACTGCTTGAAAAAACAGATAAAGAAATCTGATCAAATTCCTTTTTTGACACATATAGTCATGGTACCTAAATCAGAGTCAAAAAAGAAAAAAAAAACCCTATGGACCAATTTTGCTAATGAATACTGATGCTAAAATTTTAAATAAAAATACTAGCAGAATTACAGTAATACACTACAAAGATAAAACACTATAGCAGGAATGCAAAACTGGTTATATATTAGGACAACTATAGACATAATTAACCACATTAATGACAAAAATCAGATGATTATTATTAAAAGATGCAGAAGATTTTTCTGACAAGCTACACTAACCCTTCTTGTTAAAAACACCAGAAAGCACAAGAATAAAGGGAGTTTCCCTTAAAATGATTAAGTAAGATTTAGCTAAAACCAAAAGCCAGCATTATTTGTAACAGAGAAAAGGTAGAAATGCCTTTCCATCAAGATCAAGGGTAAAGCAAGGATGTCTATTATCACCATTACTATTTAATGTACTAGAAATGCTAGCTACAGCAATAAGACAAGAAAAAGAAACAAAGGAATAAATAACGAGGAAACAAAATTAACACTTTTTGTAGATGATGTAATGGTTTACTTAGAAAACCCTGGAGTCAACTAAAAAACTAAAAAAAAACAATTAACTTCAGCAAAACAGCAGGATATAAAATAAACCGGCAGAAATTATCAACATTTCTGTATATTCTAAATAAAACCTAGGCAGAAGAGATAAAGAGAAATTCCATTTAAAATAACTATAGATAATATGAAATACCTGGGTGTCTACCTACTAAGACTACACAAGAACTATATACGAACACAATTATAAAACACTCTTCACACAAATAAAAACAGATATATATATATATATATATATAAAAACTGAAGAAATATTAACTGCTCACACAGTGGGCCAAGTCCACAGGATAAAAATAACAATACTATCTACCTCCACTGATTTATTTATTCAATACCACACCAATCAAACTACCAAAGAATTACTTTGCAGAGACTGAATAAATAAATAACAAAAATCATCAGGAAAAATAAATAACAAAAATCATCTGGAAAAACAAAAGATTCTTCAAGAATATCAAGGAAATCAATGAAAAAAATATGAAGGGGGTCTAGCAGTATCAGACTTCAAACTATACCACAAAGCTGTAACTGTCAAAACAATTTAAGACCAGGTAAGAAATAGAGAGGTTGATCAGACTGCCAAAGGGATGTATGACATAAAAAAAGATTAAGAAACCCTGACATAAAGGGATAAAGGAAAATCCAAGTTAACCAAAATAGTCCAAGCTAACCAAACCTTTAGTGACAGGTATCAATTTGTCATGCAACCACGCCAACAAAAAGGGCTTATAAACAAAGAACAATGTAAATGATGGACAGTCTTATACTGGTTAGATGATTTCTAAAAATAATTACATTTCTTTTATTATTTCTAAAAACAATCATATTCCTGTAATGCAATAAGTTCTAGAAAGTGCTTTCCCCACAATAATACTGTAAATAGGTATTATTATTCCCATTTTGTAAATGTGAAAACCGAGGCTGAGAGAAGTTAAGTGATTTGCCCCAAGTTACACAAATATTTAATAATAGCTGAACTCAGGTCTTTTTAATCACCATTTGGTCCTCTTTCCATAATACCACACTGCCTAAGAAACTGCCATGTATTATACCAAAGGCATGATCCTGATATGAGGAGGGTATGACAAAATATGACTCAAGAGTGAAATGAGCAGAAGCAGGAGAACATTGTACACAGTAACAGCCATGTCGTGCGATGACTGACTTTGATACACTTAGCTCTTCTCAGCCATTGAAGGACCTAAAACACTTCTAGAAGACTCACAATAGAAAATGCCATCCACATCCAGAGAAAGAAGTACAGAGTCTGAATACAGACTGAAGCAAACTATTTGCTCTCCTTTTCTTTTGTTGTTTGGTTTCTTCTTTATCACGGTTCCTCCCATTAGTTTTAATTCTTCTTTGCATCATGACTAATGTGAAAATATGTTTAATATGAATGTGTAAGTAGAGCCTATATCAAATGGCACACTGTCTTGGGGAGGGTAGAAGAGAAGGAGGAGGGGAAAATTTAAAACTCTTATGGAAAAATCTTATGGAAGTGAATGCTGAAAACTAAAAATGAAGTAATTATTTTTTTTAAAAAGATACAACTCAAGAAGGATCAAAAATTCAGCAAGCAATTCAACATTAAACAGCATAATATGAGGTGCTGAGAGAAATATAAAGTTTAGGTAAATTGAAGTCCCAATGCTCATGAAGCTTAAAATTTAAAAGTACAGTGAGACACAAACCCAGATAATCCAATACGTAATACTATGTAAGTTTAGAAAACTGCAAAATGATTCTATGTGAAGTGGAAGTGAAGATGATCACTGGCCATAAGGATAAGAAAATATTCTAACCAGGCTTAAAAGGATGCATAGAAAAACTCAGTAAAGCACACAAGAGAGAGAACATTCCATACAAAGGGAATTTATTCCAGCCTTTGAAAAAGAATTGGCCCTTCTTGCCCAGGCTAAACCCCTCTACTTCAGTCCAGGCTGTCCTGGGCCCTCTTCTCTTCTGCCTTTATACTACTGATAAAGGTCTCATTTCTCATATATATAGGAAAACTGAGTCAAATTTATAAGAATACAAGTAATTGCCCAGTTGATAAATGGTCAAATGATATGAACAGGCAGTTTTCAGATAAAGAAATCAAAGCAATCTATAGTCATATGAAAAAATGCTCTAAATCACTATTGATGAGGAAAATGCAAATTAAAACAATTCTGAGGTACCACTTCACGCCTAATAGATTGGCTAATATGATAGAAAGGGAAGATGACAAATGTTGGAAGGGATGTGGGACAATTGTGACACTAACGCACCTTTGGGTAGAGTGAACTGATCCAACCATTGTGGAGAGCAATTTGGAACTATGCACAACAGGCAACCAAACTAAATGCTCTTTAATCCAGCAATACCATTACTAGATCTGTACCCTAAAGAGATAAAAGGAAAAGGAAAAGGACCTATATATACAAAAACATTTGTAGCAGCTCTTTTTGTGATGGCAAAGAATTAGAAATTTAAGGTTTGTCTATCAACTGAGGAATGGCTGAACAAATTGTGGTATGACTGTGATGGAATATTGTCTTGCTATAAGAAACAATGAGCAGGAAGGTTTCAGAAAAACCTGGAAACACTTACACTAACTGTTGCAAAGTGAACTGAGTAGAGCCAGGAAATAATCTGAAGAACTCAATGCTGAAAAATGCCATACAAGATGAAAAAATGCTATCCACCTCCAGTGAAAGAACTGAATGCAGACTGAAGCATACTTTTTTTAAATCTTTATTTTTCTTGGCTATTTTTTTTGTCTGGGTTTTCTTTCATAACATAATACGAAAACATTTTGCATGACTGCACACAGATCTATCAAAGTGCTTGCCTTCTCAATTAGAGGGGAGGAGTGGAAAGGACGGAAAGAATTTGGAACTCAAAATTTTTAAAAATTAATTTTAAAAACTGTTTTTACATGTAAGTGGAAAAAAGAAAATGTTAACTGAAAAAAAAATCTGCCCCAGGCCAGAATTCCAGATTGACAACCATACACTGAACATCTCTCTCCCTGGATATTTAACAGAATTTCAAATGCAACAGATTCAAAACATAACTTATTATGTTCTCCCTACCCCATCTTGATCTAAACTTTTCTTTTTGTCTAATAAACCACATCCTTCCAGTTTATAACCTCAGAATTATCTTATACTTTTCACTCTCCCTCAATCCTGCCTATATCCAATCAGTTGCCAAGTGCTGATTGTCCATCTCCCTCTTCTCACAGGGACACTACCCTAATTCATATTTTCATTATCTCACACCTACTATGGAAAGAGTCTAACTGGTTTCCCTACTTCAAGTGCTTTCCCTCTCTAAATCACCTCTTCTACAGGCAGCCAAATCAATATTGCTAAAAGAAAGGTCTGATACGTTAAATCCTCCTTTTTAAGGACCTTTGCTAACTCTTGATTGTCAGGAGAATAAAATGTAAACTTCTCAGCCTGCTATTATTTAAACCTTTCCATAATATGGCCCTCACCTGCCTTTCCAGACATTTGGTATTACTTGCTTTTGTGAACTCTGTGTTCCAGCCCAACTGGCCTATATCCATTCCAAAATTTTGCCGTCTACCATGAAGATGCCTTTACACCACAACCTGTCCCCTACCCCCATGCTTCCTATCTCTTAGAATCAGTATCCTCTGAGGCTCAGCTCAGGTATGGTCTTATCTGCAGGTAACTTTTTCTGACTCCTCTAGTGCTTAGTTCCCCATCTCTCCTAAAACAGAAGCCCCTTGGAATTAAGGACTATTTCAATTTGGTCTTTGTATCCCAAGCACCATTTATTTAATCCCTTATACAGACACTAAATAAATATTAGTTGAACTGAACTGAAAACCACCAGGAAAAGCAGGAGAAAAGATAGTAAAGGATATGTTTGAGGGGAGAAGAGCAGATACTAAATTTGGGTGAAACAGTACAGGTGGAGGGGAGTAATATGAGATAAGGCTGGCAATGGATCTGGGAAGGATTCACAAGGCAGAACAAAAGGGGCTTGCACTAGGGAGGTGATAAGGAACTACTGAAAATGTCTGAGCCTAAGAGCAACACGATCATATCTATGAATTAAGAATCTTTTGGCTGTAGTATAAAAGAGAGGCAGCAGAGAGTAGCAGTGAAAAGGCCTCCCAGGAAATTATTGCAATAGCTAGAATGGATGGCATTGTGGCTCTTTACAAGGGCAATGTTAGGATATGAAAAAGTATAGATATAAGAAATATTTCAGAAGGAATCAACAGCAAAACAACTAAATTTAAAAGTAAAGGCAAGGGAAGAGTCAAAGACAAATCCTAAAATACGAAATCTGATTTAAGAACCTGAAAGGATTATAAACAATCCTGAAAAGCAACAGGACTGTAATGTATAAACACTTGAGAAAAAATAAGAGTGAATATTCTTGGGTGCATTACATATACATTTTTTATACATATACATATATACATACACACACATATAAAAAAGAATGAAATGCTAAGTGTGTCTTTTCAGATATGGTTTCAAATTGTAAAGAAAATTTTCTTACAATGAAGCCTAACTATGAAACAGGACTTCAAAGGGGGCCATAGGAGCACCACTGACTGAACCAATCAACATGTTATACAGAGTTAGAACTTATAGGTCTTTTCCCAATTTTAACTTCTTTGTTCTGAAAATTTGAAAATTATGGCAAAACCTTGGCAACAGAAATCTGCTGATGAAGAGAAACAAAGAGATCAAGAAGGAATAATAATTTTACAAAACAGAAAGGAGGCCACTAAAGAAAAAAAAGCTTTAAAAGGTTTTTCTGTCCAGATATTAGAACCAAATATAGCTTTGTGTTGGCATTTACTTCCAGGTTCTAGAAAATAAACTACTGATGGAACCACAGCTCTGTTATGTACCACTGAAAATATGTTTTCTCTCTATGGAATGTCTATAAAAACAACACAAAGTAGTAAAAAGATAAAGAAAAATTCCTTGAAAATTACTATCTTTATTGTATAGACTCCAGTATCATTTCAGTCACCCCTCAGTATTTAAATAATGTTTTATTAAATGGAATTTTTAAAAACAGCCATCTTAAACATATCAAGATGCAGTGCCTTTCCAAAAATAGTACTCTGATTTAGAACAGACTTCCGATGCCAATTCTATCAATCCCCCCCTTACCACAGCTTTCCCCATAAGAATGACTCAAGGATATCAGATTTAGAAGAGAAAAGCATTAAAGGCCCCTTCTTTTATGTCACAACTTCTTAATGTTCTCATCAAAATCATTCAAATTAGGCAGAGCCAAGATGGCAGAGTAGAAGCACAAACTTGGTGTGGGCTCCCACTCCACTCACTTCCAATACATGTAAAAAAATGACTAAACAAACTTTAGAGCTACAGAACCCACAAAGTGACAGAGAGAAACAAATCTCCTGCTGAAAGAAGCCCAGCAGGCCAACAGGCAAGGTCTATCGCAGCATGCTGGGAGGCAAGTGAAGTCCCCTATGAGCCACAGGGTTCCAGCCCCAGGGTGGTTCTGACCAGCTGCGGCCAGAACAGACTTTAGGAGAGTGAATCATCAGCAACTGTGGTGGTTTCCAGACTTCTCAATCCATAAACACCAAAGACAAAGTAAAAGGTCAGTGTGGAACTCTGTTGGAAAAGAGGGCATTTGAAGACCCTGGTCCAGCTCCGATCCTGGGGTAAGAAGCTGCCTGGTGCCTCAGAACTCCTGCCCTGCATATTGTAGGGGGAACAAGCAACCATTCAGAGGGTAAATCACTACTGCTTTAACCTGCTTGGATCTGGATCACAGTCTTGGGTGGTAGTTCTAGAGTGTGTGTCCAGTGAGCCAGAGCTTGTGGGGGCTATAGACACGGCACCCGTCTAATAGCTCCGGCAGCTGCAAAAACCCCAGCAAATTGGGACATAGCTCCCTCCATTCTGGAAGCTGAGTTCTACCCTGGAAAAGAGCTCAAAAGTCAAGTAATTGGCTGCCAATACGAGCAAGCACAGAGAGCACAAACAGACCATAGAATCCTTTTTTGGAACAAAAAAGATCAAGGCATGGAGCAGAAAGAAGACAATGAAGTCAGAACTCCCACATCAAAAGCCTCCAAGAAAAATATGAATTGGTTATAGGCCATGGAGGAGCTCAAGAAGGATTTTGAAAATCAAGTAAGAGAAGTGGAAGAAAAATTGGGAAGAGAAATGAGAATGATGCAAGAAAATCATGAAAAGCAAGTCAACAGCCTGCTAAAGGAGACCCAAAAATACACTATAGAAAATAACACCTTAAAAAATAGATTAACTCTGGGGCAGCCGGGTGGCGCAGTGAATAGAGCACTGGCCCTGGAGGCAGGAGGACCTGAGTTCAAATCCAGTCTCAGACACTTAACACAAAACCAGCCGTGTGACCTTGGGCGAGTCAACTGACTCCAACTGCCCTACCTTCCCCCTCCAAAAATCTTTAAAAAAAAAAAACTAACTCAAATGGCAAAAGAGGCCCAAAAAGCCAATGAGGAGAAGAATGCCTTAAAAAGCCAATTTGCCAGATGGAAAAGGAATTTCAAAAACTCACTGAAGAGAATAACTCCTTCAAAATTGGATTGGAGCAACTGGAAGCTAATGACTTTATGAGAAATCAAGATACTATAAAACAGATCCAAACAAATGAAAAAAATAGAAAGCAATGTGAAATATCTCACTGGAAAAACCACTGACCTGGAAAATAGATCCAGGAGAGATAATTTAAAAATTACTGGACTACCTGAAAGCCATGATCAAGTAAGAATCTAGACACCATCTTTCAAGAAATTATTAAGCAAAACTGCCCTAATAGTTTAGAACCAGAGGGCAAAATAGAAATGGAAAGAATTCACCAATCATCTCTTGAAAAAGATCCCCAAAAGAAAACTCCTGAAAATTACAGCCAAATTCCAGAGTTCCCAGGTCAAGGAGAAAATACTTCAAGCGGTCAGGAAGAAACAATTTGAGTACTGTGGAAACACAAGATCTAGCAGCTTCAACATTAAGGGATCGAAGGGCTTGGAATATGATATTCCGGAGGTCAAAGGAGCTAGGACTAAAACCAAGAATCACCTACCCAGCAAAATGTAGCAATAATGCTACAGGGGAAAATACAGACATTCAATGAAATAGAGGATTTTCAAGCATTCTTGATGAAAAAAACCTGAGCTTAACAGAAAATTTGACTTTCAAATACAAAAAGCAAGAGAAGCATGAGAAGGTAAACAGGAAAAAGAAACCATAAGGAATTTATTAAGGTAGAACTATTTACATTCCTACATGGAAAAACAATAGTTGTAATTCATTAAGACTTTTCTCAGTATGAGGACAGTTGAAGGGAATCCACATACACACATATATATGTATGTATAGGAGGGTGTATGTATATATAAATATGTATTTGAGTATGAGTATATGTATGTTCATGTATACACAGAGGGCACAGGATGAGTTGAATATGAAGGGATGATATCTAAAAAATAAAATTAAGAAGTGAGAGGAATTTATTAAGAAGAGAAAGGGAGAGATAGAATAAGGCAAATTATCTCATATAAAAGAGGCAAGAGAAAACTCTTACAATGGAAGGGAAGAGCAGGAAGGTGAAATGGAAAGTGACAACCTGATTCTCACTGAATTTGGCTTACGGAGGGAATGACATACACACTCAATTGGGTATCTTACCCTACAGTAAAATAGGGGAGAAGAGGATAAAAGGGGAGAAATGATAGAAGGGAGAGCAGATTAGGGGAGGATGTAATCAGAAGCAAAACTTTTGAAAAGGGACAGGGTCAAAGGAGAAAATAGAATAAATAGGGGGTGGGATAGGATGGAGGGAAATATAGTTAGTCTTTCACAATATAGCTACTATGGAAATGATTTGGGTAACTACACATATACAACCAATGCTGAATTGCTTATCTTCCCAGTGAGGGCGGGTGAGAAGGGAAGAAGGGAAAAAATCTGGAACTCAAAGTTTTAAAAAATGTTTAAAAAAAATTTGTTCTCTACATGCAACTGGGAAATAAGATATACAGGCACTGGGGTATAGAAATCCATCTTGCCCTACTAGAAAGTGAGGGGGGCGAAAGAGGAGGATATAAGAGAGAACAGATTGGGGAAAGCGGTATTCAGTAGGCTTGCTATTTTGGGGTGGGGGTAGGGGAAAGACGGGGAAAAAAATTGTAACTCAAAATCTTGTGGAAATGAACGTTGAAAACTAAAAATAAATAAATTTTAAAAATAAAAATTCATTCAAATTATCACTGCCCTGAAGAAACAGTAATATAAATCCCTAAAGAAACAAAATTAAATCATAAACAGAGAAGTATGAACTTAAAATTAAGGACCTAAAAAAGAAATGTCCCAGCAAAAACCAATGTAATACATTCTAAAGTAAAAAGTCCCATGTGAATCACTTGCTTAATAAAACTAGAATGGAACCCATAGGTCATTAGGTCTTGTTGTTCAGTTGTGTCTGATTTTTTGTGACCCCATGACGGGTTGTCTTGGCAAAGATACTGGAATGGTTTGCTATTTCCTTCTCCAGATCATTTTATAGATGAGGGAACTTGAGCAAACAGGATTAAGTGACTCACCCAGGGTCACACAACCAATGTCTCAGGTTTTAAAAAAATTACTGGGAATATAAATATTAAAAAGTCCCTACTTTCAAGTAACTTACATTCATATCTCATGAGTGTCTAAGGCTGTATCTGAACTCGAGTCTTCCTGACTCCAGGCCTAGCACTCTATCCACTGGGTAATCTAGATGCTTTGGCACCTCCAAACATCTATTTAAGGAGAGTGCTCAACTCAGACATCTCCTCATTTCTCACCTGAGTGTACTACTTTGTAACTTCACTGTGCTCCTTCCCCTCTAATATCTTCCCCTACCCACTCCACCCAGCCCAAGCTTTCAAGCTTTCTTTTGTGCAGTCTTGCCACATTAAAATATATGCTCCTTGAGGGCAGGCATTGTCTTTCTTTGTATTAACTGTATCCCCAACACTTAGCATGGTACGTAGCACATAGTAGGCATAAATATTAAATATAAATGTCTTATACATTTATATACATACAAAAACATGAATGTCTACTAACTACTGACTAGATATTTCAATTTAAATTACTTTAAAACGTTCAATTCAGGGCTAAGAATATTCCCATAGCCTATGTTCTGATGGTATTTAGGGGTATTTTAGAAATACCCCTAAGTACCCATAAAATACCCCTCTTTCTAGTATGGAGGGTCTTAAACATGAGGTCTGTAAACTTATTTTATAAAAGTTTTTTTTCATTTCAGTGTTATTGGTTTCCGTTCTAATGATTTAAGCACTTAAAAACATTATTCGTAGAAGAGGTCCATAAGCTTAACCAAACTGCCAAAAGGATCCAACAACACCAATAAAATAGGTAGAGAACCCCTGCTATAAAGAGAAACAATGTGTTTGTTGTGTGGGTTTGGCTTTGCTGGTGTCCTAAAACCACAGCCAAAAGATCCCAGGAATCCTGGCATTTCATAAGATTTAGGGTATAGCAATCTTAAAGCCAGAAATTGGTATTGTTCCCCAATTCTAAGGCTTATTTAAAAGCCTATCCTAATTCCCTCTACAGTTGCTAGTACCGCCCCACAAAAAATTACTTTGAATCTACTTCTATATGTTGTATTTACTTTTCTGTATACAATTTTTCTCCCCTAAAAGAATGCAAGCTCCATAAGAGGGCCTGCTTCATTTCTGCCTTTTCTCTCCCAAGCTCAATCCACATCAGACCCTTAATAAATGCTGCTGAATAAACGTAAAGATTACCATGAATGGATAAAAAGCAAAGTAAAAAGAACCCAGAAGACAATGTGCACAATAACAAACAAAAACCCCATTATGAGACCTAATTCAGATCAAATGGAATGACCAGCGCAGGTTCCAGAGGGCTGACGTAGAAACATACTTTCCTCCTCCCAGCAGAGGTGGCCCACAGATGCAGAAAAATGAATACTGTTAATGAAATGAGGTCATATCAATTTTGCTTAATTTTTATTGTTTTTGTTATAGGGGAGGAACTATTAATAAAAGCAAAAACTTGGAATTTAAGAGGAAGTGACTGTGGACTAAAAAAATTCATTAGCAAAACACTTTTTTTAGAAGATCAAATGAGATAAAGTACGTAAAAGAATCTGTAAACATAAAATACTAGAAGGGAAAGGGGAGTGGGGGTTTCCCGGGTACCAGAGGAAAAGAAAGCCAGCATCTTAGAAAGCAGGTAAGCATCTCAAACCTACTTACCAGCAGAGAAACTACTGTGCTTGAGTAGTAAGCCAAGTCTTCTATAATCTCTGTGCGACGATTAGCTCCAATTCGTAACGACCTGCTATGTACCTCCTCCGGTAATACAGTAAGGATCTCCAGCAGAAAAGGCAAAGAAGTTACATCATTGCTATATCTTGGGGGGAAAAAGGAAAAAATAAGCCAGGAAAAAAAAAGGTGACAGAAAATACACAACAAAATAAATGAAATTAAAAGAGTTATCAAGATACCTCTAGCCATAAAAGCTTTAATAGCCTCCATAAGGGGAAGTTAAAAAGGACGTGCTCTAGTTTTCAGGAAAAAAGGTTTGGCCAAATACTAAGGAAATAAATCTCAGATTATTCAGGATTGGATGCTTAATGTTTAATTATCACTTAAGGTTCTTCGAAACAGTAGGTTCTACTTTTTTAAGAAGAACAGTATCCATCTGTATATATAAAACCAATTTCCCCCTAAAAAAGATCACATTATATGAATAGTAGTCATTCTACCACAAAATCATCTCAATTGAAAACCGAACTGTTATAACTTTCCCAATAATATAGTTGCAATAGTCTGGTAACAATTTATACAACTGCTTATGTGTCATTTAGTGAGAGTAATCCACAAGGCAATATGGAAAATTTTGGCAGCAAATAAGGAACACCACTTTGCTCTGATAGAAATAAGTAACAAGAAAGTTTAAGGAAGCCTCAATTAGTCCTACTCTGCCATAAACTGATTTGAGGCCTTTGGACAATAGATAAAGAAACAAACAACAAAACAGATGCTTCAAAGCTCAAAAAAGGACAAACATCATGGTTTAATAGAAAAAAGTACGTCTGCCTCCTTTTACCTTAAAACATCTACAAAATTAGCTGCTGCTCTTTTCCTCTGGAATATCAAAAAACAGAATCTCTAGGCATAATTAATAAACATTTAGATCACCTCTGTTATTTAAATAAATTTGTTATTTAATAAATTTACATTATAAATGAATATAAATAAAACTTTTAAAATAAAAGTTACTTACTTTTCTACCAGCGTTTGCACACAGCCTTTCCAAGAAGGCATCTGCAGGGCCAGGTCTGCTATTGCTAAAGCAAGCTGAACAAAATAAAAAGAATCTTGGTAAACAAACACACAGATACTGAACATAATATGTCAGGTTACTATTAGTGCTAACCAAAAAACCAAATGCCTTTCAACAAATCTGACAAAAGTTCAGATAAGCTCAGGGGCAAAACTTAAGAACATATCAGACTTCTAAAATAAGAAATTAAAAAGGTAAACTACCTGTCCTGGGCACCTATATTACACAAGTGGGGAGGGAGGGAGAGACAGAAGAAACAGTTTCTTTAAAAAAAATAAAAATTTAAAATGTCTTGAAACTTTCTACATAGTTAAATAGACTACACTGAGGCCAGCTCAATAATCAGAGTCAGAACTTTTATCTGTCCTTTACTGAAGACTGTCAATTGCTTTTTCTTCTGTCATCTTGTACTCTACTGCAAAAAACTTGTACCAAGATTCAAAGCAATTTCTGGGTGAGTCAAAGAATATATGTGATACACCATTCCCTGAAAGGCTGGAGGTTTTTATCTCTTAAGTGTTCTTATGCCTAAGGGGGAAAAGCTGCTACATGAAACTTACAAGTTCTCATTTGTGTTAAAGCAGCCTAGAAAGCATTCATCTCCCCTTTAAGAGGTAAGGTCAATTAAGACAAAATCTTTTTCCAACTAATAAAGCATTTTTGTACTAAATAATTTCCACACATAAAAAACAAACTGACCCTTATCCAGTTGGTCACCTTTCCTTCTGGGGATCTGGTGACTAAGGGATATTTATCCCACTGTTAATGAAAAAAAAATGAAATGCTCAGAGGCAAAGACAATTTACTTTCCCCGAGATCTTGTCTCTTCATGTAACAGGCACATTTCTGGCAATAGTACAGTCACAGACAGTGGCAATGAAAAGAATGCTGGATCTGGAGCCAGATAGCCTACGTTCAAATGCTAGCTCTGCCACTTACTACCATAATAACCCTGGGCAAATCCCTTACCCAATATGGGCTTCAGGTTTCTCATCTATAAAATGAGGGGGCTGGACTGAATGGTTTCTGCAGCTTTAAGTTCATGATTTTTTGTGTTACTGAGATGGTCCCTCAATGTTAGGCAAAAATACGTGTAAACCACAAAGTTTACAGCCCTGATTCCAAGTTCACATGAGATAATACACATAAAGTGATCCTGGAGGTTCACTTCCACCCTGGAACTCATAAAGTCACACCTCTAGGGTACCCTGTTCTCCCCTTTCCCTGAAGTCTGCCCTCCTCTGGACTTTCCCATCATGCCCCAGAGCACCCTCTTCCTCTCCGCAGCTTCATTTGATCCATCTTCTCTGTCAGAGTGTCAGCTCCTTAAAAGCAGGGACTCTCTTTGTGCTTATATTTGTATTTCTAGCACTTAGTACAATGCATTTAATTTTTGTTGACTGATTGATTGTTCAAGCACTTTGTACACTGGAAAATATCACATAAACATCAGTGAGTGTATTGATTTTTATTATGAAGCAAGATTTGTAAACTCAAAACGTGTGATATCTCCTCCCCAACCAATGGCTTAAAGCAGTGGTTCTCAACCTTCCAATAATGCTGCTACCCTTTAATACTCGTACGTGGGGGTATCTGCGTGTGGGCGGACCTGCCTGGAGACGTATAGAGGAGCAGGGTCTCGGTTCCTAAGACCATCGGAAATACATGTTTTCCCATGGTCTTAGGCGATCCCTGTGACCTCTGTGAAAAGGGTCGTTTGACCCCCAACTTGAGAACCGTGGGCTTAAAGGACCAAGTATCTTTGTATATCCATAAAAACAGACACATGCATATGTATCATAGTTGCTCTCTATAAATACACCAAATTCACACTCGTTCCCAAGAAAAAGATTTCATCGGACCATACTGTCAACCACTTGGGTTTCCACTGGCTATTTCTAACCAGTGATTCAGCTGAAACAGGGCTATGTAAAGATGAAATATATCACATAGGTCTAATCTGAAATAAGTGACTTAAAAGGCCCTTTAGATCTAATTGATAGCCAAGTGATCTATAAAGAATTAAATCCTGGCCCCAAAACACAGTAGGTGGATGAACAAGCAATCCTAAATTTGCTCTAACACAAGTAGGAGAATGGGTATGCCCTCACACCTACTAAGAATTTAGGAGAGATGAGAGAAGCAAAGGTGCAGTCTTTGAAAAATCTTGTTTGGCTATGATAATGGAAAGAAAAGGGCAACACTGTTAATTTGATTTTTGTTCAAAGTTTTTTGTCCTGTTTCATTTGGGAAGATGGGAAGGATATAGATTGTGATGGAAAAGAAAAGAGATTAAAAAGGAAGACCTTATGGCTTGGAAAGGGAGAGCAGGGGGAAAAACAAACTAATTTATCTTATAAAAACACGTCTGTGAGGTTTTGAAGCACTGACTCTCAGACAAGCAATATTAGAATCACATTAAACCAAATCTTTCCTTGTATTAATCAACAGACTTTTCAGAGAAAGTACTTTTTTGAAGGGAACTGTTTGTGTGTTTGTTACGAAGACTATGTTATGTCAAAATACAATGTATCAACAAATTTTTTTAAAATACCATTTCAGGGGCAATTAGGTGGCACAGAGAATAGAGCACCAGCCCGAGACAGGAGGACCTGAGTTCAAATCCAGCTTCGGACACTGAAAACTTACTAGCCGTGTGACCCTGGGCAAGTCACTTTATACTAATTGTCCTGCCTTCCCCCTCCAAATAGCCAAAAAAAACCATTTGAAAGTCATAGTAAAGAAATAAAGATTTAACTAAAACACAGAAATGCTAGTAGTGTTGGGAGGTTTCCTCTGTCCCTACTAAATACAAAGCTCCTATCATCTTAAAGCTTATTCAATCATTAATTGAAAGAATAACCATTCACTCAACAGTAGAATGACAATATTTCTGGGCATGGGTCTTAGCTAGCTAATCCTTTACTTCCTTGACAAAATTTCTAATGCTAGCCTTATGGATAAAATGGAGAAATGTGGGATAATAAATGATAATTTGGGACTGATAGAATGAATGGCCAAATCTAAAAAGTAATCAATGATGAATGCATGAAAATGTGGAGTATGTCAAGGATCCCTCTTTAGCCCAGGCTAATCAACATTTCATCAGTTACTTCAAGCCATAGAAGGTACATTGCCATAGTTGCAGATGACACAATGCATAGATGACAGCTAACATACTGGATGACAGAGAATCCCGAAAGATCTTGATAACACTGAACAATGAGTGGAATGAAAGTTTAACAGGGACAAATGTAGAATGTTGTAGTGAGTTCAAAATGATCCAACTTCCCTAGTAACAAGACAGGGATTTATGTCTAGACAACAATTACTCCCTGAAAATTTTAGTGTATTATAAGCATAGTATGATTCAACAATATGCTATGATAGGTTAAAAAAAAAAGGTTACCCTAGCCTAGGTTACATTGGGAAGCATCGTGACCAGAATGAGAAGGTAAAAGAAATACTATTAACAGATCAAACCATTCTGGAACACTGCTTTCGATTCTGCGCACGACATTTTGAGAAAAATATTAACAAGTCAGGAGACAACTCCCAGTTCAGATGGACAGCAGAGTAGAAAATATGCCCAGGAAGGATGAAATGAAGGCACTGAGAACGTTTAGCCTGAAGATTTAGGAGGGAACATCTTCAAATACTGGACAGTTTTTCTGTCCAATAGAAAAGGTCATTAGAAGGATGATAGCTTTGTTCTGCTTGGTCCCAGAGGGCAGAACCAGGAACAACGGGCCAGAATTGAGGTTTAGGGAAAAACTTTCTAACAAAAGAAATGAACTGCTTTGGGAACTGTTATATTCTCCTTTATTGAAAGCTTTCAAACAAAAGAATAACCATTTGCAGAGCAGAAGAGGTCCTTTGAGCAAATGATCTGTCTGAGGTCCCTACCAACTATGAGACTGTGATTTCTTGATTTCTTCCTCCAGTTTTCCTTTTAGTCATATTGCCCTCACTCACGTTCTAAACTGCTAGTGCCTCTCCCCAGCCCACCCTCAACACCAAAAAAACCCCAACATTAATAGCAAAACAAACTTCTCTAAGTTTTCTCTCTCTCGTTATGCTTTACAGAAGGAACTCAAGAAACATGCTTTGGATCTAGGCACCAGTCATCCAAATTTAAGAACCATGTAATTCTGCCTTCTCCTCCCCCTTCTGGTTTGTAAGGAAAGAAAAGATGAGGGGAAGAATACTGATATAGATTAGTTTACTACCTCAAGTCAAAACCGACATTAGGATCATGGAGTGTCACATAAGGGTCTCAAAGGAGGTTATGGAGATAATTATATGTGATTGGGGTATGTCTTGGGTCACATATGGGACAAAGTCCTGTGACCAGGACTGAGATCCTCCTTTAGGGAAGAGAATTTAAAGAGGAAAAAAAAAAGCTCATACTGAAGCAACTGCAATGGTGGCTAAGAAGACTAAAAAATTGGTAAGTGAATCTCCCCTGCTGCTCACACTAAACAGCATTAAAAGATTTCTATTCATGTTATCATATATACAAGAACAAAGTAGTCTATAATTTGGGATAAGATAGCACTGAAAATATGAGGCATGCAGAAACAGCTGGTTGTCATGGTCACCTGATGAGTGGGATTTGACAAAGCCAGCACAAAACTCTGATTTCTTTTTTTTCCAGCAAAATCGTATTTTTTCTAGTAATATTCTATAGAAATTATTTCTTCCCTCTAGACACCTGATAACATCTTTTTTTCTGCTCCTTCATGTTCCTCCCATACTGCAAAGAAAACTCTAAACTGCTCTGAAGTCACCTAAACCCCTCTTCGATTTCAAATAATAACCTATTTACCTCCGGTGAGAATTGCCCTCACTAGATGAGGGTCCATAATGAAACATATCAGAATTTTTACTCCTTTCCAAATCTACCTATCCAAGACTGTCTTTAAGACCTCCATAGAAAATATACCCAAACATACTAGGGACCCTTCTCTAGTTCTTTTTAATATTTCATACATACTAGTGCAAAACTCAACCTGTCACTACACAATAATAGTACAAAGGATGGAAAAGAAATTAAGCATCCAAAACTTTTGATATGTCCCCCAATTCAAATCCATAGCATAGTGGATGGGGAGCTGGCCTTGAAGTGAGAAAAACTCAGGATTTAAAAACCACCTCTGTCATATATGGACTGTGTTACTCTGGGAAAGTGACTTAACCCTCAGTGCTCTAAGTTCTACTATGACAAGCTAGACAGAGGGTTCAGTCTCCCTTTCCCTGGGAGTTGTCTATTACCATGAAATGACAGGTCCAATCTACTTTCCTTCTGATCTTGGTTATATTTGTTTTATTTATGCAAAACGTTTAAATTTAATATTATCAAAATCATTCATTTTACACCTCACACTGCTCTCTATCTCTTGTTTATTCATAAACTGTTTGCTATCCATAAATCTGATAGGTAATATGTTCCATGTTCTTCAAATCCTCTTCGATTTCTATTATCTAGGCTATGTATCCATTTTGACTTTATCTTGGTATATGGTGTAAGATACTGGTTTATGCCCAATTTCTGCCATATTGCTTTCCAGCTCTCTCAACAATTTTTACCAAATAATGAATTCTTATCCCCAAAACTTAAGTCTTTACACTTGGCAAATACAATGTTACTATATTCGTTTGCAGCTGTAAATTGATCTACCTTTCTATTTCTTAGCCAGTACCAGATAGTTTTGATAATTATTGCCTTATAAAATAGTTTAATTGGGGAAAAAATTTTATAGATAGTTTTTCAGGAAAAGGTCTCATATCTCAAAAATGGTCAAAAGCTATGAACAGTTTTCTGATTAAGAAATCAAAATAATTTATAGTCATATGAAAAAATGTTCTAAATCATTATTGATTAGAGAAATACAAATTAAAACAACCTTGAGATACCATTTTATACCTAGCAGATTGCCTAAAATTAATGAATGGGAAAGTGACAAATGTTGGAGGGAATGTGGAAAAATTGGGACATAATTCACTTTTTGTGGAACTGTGAACTGATCTAACCAAGAGCAATCTGGAATTATGCCCAATGAGTTTAAACTGCCTATATCCTTTAACTCATCAATACCCCTACTAGGTCTATTTCAAAAGATGATTAGAGAAAAAGGAAAAGAATCTTTATGTTCTAAAATATTTATAACAGCTCTCCTTATGGTGGCAAAGAACTGAAAATTGAAGGAGGCCCACCACTTGTGGAATGGCTGAACAAGTTGTAGTACATGATAGTGATGGAATACTACTATGTTATAAAAAATGATGAGTTTGATGATCCTAGAAAAACATGGATAGACTTGCATGAAATAATGGAAGGGTGGAATGGGCAGAACCAACAGAATACTGTATACAGTTAACAGCAATATTGTTTTAAAAATAACTTGAGTAACTAAGTCATTTTGACTATTACAAATAGCCAAATTAACTACAAAGGACCTATGAAGAAGGAGCTATCTATATCCTGAGAAAAAACTGATAAACAGAGGTACATATAGAATGATTTTACACATACACCCCCACACACACTCCCACACACACCCACACACATAGGTATGTCTAATGGCAACCATCTCTGGGGTGGGGAGAAGGGGGAAAGAAACTTACATGATAACTTTATTACATATTTAAAAGGAATAGCAAGTTGTATATAATAGGTTTGCAGTTTCATGTGCAATCATCTCTTTTTTGAATTCTACTATGTTATAGAAATGTTTGTGAAACAAATTTGTAAAAAAAAGAAAGAAGGAACTGACAGATGCAATCACTATTTCCTATCCTATCCCTATGCCTTGGAGGGAGTGTGGCAGATAGAAAAAGCACTGGATCTTCAAGTTGGAGCACCTCAGTTTAAATTCTGACTCTGCCATCCAAACTACCTTGCTTACTCTGGGAAAATCACTTCATTTCTCTGGTCCTCAGTTTTCTCATCTGTAATATGAGAGCACTGGACCGACTCCTAAATTCCCATCCATATCTAAATCTATGACCCTAAATTTGGAAAGATTTCAGACTCTATTCCAATTTCTTCAATTGTCATAAAGTGTCCATTTTAGAATGGAAGCAAGCAGCTAGAAAGAAAGGAGCATAAACTCTCTGGTATTCTGTGATTTACCTTTCTTGCAATAGGCTGTGTCTGCTCCAGTCATGTTGTTCTCTTCCTGCCTGCATCACTTTCTTTTTTGGAACTGTCTAGACCTGGAACACTTCCACGTTCACATCAACCTCACTAATTGGCAGCCCCTTGCCTATGACAACAGAGGTAAGAAAGCAATCAGAAGAAAAGTAGCCCTCTTGTATGGAACAACCCAGGTGTTCATACACCAAAACAGGCAATGACCAGAGCTTGATAAAAACCTAAGCACTTTTAGAGGGCTGCCTCACTAACTCATCAATCCCCTTCCTTTTCTACTATGGCCTGAAGGTCAGCCCCTCACTGGTTCAGTTGCAAATATATCCTGTGCCCCAACTTCCAGGGCCATCATCATCTTTAACCTTTGCTTGGGTGATGTTTGATTTAAGGCCTGTTGCTATTAGTATTTACTGGCTAGCATATTTCTTTTACAAAGGCATTAAAATCACTCATGGGAAGGGGCCATCCACATCCAAAGAAAGAGCTATGGAGTGTGAATGCAGACTGAAGCAAACTACTTGCTCTCTCTCTTTTGTTTTGTTCCTTCTTTCTCACTGTTCATTCCACTGCTTATAATTCTCCTTTACAAATTGACTACTGTTCAATGTGAAGGTATTTGTAGAATCTATTATAGGATTGCATGCCACCACTGGGGGGGTGGGGGGAAGGGGGAGAAAATTTGGAACTCCAGGGATTGTGGAACTGAATGTTATAATGGTAATTAATTTAAATTTGAAGATTCCTTTTTGTTATGTCAAATAAGCAGGTACTTAGCCCTTAGTAACTAATCAAACCTCTGTGAAAGAAACAGAAGGTGTCAGTCTCCTGTTGCTGACATAACAGGAAGGGGTAGGCTGAAACAGGAAGCCAATGTTGTATGTGTATATACATAAGAAAAGCCCCAGAGAGAGACAGTCAGAATTTTCTCCTGACAAGATCCTGATGGAAGAAGCTGTTCTGCTGGAGAGAAAGAATTTCTCTCAGTGAGCATCTGGAAGCTGGGCTGCTACTGTTGGACTGAGAACTGAGTCAGAATTTTCTTCAGACAAGAATTGTGGAGACTAAAGCTGCTGCCACCAGGAAGACTGAAGAGGAAAGCCCCCCTAGGCTGGAGAAAACAATTTTGATTGATTTTGATTTTGAAAACTTGGGCAGTGATTTTGATTCCGGGAGCCAACTGAGATTTCTTCTGGGTCCTAGAGCCAGATGAACTGCCAGAGGACTGAAAAAGCATGGCTGTGGTGTTGGTATTCTGCCTATCTGTTTTGGTGTTGTTTTGCCAGACTCATCTGCTGGTGAAGGACAGTACTGTTGTTACAGAGGTCCTGGAACCTTGCTGTTGGCTCAGAAACCCTGAAGGATTTTCTTGTTGTATGTTTACAGAAATCTTGGAAGAGGGCCTTGTTGATGTTTTCAGGACTCCTGAGACTGTTCTACAGGCAGAGAGTGAATTGATGAGGACACTGGCAATGAATATTGTGGCTTTGTTAAACTTTGTCTCCCCAGGAACAGAGATTGCTGAGAACCTGCCTCAGGTCAAGATGAAGAAAAGATCTCTCCTCGGGTATTGCATGCTGTGATGAAACTGAAGTTTACTAGAGACCAAGGAGTGAAGGGTTTGTGTATTTTCTAATGATTGTACTTAGTGATTAATGATACTTAGTAATTGTGAATCTGAATAAGTAACTGAGTTTACTGGTGGATGGTTTCTGTATTTTCTAATGATTGTATTTAGTGACTAACTTAGTAACTGATTGCTAGATAACTGACTGATTAAGTTAACCTAGTTGTCACATGAGTGGAAGACTGACTAATGTATTTTGAGATGACTGAATAACTGAGTAAGGAGGCAAACTTCCTTAGGGATACTAGATGATTGTTCTTTTGTTCTCTGTTCTAAATATTGTGACCACTTTGGTGAAAACTATGTGGCGATTTTAATGATAAGCTGTTGTGAACACTATATTACGATTTTCTGAGAATGTTTTGCTTTGATTTGTTATGGAATAAATAGAATGTTCACTATATTGTGTAATCAGAACCTTAAAAGCTGTTCACAGTAGCATTCTTCTGGAAAGCTGCTCATGCATGGCATAACAAATGTTGTAAACTAAAAGTAAATAAGTTTTTAAAAAAAGAAATTATGACTATAATGTGAATCAGTGCCAGAACAAGGGAAATCTACCTACCACGACATTAGACAACCTATCTTAAAACTGTTTCTGCTGAAAACTTAAGTTTTTACAGGATTTGAAACGTTAAATTATATGGAAATATCTATGTACTTTAAAAAAACTGAAAAATGACAACAGCCAGAAAGGAAGTCTATTTAGTAGTGTTGATAAAAGTAACTAATAATAGCTAATATTTATATAGCACTTACCACATGCTAGGCACGGTGCTAAGTACTTTGGAATTATTATTATCTCATTTGATCCTAACAGCAACCCTGGGAGGTAGGGTGCTATTATTGCTCCCATTTTACTGATGAAAAAACCTAGGCAAATAGGGGTCAAGTGACTTACTCAGAGTCATGCAATTAGCAAGTATCTGAGGTCACATTTGAACTCAGGTCTTCCTGACTCTAGGCTTTGAGCTCTATCCACTGCACCATCTAGATGCTCAGATTACAACATGAAGTTGGACAGGAAACCCAACCAGTTAATTCATCAATATATGACAATTCCTAAAACGCTACCTACCTCATAAGCCCTGGTTCATTACAGTCATTCATTTCCTCTGTTCTAGCAAAATGATACTAAGTGGTATTGAAGAAAATCCCAGAACTATGCAGAGATGTCCCACCGTACATTCATTTCCTCCCATTTTAACTGTTTTAGGTACTATGTAACGGTATTATTTTTCCCTCAATTACTACCTGGATAACCCAGTAAATCAATTACCCTAAACCAGTGGTTCTCAACCTTCCTAATGCTGTGACCCTTTAATACAGTTCCTCATGCTGTGATGACCCTCAACCATAAAATTATTTTTGTTGCTACTTCATAACTAATTTTGCTACTGTTATGAATCGTAATGCAAATATCTGATATGCAGGATGTGTTTTCATTGTTACAAACTGAACATAATCCACAGGTTGAGAACCACTGCCCTAAACCATCATTGTTGTTAATATACTATAACATTAGGGACTTGGGGAAGAATGCTACCTGAACCATGAAGACAGGCAACTTAATTCCTCCAAAAGTCCAGCTAAAAATTAAAAAATCACACTAAATCAAATAATGGAAATATATGCATAGATACTAGTGGTTAAATTCAGAACAAAAAAAAGAAATTATTCTAATGTAATGTAAAAGAAATTACTGTAGAATATTTAAAATAACTACTATATGGGCTATGGAAATGCATATGTGAAATGTTAAGGGAATAAAGTAGATCTCTATAACACCCCAGTCCATTTTTAACACTCTCTATCACCAGTGATAACTTCTAATAACTGAAGAGATAAAGGGTCAACACAAACTATCTCACATTCAATATCCTCAAATTACTTTCTTCTCTATTCAAATACAAACCAGTGTCTCATCTTTTGAGCTACCACCTCCCTTTGCGCTGGATCCTCCAACTGTTTTGATAACAAACTTGCCTATAGTACTTCTAAAGGTTACAAATTATAAACTTCAAATGTCCCCCTCAATAGGAAAATGGCTTAGGCAAACTATGTGTTTAAAATACAATATAATTATTTTATAACAAATATGTGTACTATGAAAATGTATACATAAAAAATCAATAAAGTAAAAGATTACAAATAGCATAAAAATACTGATTATAATTATATAAAAAATACCCAAAGGAACAGAAAACAATTTGAAGTTTAATGTTTACAGAATTCATTCTTTCTCAAATTATTATTTATTTTCAGCATTCTGCTCTTTTTAAATTTTGAGTTCCAGATTCTCTCCTTTCCTTCTACCCTTCCAAGAGGGCAAATAATATATGAATTATACATATGAAATAGCACAAAACATATTTCCATAATAGTCATATTGAGAAAAAATAAAGAAAAATAAAGCAAGAAAATTACACTTTAATCTACACTCAGAATTCATCAGTTCTTTCCCTGCAGGTGGATAGCATTTTTTCCATCATGAGTTCTTTGGAATATTGTATTGATCAGAGTGGCCAAGTCTTTCACAGTTAATCTATAATTATAACATTGCTGTTCCTGTGCACCATGATCTCTCGGTTCTTTCAAAGTTCACTTCACTTTGTGTTAGTTCATATATGTCTTGACAGGCTTTTTCTGAAACCACCCCCCGCCCCCACCCCGCTCATCATTTCATCTAGCACAACAGTACTCTTTCTCAATCATTTGCCACAACTTGTTCAGCTATTACCCAATTGATATGCATCCCCTCAATATTCAATTTTTGGTCACCACAAAAAAGAATAAATATTTTTCTACATATAGGTCCTTTTCCTTTTTCTTTGATCTCTTTGGTGGACATATCTAGCTGTGGTACTGCTGAGTCAAAGGGTATACAGTTTTGCTGTCCCTCGGGCATAGTTACAAATTGTTCTCCAGAATGGTTAGACCAGTTCACACTCCATCAATGATCTATCAATGTACTTCTTGTTTCCTCTAGCATTTATCATTTCTGATAAGTATGAGGTGGTATCTCAGGTTTTTAAAAATTTGCCTTTCTCTAAACAATAGGGATTTGGAGCATTTCTTATATGACTTTGATTTCTTCTTTTGCAAACTGTTCATATCCTTTGACTACTTATCAATTGGGGAATGGCCTTTATTTTTGTAAATTTGACTCACTTCCCTATATATCTGAGAAATGAGGCCTTTATCAGAGAAACTTGTCTATGGTTCTTTTTGGAACAATGTCATTTCACTGATTATCTCTATTCTATTTTTGCTTTTCCTTTGTCTAAAATCATTATTGCTAACCCTTGCCTTTTTTACTTCAGCTGAAACATATTAGATTCTGCTCTAGTTATTTACTTTAATTCTGTATCTTTCTGTTTCAAGTGTGTCTCTTTCATATAATATACTACTGGATTCTAGCTCCTAACCCATTTTGCTATCCACTTCTGTTTTTTTATGGGTAAGAAACATCATCCTATTCATATTCACAGTTAAGATTACTAACTGCGTATTTCCCTCCACACTATTTTCTTCTGTTTATCCTTCTCTTTTTATCCAGTTGCTCCTCAAAAGTCTATTCTGTTTCTGATTTCTGTCTCCTTTAGTCCACTCTCCCTTTTATTATGTCTCCTGCCCCTCCTGCCCCTCCCCCCCTTTATCCCCCATATCTCTTGTCACCTTCTCCTACTGTTTCCCTATTGGGTAAGATCGATTTCTATACCCAACTGAGTCTGTGTGTGTGTGTATGTGTGTATTTTCTTCCTCTCTGAACCAATTCTCTTGAGTAAGTTTGAAGTATTGCCCACCATACTCTGTCTTTCTCCAGTATAAATGCTCTTCCTTACAGGTCTCTTTTATGTGAGAAAATTTTCCCCATTCAACACTAATGCACTGTTGGTGGAGCTTGTGGACTGAGTCAACCATTCTGGAGAGCTATTTGGAATTAAGGGCAATCAAACTGCATACTTTTTGATTCAATCTTTAGGTCTGCATTTCAAAGAGATCACAAAAAGGAGGAAAGGACATACATACACAAAAATATTTAAAGCACTTCTTTTTCTGGTGGCAAACAATTAGAAATTGAGGGGATCCCTATCAATTAGTGAGCAGCTGAACAAGTTGTGGCATGTGAAGGCAATGATTATTGTGTTATAAGGAAGGACAAACAGGACATTTTCAGAAAAACCTGGAAAGACATGAATTGATGCACAATGAAGTGAGCAGAAACAGGAGAACATCGTACACAGTAATACCAACACTGTGTGATGAACTATGAATGACTTAACTCTTCTCAGCAACACAACGATTCAAGACAATTCCAAAAGATTCATGATGGAAAATGCTATCCATATCCAAAGAACTGGTGAATGCAAATTGAAGCATACTGTTTTCACTTTTTAAATTTTTTTTTTGTGGTTCTTTTCTTTTGGCTTCTTTCTTCTTTCATAATATGACTAATATGGAAATATGTTTTACATGATTTGCACATATATAACCTATATTAAATTGCTAACTATCTTAGGGATAGGGTGCTGAAAGAGGGAAAGAAATAAAGTGGAACTCAAAAAAATTTTTCAAATGAATGTTAAAAATTTTCTTTACCATAAATTCTAAACTGGGCATCTTGCCACCCAGGAAAATAGGGGGAATGGGAATGAGAGGTAGGATGATGGAGGGGAGGGCAGGGTGGGGGGGAGGGTTTATGGAAGTGCACACTTCTGTAGAGGGACAGGGACAGGGCAGAGAGTGGAGGGGGGACCCCAGATAGGAAGGAGGGACATGTAGTCAGTCTCTCACAATGTGCCCACTGTGGAGAGGTTCTGCGTAATTACACATGTACAGCCTGTGTATATATATGTATATATATATATATATATATATATACATATATATACACAATTATTATTACTATTATTATTAACTACATCC
>CM053585.1:461457336-461479509 GCA_028646515.1 Pseudochirops corinnae
TGAAACAAGACTGGTTCGAATTCCTTCCTGGAAGGAAGATAAAGGAGGGGCAGTTGGACCATCCCCCCACCTAGCCATGGCAGCACTGTGTATATGGCTGCCTCTCTCCCTCCTTATTTTGTCCAGATCACAGGTGAGTCAGTGTCCTGAATTTGAAGTGTCCAAGTGACCTTGACTTCTGAAAAGACAGAAGATCCAGTGTTCCTGGAGTGGCTATGGCAGATAGAAAAGGAAGCATCTACATCAGAAGGGGAGAACAGAGAGATGGGCACTCTAGGGTGACCCCACAATAGGAAAGCATAGATTCTCAAACTGCAGATCAAAAAATCAGATTGGCATGCCATCACAAACACCTTTCCTGCTCTTTACTGGACACAAACCTATTTGGGAGGTATTCAATTTTGAAAAAGGTAGATTTTTTTTTTTAAATCTTATATTCAATTTTGGAAAAAACCAAAACAAATATGGAATTGTATTGATATGGTGTGATACTATCTATGTAATAAAAGCTTTTACCTCCTTTAAAAAAAAAAATGAATGATGTAAACTAAAATAAATAAAATAAAATGTAAAAAATTGTCTTTACATGTAACTGGAAAAAAAATTCTCGTCTCTACACACACACACACACACACACACACACACACACACTCTCTCTCTCTCTCTCTTTCTCTCTCACACACTTACCAAGACAATAAAACTTGGGCTGTCCTAGAATTAGTAAGGAGTCCTATTTTTGTGAACATACTTGATGTAAAAGTATGTTAAACATTCTTCCATTTAGCCAAGTGTTAGGTTTTAAGCGAATGTTGGTGCTCAGACAACAGTTCAGGCATAATCAATCTGGTAGGAGCTTACTTGAGTGATTAATAGAATGCCCAGTATGAAAAAATAACCAGTTATCAAGTTTTGCAGGTGAGCTAAAATATTAACCTAACTAATTCTAACCTCTAATCCTTTAATGCAGAAGCTGCTAAATCTTGTGCAATCCTGACTATAGCTCCCTGATATTTCAATTGTTTATTTTCTGGCTGCTTGCAGTATTTTCTCTTTGACTTGGTAGCTCTGGATTTTGGTTATATTCCTATGAGTTTTCATTTTGGGATCTCAGGAGATGATTGGCGAAATCTTTCAATTTCTATTTTGCCCTCTAGATCTATGACATCAGGGCAGTTTTCCTTGGTAATTTCTTGAAATATTATGTCTACATTCTTTTGTTGATCATGGCTTTCAGGTAGTCCAATAATTCTTAAATTATTTCTCTTTGATTTATTTTCCAGGTCAGTTGCTTATTCCATAAGCCATTTCATCATGTTTTCTTCTATTTTTACATTCTTTTGACTTTGTTTTATTGTTTCTTGACATTTCATGGAATCACTAGCTCCATTTGCTCAATTCTAATTTTTAAGGAATAATTTTCTTTTTTTTTTTGCGTTAATAGCATTTTATTTTTTTCTAATTACATGTAAATAGTTTTCAACGTTCATTTTTGTTAGATTTTGAGTTTCAAATTTTTCCCCCTCTCTCTTCCCCAAGACAGCAAGCAATCTGATACAAGTTATATATGCACAATCGTGGTAAACATATTTCATTAGTCACATTATGACAGAAGAATCAGAAGAAAAAAGAAAAACCATAAGAAAGAAAAAGGGTCAAAATAGTATATTTCAATCTGCATTCAGATTGAGTAGTTCTTTCTCTGGATATGGATAGCATGTTCCATGATGAGTCTTTTCAAATTGTCTTGGATCGTTGGATTGCTGAGAAGAGTCAAGTCTATCATAGCTGATCATCACATAATGTTGCTGTTACTGTGTACAATATTCTCCTGGTGCTGCTCACTTCATTCAGCATCGGTTCATGGAAGTCTTTTCAGATTTTTTCTGAAACTGTCTGCTCATCATTTCTTATGGAACAACAGTATCTCATTATATTCATATACCACAACTTGTTCCCCAATCGATGGACATTCCCTCAATTTCCAATTCTTGGCCACCACAAAAGAGCTGCTATCAATATTTTTATACATGTGGGTCCTTTCCCTTTTTTACAGTCTCTTTGGGATAAAGACCTAGTAGTGGTATTGCTGGATGAAAGGGTATGCACAGTTTGACTGCCCTTTGTGCACAGTTCCAAACTGCTCTCCAGAATGGCTGATTCAGTTCACAATTTCACCAACAATGAGTTAGTCTTCCAATTTTTTCAAATCTTCTCCAAGGAATTATTTTCTTCATTGAGCTTTTGTACCTCTTTTTCCATTTGACTAATTCTGTTTTTTAAGGAGTTCTCTTTTTCTTTAACCTTCCAGGAATTCTTGATGGCCTTGGGTTCTATCAGCACTTTTCTTTAAGGCATTGTTTGCAGCTATTGAGTCTATGTCTTGGTCTTCCCCGCTTTTTATCGTCAAGATTTTTGTTGTTGTTGTTTGCTCATTTTTTCAGTCTATTTCTTGACTTTGAATTTTATGTTAAAATTGGGCTCTGCTTACCTAGAAGTGAGGAGGCACTGTCCCCAGCTTCAGGCTTTTTCACACTGCTGTTTTCAGAGCTAGTTCAGCAAGGTCAGCAAGTTATAGGTAGTTCAAAAGGTGTGCAAGTTTTCAGTGTTTCTTTACCTAGACAGGGCTCCTGCACCCCTGCAGCTGCAAGTATCAGTGCTCCTCTTAAATATGGAAATGTGACTAGGGTCTCTACTCCCATGTAACCAATCACAAGGGCTCCTCTTTGCCCTAGAACTGCAATCCAGAACTGCTTATGGACAAGAGTTGCCAATCTGTGCCAGGTGCACCCAGAGCTAGTAGAGTCCCTTGTAATCTCTTTTTGAGCAGTCATCTAATCCCTTTACTATCTCGAGGCTAAGAGCTCTCAAAAGCTGCAGCTGCTGCCACAGCCACCTCTAAGACCCAACAATGGTGCTCCTTTCATGTTACAGACCTCTCCTGTGGACCTTCTAAACTATCTTAAGCTAGAAAATTGTCTTCCTCTGATCTTTTGTTTTTCCCCCTAGACATTTTGATTTGAGGCTTCAAAGTTATTTGGAGGAGAGTACTGGGAGTCCCAGTCTATATTCTGCCATCTTCCAGGGAATTCTTTCTAAAGATCATTAAGAGTTCAAAGGAACCTCAGAAGTTCTCTAGTCCAACTCTCCCATTTTACAAATGAGAAAACTGAGGCCCATTATCCTCATCTCCTGCCTTCCCCATATAAACTTAAGACTCTACTCTTGAATTCCCAGGCTCTGATAAATGAACTTTTATTCTATCTTGCTTAGAAACAGGCCTCTACAATACTTCCTAGTCATCTCCATACTATGTCTTAGTGAACACATCCTCACCACGACCACTGGCACCCACTCTACTTCTAGCTCTCCATTAAGTGTTATATTCCCCCATTAGAATGTAAGGTCCTTGGAGGAAGAAGCTGTTTTAGTTGCTTGTACTTGTATTCTCAGAATTTAATATTCTGGAACATAGTAAGTGCTTAATTAATGCTTCACCTATCAATCTACACAAAGAGGTTATATGACTTGCCCAAGGGCATAAAGCTAATAATGAGCAGAAGTGAGAGTTGAGGCTATGCTCTCTGACTCCAGAGCCAGTGTTCTTTTTGCTATACTAAATTAAAGTAGCTCATTATATTCACAATTTTAAAAAGCTGAAATAATACACATGTACAAAATCAATCCATTCCTATGCATGTCTTTAGTATAATATCTTTAAAATCAGAGGTAAAGAAGTCACTAGAGAAAAGATTTAACAATTTGAAGTCTCCACATTATATTTTCATTCAGCTTGACTCTTCCTTCTAAATACTATCTGCTGCCTTTAAAAAAAATCTCTTTACTATGACTTTAAACATCAATAAATATGAACATTTCTATTTGCAAAGAATAAGAAAGATTATATATGAAACTGTGAATTTATGTAGCTTTTTTAAAGATATATAATATTTAATATGATACAGAAAAAAAATGCTCAGCTTTTCTGTGACCCTTTCTACACTTCTTTCTATTCTCTTCCATGTTTTTTAAATGTTTCATTGATGCTCTTTTCTCTTTATATTACTATCACTCCCTGATGAATCTCTCTCACCAAGCCCTCCCTTGTAACCAATAAGTAAAAGCAAGAAAAAATAAATACATTAGCTGTTTGTAAACATGTCTTACTAGGCACCTTTAGTCCATCACCTTTCCACATGAGCATACTTCATATTAGCCTTCTTTAATCATATCTAGTCTATCTATTGATCAGAGTTCTGCAGTCTTTCAGGATTACTTTTCTTTATAATATTATGGTCATTGCATAAATGGCCCGGCTTACTTTACCCTGTATCAGTTCATTAAAGTCTTCACAATTTCTGTGAATCCATCATAGTCAGATCCTTTCTTATTAAAATTTAAGGCTCAGTATCAGATAACTGGCAACCAGCTAGCACAATGGACAGAGTGCCAGGCCTAGAGTCAGGAAGACTCATCTTCCTAGCTGTGTAACCCTGGGCTAAGTCATTTAACCTTGTGTGCCTCAGTTCCTTATCTGTAAAATGAGCTGGAGGAGGAAATGGCAAATCACTCCAGTATCTTTGCCAAGCAAAGCCCAAATAGGGTTATGAACAACAGAACAAGACTGAAACAACTGAATAACAATGACAAATCAGGTAACTCCCCCCTCCCCCCCCCCCGCCTCTGCCCCAGTGTTTATTGGTCCAAATGACTGAAAAAATCCATGCCATACCATATTAGAGCAGTAAGACTGGAATAAGGGTATCAATGATACCCCTAGATATGCTACCAACACCGACTGATCATAACATTTTCAATATTAATCAGATTAATGAAAACCTGACAATCCGTCTTGTACAAACATTTCCCTGAATGGAAGCACAAAGATTTACCTGAGTTACAATGACAGGCGATAAGTCTTTCAAGTTCTGGATATGTGACAACAATGAATCCCGTAAAGAGGCATGAGAGTCCGTTGGGAGTTCATAGAATGAGGTCTGAATCTTCATCTTCATCGTCTGTGCTGCAAAATAGCACGATTCTACATCCTGTCGTATCTGTAACAACTGGTCAGATATCTCCCATGCATGAACCTAAGAACAGATCAAAAGAGAGATCCTCAACATCTTTTAAAGACAGCTAGGCATCACCTGAAATAGTAAAACAATCAGTTGGAAATAGGTGTCCATCGTGCCTATCTTTGAAATGGTGGTACATGGATGTAATTGAATAAAAATGTTATTAAATAATATGAAAGATTCAAATGTGAAATTACATAAAGAAAACACAACCAAAAGAACAATATACATGCCATGAAAATACAATAAGAGGAACCTCTAATCTTGTCAATCTCAGATTTCTATTTAATAACAACTGCATTATATAGCACAAACATGCCAAGTCCAATGTTTATTACAGCAAACTGCCTTAACAAGTACCACCTAACCATCAATACATACTAACTCTCAGGACAATGTGATGGCACCATTAACTGAATATTTCATTTTTTTCATATTCAAAATTCAGCAAGAGATACCTAACATGTTTAAAAATTTTATCATGTGCTAATATTCAAGTCCTCTGATATACCAAAAACTGTCCCCAAGTTATCCAGTTTTTAAAACCATATTCCAAATACAGATTTGTGAAGGCTTATTTGTAAAAATCTCATATGGATTTAGCATTTCATTTGTGTCATTTTCTATTTTTAAAAAAAAGGAATTTAGAAACAAAGAATTATTAAAGATGACTAATCCAGCTAGTTTTAGTTATACAATAGAAGCTTGGTCTAACATCATTTGCTATAAAGGGAAATCTGATACGCCAGGCCCATCTTGGGACTCAGTTACTGAAATACCAAGGGACTTACTAAGTGAAATACCAAAAGAATCTTATCATAACATTGTGTCACATATAGCCGGCCCAGGCTATGGACTTTTGAGGGTAACACTGTAAGAATGTTCTACCTTACAAGAATCAATAAACTGACAACACCTAAAATTATAGTGACTCTACCAAGTAGCACAAACATCTTAACTATGATATAGTCAAACCTAAATTCATGTTAGTTTAGTTTAGGACCAAGTTAAGGACCAATCTGGTTTGAGATCTGACTGCCTATATTTTCATTATGTTTAGGCCATATTACAGCCCATTATCAGTAGGTTGGTGTTAAGGATCAGGCTTGACACTCAGGTCAGGTTCAAGATTGGTACAAAACAAGACACCTGAAGACCAGCTAACAATTTTTTACAAATAAATTTTACTTAGTTATAGTGTGGAAAGGCTATTCAGCAAGAATACAGAACTGATTCAATCTTTCTCATCCTCCCTGCCTCTGCTTTGGCCACAATGGTACTTGATCTGATAGATCTACTTACGTGGGGATATGAAGCCAGAGGAGTGAAACCAGAAGCTTCTGACTCTCATCCACATAGGTAGCAGGAAAAGGGAGGAGTATTTTAATAGGTAAATGATATCTTAGTATTATTATTAAAAATAGTTTTGACTTCATGGACTCCCCTAAAAGAGTTCTCAGACCATCAGGGGATTACAGGTTCTTGGACCAAACTTTGAGAACTGCTGCGCTAGAGAAAGCCCAGGACTGCCACGCCTGTGAGTCTGGAGGTCACTATCACCACCACCCCCAATTGAAAACTTATGCATATTCAACAAATGACAGTTGACAACATTCATCATCTTCAGGGTACAGGTTTTTATGGAATAACATTTATATATGTCACTAATTGCTAAATTTACTTTCAAGTAGAATTTACTTTCTTTTTCTTTTTTCTGGAAAACAAAGATATTTCTAAGTATGCCAAGGAATCTGGTCTCATTAATTACAAATTCAGATTCCTGGGATACAGATTTGGTTTTTATAATCTTTCAGGCCCATTTAGGGCACACCACAACTAACTTTCTAATCTCATCAAATCAGTGAAGGCTACATGGCCTTCTATTTTAGAAATTCTGATTACTCAGGGCCCCCATTTTTCCCCACTGACCTTCTCCCACTTCAATGAGGTCATCTGAATCTAGCCCTAAAGGACAATCACCAAAATATGGTGGGCTAGGCCTTACCTGGGCCAATTTGGCAGTGGAACATGGAAAATAAGATACAGATCATCTAACAGCTAACAAAAGGATACTTATTTAGCATAGAATGAAAAGGATATTATGCAAGGACACAGCATTAAATCATTTGGCCACGATTATCTTGCCTCTGCCTTGATCATGCCAGTGCTCAGGTCACAAACATGAAAAGCCTAAGGAAGACGCTCCTGACTACTCACAGGCTGGCTTTTGTACTTAGTCCACTTAGACCAATTAAGTGTTGAGGGCCAATTTTAATACCTTTTAAGACAAAACTAAACTTAGCCAGAGTGGGGTAAAGTTGCTTCTATGACAGCTACCTACCAAATGATGAGGTTTTTTTGGACAAAAACTCATGAAATAATTTATCCTTCAGAAGAACTTACATAAGATCATTATCACGGTCATCTACCCTCAAACACTACATAATAACTAATCAGCCAGCATGCCACAGTCTAAGAACTGGCCTTGCTTTCTTGTTTTTCATGGTTATAAGGGAGCCTGATAGGACACAGACAAGGTCAGAGTCCTAAGCCAGTTACAATATTTGACCTTTAGATATTACATTCGCTCAAAGACAAGAATTCACGCTTATTCAACATTTATGAGCTTCTAACTTTGTGCAAAGTTAGACACTTATTAATCCATCTGAAAAGATCACCAAGCATTACCTCTACTTCCGTGCAAAAGAAAAACTGGTTCTGAATCCATTTTATCCAAGCATCCTACTCTCACCTGAGCTGTTCTATACAAATGAAATCTATCTCCATTTATATAGCCTCTAGCACAGTGCTCAAGTGCTGAAAACAGACTAAGCCCTCAAGGACTCTTCCGTCACCCAAGCAATTATTAAGGACTTAAAACACATTCACTGTATTAGTTAATAAATAAACAATAAATAATTTTTTTAATTTGCATAGGTGTCTCCAGGCAGAAAGATGGTAAGACTCAAGAAGCAGAAAAAAACATACCTTTTTCAACACAGACAATGTGAGGATTTGCTTTGCTTCACTACCTATATCTGTTACAAGGATTTTATTTTCTTTTTTTTCCAATTGGGACATTGTTCAAGTTTGCATTATATTCACTTTAAGTTTCTATTTACTAATAACTACTTTCTACATTCACATCCACCAATGTCACCTATAACATATAAGGATGATTCCCAGTTCTTAATCTCTAGTCCTCTGCCTCCAACTGCCTATTAGATGTTTCTACTTGGACAACCGTCACCTTAAAACCAAAATATCTAAGCCCAAACTAAGCAAAAACCACATACCTTGTTTTGATCCCAACATTAAATGCACAATATTCTCCTAGTAATTGCAATTTAAAACTTTGTAGTCATTGACTCCTTCCTTGTCTCCTATGTCTAACTAAGTCTTTCTATTGATTTTATTTCCTTCATAACATCCTTTTAATCTATCTCTTCCATTCTATTCCCAAAACCACTATCCTGGCCCCAGGTCTTCATCACCACTTGATTATTGCAGCAGCTTCCTCTTTTGGTCGCTCCCAACCAAATCTATCCTAAAGACCACGACACCAAATTAACTCTCTGCTACTACCAGAACGTTGCTCCCCTTGAAATTCATTACCTATAAGAAAGACTATAGTTTAAATGGAGACTGAAGCAAAACTAGCTATCATTCTCTTTCATGTCTGGTTTTGTTTTTTTTTTTTTTTTTTCTTTTCCCAGTGATCACTCATTGGTTACAGCCCTTCTATATGACCAAACTATTGTACAATGGGAAAGTATTTACAGATCCTATACATGATTGCACGCCACCATGGGGGGGGGGAAGGGAGGGGAGAAAATCTGAAACCCAAGTGATTGTGGAACTGAATCTTGTAAATTAAAAGTAAATGAGTAAATAAAAAATAAATTTAAAAAAAAAAAAAAAGAAATTCATTACCTATAGGATAAAGTCTAAACTCCTCTTAGAGTCATTAACGACAGTCTATGATATAGTTCAAGCTACTTTTACTCCCACTACGGCCCCACACAAACCTTCTGTTCCACCAAAAAGGTATATTTCCTATCACCTAAAAAAAAGTTACAGCTGTTTCTATATCCTTGTTATGGCACAAGAGACAAAGTAGAATTTAGAGCCAGGAAGTTGTCGCTGTTATTGTTCAAGTCGTTTCAATTGTGTCCAACTCTCTGGAAGTCCTTTCAGTGTTGTCTTGGCAAAGATACTACAGTGGTTTGCCAGTTCCTTCTCCAGTTCATTTTACAGATAAGGAAGCTGAGGAAAAAAGGGTTAAGTGACCTACCCAGGGTCACAGAGCTAGTAAGTGTCTGAGGTGATAATTCAACACAGGAAGATTTCTTCCTGACTCTAGGCCCAGCACTCTATCCACTGTGCCATCTAGCTACCCAAAGCCAGGAAGATCAGAGTTCAAATTTGACCTTAAAATACTTAATAGCTATGTAATCCTAGGTAAATTGTAATCTCTTAAACCTCAGTTTTGCCATCAGTAAAGTGGCAAAATAGCAGCACCTACCTCACAGGATTGTGAGGAGCAAGTGAATCAATATATACAAAGCAACATGCAAAACACTACAGAAATGCTAGCTATCAGGATTATCTTCCTCTTATTCCAGTTTCTCCCTGCCCCTCCCCCATCTAAATCAATCCTTTCAAGATAATTCAGTTTGTCCCACTTCCTCCATGATGCTTCTCCTGGTCATTTCTTTCTACTTGAACCATTTGGCTCCTGCATGATTCTTTCTGGTCTGTATGAACCACTCCCACTGCACATACAAGCTCTTTCCTCCATTATAATTTCTTTGTTCAAGCTATAAGCCTCCTGAGAGTGAAACTTTCTCTAGAGACTGACACAGTAATCGAAAACCTCTGTTTATGAAGACATATAAATTAGTAGTAGGTCACTGAAATTATAAAATGCTTCTTTTTTTACAGCAAGTTTTGTAACCCTCAACATGGTACAGTAGAAATGATACAGGGCAAGATGCCAAGAGCCTAGGGCATTAATGTCAGGCACACCACTACCTAGCTAGACCCCTCAGGCAAGTCACTCAACCTAGTCTTCTAGGCTTTAATTTCTTCATCTGTAAAATGAGATGAATGAGACTGAATTATTACTAAGAGAGCTGCAGGAGAGAATCAGTGTTTAAGGATTATTAAATACTTGAGAAAAAGGCTAGGGGTTAGGGATGAGAAAATTCAAATGTTAGAAACTGCCACCAATTCAAACTGAAGCATCCTAATGCATACCTTTGAGAAATAAGATTCTCTTACAAAATTTCAATTTACACACGATTTTCATGAGTACATTTGTTATATAAATTTGTTATAACATGGCTGTAGTACTAAGTAGCTTCCATTTCCATTCCTTTTAGAAAAGGCTTCATCACGTTGCAGTCTAATTTCCTAGGACAAAAAGAATTATGTAATTATAACAGAAGAGTGCATATGCTTATAGAGTCACATATACCAGCTAAGTATAGTTATATACTTAAAAAGTATTACATTAGTATAACAGACATAAGCCTTTTACTCTATTTTGTATCCTAAACCTGGGGAAAATGAAACTCAGAAAAGCTAACTGTTAGATAAGTGAAAAATAAGACAACATTCAGATGAAACTAGCATATAGAAGCATAAGAGACCAAAAGACTAGAATTTTCTTAAGTAGCTACAGGCATTTCTGGTACTTTTCAAGTATTTGCAAGTCAGAAGATGCTACAAGGAAGTTGCTAGGGAAGATGGGTTAAGAAAGAAAAAGTCAGAAGAAACAAAGAGAAAAAAATTCTAGTTAATCTTTAAAGGTATATCATTCTGTAGACTTCTTGCCAAGGCAACAAGAGGAAGAAGACCCCCTAACTCCACATTCCTACTCCAGCAAATCTCTTTAGTTTAATACATACAATTAAACATATATAAAGCAGAATGAATAATAATTAAGAAGTACACTGAGAAACTACAGTGATTTCACTGGAAAGAATCAACAAAAATACTGAGAAAATAGCTTCAGCAAAGTTACAGGCTACATAATTAGCCCTCAAAAAAATCAATGGCATTTCTACATAATAATAAAATTCAAGAGGGAATAATCAAAAGGGAAATTCCCATTCCAAATTACTATAAAATGCATAAAAATATTTGAGAATCAATCCAAAAGATAGAAAATGCTTGAATAGATTCAATTTATCAAGTGTCCCTTAACGAAATAAAGAACTTAAATAATAGTCATGACTGGGTTGTGCCAATATAGTAAAAATGACAATACAACCAAAGTTAATTTACAATTTTAATGCTATACGAAAAGGATATTTTACAGAATTCTATGAAATTATTCATTTTTTTAAAAATCTAGTATTTATATAATGTTTTAAGGTTTGTAAAGTACTTTACATATGTTACCTCACTTGATCTTCACAACAGCCCTGTGAGGTGGGTGCTATTATCATCCCATTTTAGAGATGAGGAAATTGAGACAGTCAAGGGACTTGCCCACCAGGGTCGCACAATAAGTGTAATGAAGCAGGATTTGTCCTCAGGAAGAAGAGATGAAGGGGGAATAGCACTTCCAGATCTCAAACCATCTTAGCGAGCAGCAGAGATCAAAACCATCTGGTACTGGTTTAAAAATAGAGAGGTAAAAAGCAAGTGACACCAAAAATAAGGGGTTTAGGGGCGGCTAGGTGGCGCGGTGAATAGAGCACTGGCCCTGGTGTCAAGAGGACCTGAGTTCAAATCCGGCTTCAGACATTTAACTTACTAGCTGGGTGACCTTGGGCAAGTCACTTAACCCCAAATGTCCTCCCAAAAAAAAATCAAAAATAAGGGGTCTAATGGAAGAAAATTGTACAGAAACATAACAAAGTTCAAAAGGAAATACAGACAAGAAGGACAGTTTTGAAATTAACATGTAGAATTATTTACCTTTTTTTTAAGCAAGCAGGACAAATTGGAGGGTCAGGTTCATAGAGAATCCTGTTTTCTTCAGTGTATATGGAAATGGGTATTTAGAGTTTAAGTTCAGAATAAAAAAAAGTTTTCAAAAAAATACATCATTCTGTTATCTTAGGCAGGAAAGAAAACAAACGTAAAAATGTTAAAATAGAGGTTCTTAACTTTTTTTCTCTCAAGGACCCCTACACAGTCTGATAAAGCTTATACTCCCCTTGTAAGAGTAGTATTTTAAAATAACTAAAAGAATTGCTATATTTCAATTAAAGGTTAATGAAAATAAAGATATTTTTTCCATCCAAGTTCACCTTCCTCCCATGTTAAAAACTCCTGACTGAAAGACATACTACTTTATTCACTCACGTGCTAGAAACATCCCTAGCTATGTGTGTGTAGGTATATGAATATTTTCTTTCCATCAAGATGGCAGGTAAATATTAAAAAAAACAATAAAGAAAATATGGCTGAAAATGTGTGCAAGAGGCATTGCAATTAGAATCCCATTCTTCCTAAAAAGACTGGCAGATAGTCCTAATCCGCAACATACCATAAGAATGTCTTGGATTAAAAAGAAAGAAAAGGTTATTCCTACTACCTCAAAGCCAGTTGATGGTGATAGTAATTATAAGAAGTGATGTACTTCAAATGGTAAAAATGTGCAAAATGCCTGGAATTACTCAAAAGAAGATGCACCTCCCAAGCTGTTAAGTCATCTAGAAAATTCTTTCAGCCAACATGAGACTGAGCACCAGTATCATTCCCGGCAAAGCCTAATAATTCTTACTGGCTGCCACAGAGTAGTTTTCATGAAACAACAGGCTATGGCTGGCTACCTGTGACTGAACAACTGACCATCAAACCTGCTCCTCTCAGAAGGACCATCAGATATTTGTCATTGCTATCTCTACCAAGGCTAGCCTTTCAGATGTAAACATTCTCAATCATCTTACTGATGCTTACTTCAATAAGAAGTAGCTGCTATAGCTCTAGACACCAAGAAGAGATTTTTGACCCAGAAAAATAGACATATGAGATTACAGAGCAGTTCCAAGGCTGATTTTAAAAATAAACAAAGAAAACAAAGAAAAATACCTGTGGACTTTCAGCTCCTGCCAAAAATCAAAAGGGTTCCTCAGCTGTGTGGGTACCTCTCTACCCAATGGAATTTATGCTCACAAACTAATGCTTCTAAATACTTTACAAAGAAATCATTAAACTATCTGGAATAATAAGAAAAAATCTGAGACCCTCTGACCTACAAAAATAAGTAAAAAAAAAAGAAGAAAACATTTCCTTATCAAAAAAATAAGTATGACTTCACATGTTTATTGATATCAAACTGCTCATCCTCACAGAGGGGAAGGTGAGAGGAGGGAGAGAATTTTGGGTTCAAACTTTTAGAAAATGATTGTCAAAATTTTTTTACATGTAATTGGTAAATGTTTAACAAAAATTTTTTAAATAAAGACAGAACTTCAAACATCTGACTCAATGGCACTTTTTTTTAATTAGCACAGAGTTTCTACTCTATAGTTCTATTTAATAAGAGGGAGATTGAGGGATTTTTTTCCTCTTTATGTTAATTTAAATAACTAAATTCATCTGGGAACAAAAATCATCTTTGATAAGTACAAACTCTGACATATTCTGAGCACTTAGTAAATTCACGAAATGACTATTACCCTTCTTAATCTTTTCTACTTCAATACATATCTAACAGAATTGTGTCAGAATTATTATGACTTAAGTTAGTATTCATTCCAATTTACCAAACATATAATAAGAATTTGCTATGTGCAAAGCATTATGCTAGGCAATGGAAAAACAAAGTCAAAAAAAAAAAAAAAAGAAAAAGTCCTTGTCCTCAGGAATCTTGCACTTTTCAGGGGAATAAAACTTGTACAGAGCTAAATAAGCAGAACACAAGGCAATCTAACAACTAGAGAGATTAGGAAAGCCTTCATGAAGGTAGTGGCACCTGAAACAAGGCTGAAAAAGAACAGAACTATAAAGCCTGTGGAGAGTGTACAAGGATTAGAATAAAAGGCCACGTTCAAGGAACAGCTATTAAGCCTAGTTTCACTGGAATAACAGACTGTAGGAAAGAGAATGATGTGAAATAAGACTGGAAAAATAGGTTGCAGGTAGATAATAGAGCAGGGGTTATTAACCTGTGAACTTAAAAAAATTTGAACTTAAAAAACCATTTTGATAATTATATCAATATAACTGGTTTCCTTTGTATTCTAAATATGGATAAAGAAGAGTTGAATACACATACTACACACACAGTTTGGTGTAAGAAATACATTAATAGGGGAAAAAGAGGATGGGGAGGCTGAAACTGAAAAATAATACCAAGGAAGAGAGTTGAAAACAAAACAACTTTCTGATCTCAAAGAGGGAAAGAAAGGGGAGACAAGGAATTAGAATCTAAGTAACTGCTATTAAGCATTTTAAAGCTTTATTCTGAGAAGGGGCCACACAGCCTTTACAGGAAGGCTAAAGGGGTCCAAGAAACAAATCAGGTTAAGAACTCTGTCATAAAGGGCTTAAACTATCAGTATGACAGAATTTGAGTTGGAAAGGATCTCAGCGACTAATTCAATGCAACAACCAGTCTCTACCTGAAGGCCTCCAAAGAGTCTAAGGACACCCTAGAAAAACAGATCACTTTAGGCTTTTGAACAGGGGAGTCACATTGCTAGACCTGTGCCTTGGAAAGGAAAGATTAATTTTCATAGACATGTGAAGGATTAGAGAAAGAATAGAACAGAAGAAGGAAAAAAAAAGAATGGAAGTAGGAAGAACAATACAAAGTCTACTATAATAATCTAGGCAATATGTGAATAAGTCCTAAAGGACAGATGGTAGACATGTTGTGGAAGGAGGGGTCAACAAGACTGGTTGTAAGGGGTAAGAGAGCTTTTGATATTCTTTTACAAAACTGTTAAATCACAAAATATTTCTGTGATTCAGAAGAGTACATAGGATATTATTTTCATTACAAAAATTTCTGTACCCAAGACGTAAAAAAAGCCATGAAAGTTTAACAAATGTGGCTAAAATAATTCAATTTATTGAATGACAGGATCTAGGTCTTTTACCTCTGCCTGACTTCACTTTGTATCAGCCACTGCAACTAACACAGTGCTTCACATCTGACACTCAGGTGGCAAAAAAAAAGGAACCATTAATTCTTAAGTCAGTTTAGGAATGGCTTCAAAGCAAATCCCATTCAAGAAAATCCACTGTTACATGACTGTGATTCTTAGTTTTACAGATCTTAATGTAACATAGAATAAATATGAAAAAAAAAATCACTATTCTGACTACAGGGATGTATTTTCCAAAAATACATGCACCTTTAAAAAGTAGATATCCTTGCTTTGTGTCTTTTTCAAGAAACTTAAAATTATTTCAAATGTGTTACCAAAATTGTGAATAACAGAGGAATTGGAGAATAAAATATCTGTAAACCATAAATGATCATTTTTTATTTTAAAGCATCATCAGTCACAGGAAACTATTTTAACATTTCAGATAAACCACCTACTCCAGAAGTACAGCAGACAAGTGTCTTCACCTTGAAACAGTTTTGCTATAAAATTATTTTTAAAAACCAAATTTGTTTCAACATGAATTGATACATAGGAAAACATTTTGAGCCTGATTCACATTTGTCTGCTGCACAAGATTTATTCTATAAAAAATAGTAAGAGAACTCAAGAAACTGAAGCACTTGACAATAAATCACAAGCTACAACCCTAATTCCGATGCCCACTTCTACAAACAAACTTCAGGACTTTTGTAAAGGTAAAATGCTATATTTATTGCTTAGCTTCTGATGTAGTAGAAGAATTGAACTTTGAAGAACTGGTCTGAACAATTCAGGGGCCCCCCACCCAGAAGTCGCTTAACTTGCTCGTGGGTTCAAGGCCACTCACCAGTCCCTATTTACTGTAACATTTATCTCAATCATTTAACATATATCTAACTGTGCTATGTTTTTTCATTAGATTCCTATCTTTTTTTAATATGCCACTGACAAAGTTTTTGAGCCTTGTGTCCCTAACCCCATTTACCCCACAAGCTCTTTATTTCAAGATTTTGCCTATAGCACTGCTTTTTGGGAATCCATATGTTAGAGTTATAGCCGAACTGACTGTATTTGAATTGAAAGCCAAAGTGGAAACATGGATGAGTTCAGAGAGAATGAGACCTTAATCCAAGCATATTACAACAAATAAATTTAACTCCTCAGAGGAAAAATGTCTACATAATCTATCCACTTTAATCTCCTATTCTATAGTCATGATCATCATTGGGGGAATAATGCTGAGATCTACTTTTGGGGGAAACTTATGTAAAACCTGTAATATAGCCAGAAAACATGATATATATAGGATTTTATGCCAATATGGATAGGCTAGTTTTTCTGAGCTTTAGAAAAACCAAAGTTTTCTTCCAGCAAGCATACTATCTCACAGACTTAATCAAGAGTAAATATAGCAAGAGCCTCAAATATCTTGCAGATGAGTGATAAAAACTGTTAAGGTAGAACATCATCTGACCAACCCAGAGAAAAATGGAATATAAAAATATTTGATTTATTCAAAGACACAGACTCATGCTTATTTAAGCTGTGCAAAGCTAAGCACTTATTTATTAAGCTACCAAGAAAGATCACCAAGCAAGACAAACTGGTTCTGAACCCATTCTGAATTCAATCATCCTACTTGAACTTACTTGAACAGTTCTATACAAGTAAAATGTCCTCCTCTGAAGTCTACCATCATTTACAGACCCTAGCACAGGACTAAAAACAGAACAAGCATTCACTCACTGACGGTTTTAATTTTCTAAGTTTTGAACAGTTAACAAGTTGCTGATACCAATGAGTAAAATAACATTCTATTATGCCTTAATTCTACATCTTGATACCGCCTAGAAAAACTGCAGCCAACCTCCAAGTCCCAATCCATTCCCCTGGTCTTTTGTCTCTAGGAAAACTAAAAACCACAAAAGTAATGAATCAAACAAAAGATGCAGAATGTCGGAAGGACAAAAGCATTTATCAGGGGTTACTATATGCCAAGCACCATGTTAGACACTGAGGCTACAAAGAAAGGCAAAAAACGGTTCCTGCCCTCAAAGAGCTTACATTCTAAAAGGAAGCTTAGAATTTAAGGCTGAAAGATCATCTAGTTACTACTCTGCAATAACAAATGATGAAAGGAATTTTCCAGCACGAGTTTAAATTTGTAAGACTTTGCTTGACCTGATATTTTAGTAGTTATGTTCTCCACCTCCTCTTCTCCAAATTTCTCTTTCCTCTATCCATACTATTATAATCATTGCATACAGGGGAGGCTAGATGGCTCAGTGAATAGAGTACCAGCCTTGGAGTCAGGAGGACCTGAGTTCAAATTTAGCCTCAGACACTTAACACTTACTAGCCGTGTGACCTTGGGCAAGTCACTTAACCCCAACTACCCTGCCTTCCCCCCTCCAAAAAAGCAAAAAACAAACGGATAATCAGTGTATATAGTTTTCCTGTTTTCAGTTACTTTGCCTAAATCCACTATGTTTCTCTTTCTAAACTCTTCATATTCCTCATTCTTTGATAGGTAACATTCCATTATATCCCCATGCCATAATTTGTTTGGCTATTCCCCAAATTAAGGATTTTTACTTGATTCCAGTTCTTTGCTATCACAAAAAGCCCCATTATAGTGAATATGGAATTTTAATTTCTGTCTTTGACATCCTTAGGGTCACAAATCTCCCAGCAGTGAAATCTCCAAGTCATAATGTATGGAATTTTAGCCTTTTTCTTCTTTTTTTAAAGCTTAATTCCAAAACTGCTTCAAGAAGTCAAGAACTGAGAAATTCACATCATCTAAAATTCATTGTGTTCTGGTTATAAATTTAAACACACACACACACACATACATACATACATACATACATACATACACGACGGTAGCTCTATGACCTCCAAGGCTGTTGTCATCAATGCTATACTTTTTTAAGGATTCAATTCCATGCGTGACAGACACCAAATGAGGTCAAAGGAAGAAAAGGACAGACTATGACTCCAAACTTACTGCATCTCTTAGCTGGCCTGGCCTAATGCTCTGAAGTAGCTTTCTTTGGGATTATTGTCATTTTGGAGTAGGAATAGGAAAACGTTATATCCTCCAAAGGATGATGTGGAAGTTACAGGCTACTCAAGTAAATAACCAGTGAGACAAGGAGCAGTTTGTATAGTGACTAGAATACAAGCCTCAGAATCGGGAAAGCCTTTCTCTGACCCTTACTGACGTAACAACCTCTCAGGTTGAGACTAATACTATAAATTGCAGAAAAGTAGCCAGTCTGTGCTAGTAGAGGGAATTTATTCACTGGGAGTTCCCTATACTGATAAAAATCACAGGATAACAAAAAACCCAGTAAGGCATGATCTCTGATAATTGTTTTCACAATTTTAAAGGGGGAGGCATATTGCCGGTGAGTGATATATTGGGTTACAGCAGTGGTTCTCAACCTTCCTAATGCCATGAACCTTTAATACTTGTATGTGGGCATATCTGCATGTGGGCGACTTGCCTGGAGACGGATAGAGGAGCGGTGTCTCGGTTCCTAAGACCATTGGAAATATGGGTTCTCCAATGGTCTTAGGCGACCCCTGTGAAAGGGTCATTTGACCCCCAAAGGGGCGGTGACCCACAGGTTGAGAACCACTGGGTTACCAATTTGTTTTTTTCTAGTCACCCCACAGGTTATCAAAAGCAGACCTAACCCAGGGATTGCATGGTTTTAATGGTAGATTGCTATACCTCACTGTACTTCCAATTTCTGGACAAATATAATCACAGAAACACAGATTTGGAGCTAGAAAGGACCTTGGGTCATCTCCTAGTCCAACCTGTTCATTTTTAAGATGAGGAAAATGAGGCCTAAAAAGGTTAAGTATTAAGAGACAGTTCCAGGTCTGAATCCAGGTCCTTTGATGCCAAATCCAAAGCTCTCTACTGTCTACACTCACAAAAATAAATAATTCTTGCACTAATGAAACCATAAGTAAAAATAAACCAAATCCTGATATACTTATTCACTAAGCCCACTGTTCTCTTTTCCCTTTCACTAAAGCTACTTTTTAAAAATAGGAATTCTTTACAAGGAGAGAATAAAGCACTTACACTTCATAGGACTTTAGAGCCACAGATGCCAGGCTTGGACTAAGCTCCACATTTCAGAAGGGACCATCTCAAGTGAAGCCTGGGGCTCAGAGTCAACAGGAGGAAGCTGCAGCTCCCACATTTCAAAGGGGCTGCAACAAGAGAACATTTTCCATTTAATCACCCAGTTCCAACTTCCTATTTCACAAAAGCAGCAGAGACCTTTACATGGGTACAGCAAAGGTCTACTCCCAAGAATACATGGCAGGCTATATAGAACTCTTTCAGTAACACAATTTGTCTAAGTTCCTTTACTATTGGTCCCAACAAACACCCCCCCCCCCAAAAAAAGGTTTCCCCCCCTTTAAAAAAGTGTTGTTATACAATTCATCTCAACTTTGAAACTGTCAATAGCTCTTAAAACTGCTAACCAGTGAAATCACAATCATTCCCTCAAAAATACAAGCACCCGTCCAAACAATAGCCCAGGATTTACGCCCTGCCCAAATGTGAGATTAGGATTGCTCATTTATCCCCACCCCACCCCCCCCACAAATTGGTTAAAATACTTCACTGGGTATGATAAATCCAATCAAAAAGGCATTTATTAAGCAAGGCACTGACCTAGGTGTTGCCAATAATAAGACAAAATAAAAAACAATGCCTAACCTCAAATTTACATTCTCTTTTGGGGGAGAATAAGGGGAAAAGGAGAAATGAACTGAGGACACAGTTTACAAGAGATAAATATGCATATGAGAATTCAAGAAGGGAGTGTGGGAATAAACACCCTTCAGGAAACATGAAATTTCCTAAATTCAGGTACTGAATAGTTTAAAAACTTCACAACTACTGAGTCATCTGCTGAATGAAGAATGTGCATCAATATAGAGGCGTACCTTGGAGATATTGTGGGTTCCGTTCCAAACCACTACAACAAAGCAAATATCACAATAAAGCTATTCACAGGAAATTTTTGGTTTCCAGGTGCATATAAAAGTTATACTGTAGTCTATTAAGTGTGCAACAGTATTGCATCTTTTAAAAATGTAAATATCTTAATTAAAAATATTTTTATTGCTAATTTTAAAATGCTAGTCATCACCTGAGCCTTCAACAAGTCATAATCTTACCCTGGTGGAGAGTCTTGCCTCCGTATTAATGGCCACTGATTGATCAGGGTGGTGGCTACTGAAGGCTAGTGTCTGTGGCAATTTCTTAAAAACAACAATGAAGTTTGCCCCATCGAATGACTATTCCTTTCACTTGAACACTTAGAAGCCATTGTAGGGTTGCTAATTGTTCTAATTTCAATATTGTTGTCTCTCAGGCCCAAGGAGAGGGAAATAGACAGGGACAGCCAGTGAGTGGAACAGGCAAAACACCCACAACATTTATGACTTAAGTTGGTATCTTCTATGGGAGCAGTATGTAATGCTCCCAAACAATTACATCAATGATCACTTATTACAGGTCACCATAATAGATATAATAATGAAAAAGCTTAAAATTTTGTGAGAATTACCAAAATGTGACAGAGACAAAATGTGAGCACATACTGTTGGAAAAATAGCCCCAGTAGACTTGCTCAAAGAAGGGTTTGCCACAAATCTTCAATTTGTTAAAAAAAAACAACAACAAAAAACCCAACAGTATCTTCAAAGCTCATAAAACAAAGCAAAATGAAACAAGGTATATGTCTCACTGTGCTCCTACAAAACTAGTAATTCCTACTAGAGACTGAAAGAATGATGAAAAACAACAAATATGACTTTCAGAGGGGACAACTTTTCAGATATCTCCCATTCAATTCAATTAAGTGTAACAACCTGATCTCAAACTAGGAAAATTAAAATTTCCCAAATCAGGAGGGGAAAAAAATTCCCAGGAGACAAGCAGAAGGAAGAACAAGTTTAATTTACCTGAAAGTGAAAAAGGAATCCTTTGAAGTTGGTCGACTTTCTTGCTAGCCCTTACATTTGTACCACCCTGACAATAATAATTTCATGAGGTAAACAGCCAGTCCTGCCACAACAGACTGCTTTTAGTGACAGTATTTTGGGTGGTAGGGAAAGTTTTTGACAGTGAATGGAGATTGAAGAGATTTTTTTTAATGGTATCAGACAATTTGAGGGACTCATAAAGTGACCAGCACAAACTAAAAGCATTTGTTCCAATGCAGTTTATTTTGTAATAAAATCTAAAACCCAGCAACCACAATAAAATTGAAGAGGGCCAATAGAATCACAGGAAAGATGAAAAAAGAATTTAGTAAAAAAATAATACAGACCCCAAGAAGTAAGACTCAAATTCTGATAATACATATACCCTAGTAGAGAAAACTAAACTTTTCTGGAAGCAAATTAGTTCATTCACTTAACCAGGACAGACAATTTTTATCTTTGGCAGCATTTTCTTTAACAACTAGAAAAGGGGGGGGGGGGGACAGAATTACTTGCTCTGGGCATAAAATATATTCAAAAGAAAAGCATTGCGGCCGCTAGGTGGTGCAGTGAATAGAGCACCGGTCCTGGAGTCAGGAAGACCTGAGTTCAAATTCAACCTGACACTTGACACTGACTATTGTGTGACCCTGAGCAAGTCACTTAGCCCCAAATGCCTCCTTCCACCCCCCCAAAAAAGAAAGAAGCACAAATAATGTTCAGAAAAAGACTATAAGCCCCATCATGTTCCATATTTATCTCAAAGTAACAAGTCACTGAGAATGAGATAGAAGATTGACTGCTTTCCCCAGTGTTCAACAAAACTACACATTCCTTTGGGTAAAATTCCTTTGCTCTCCAGATTCTCCCAGACTTTCTCTACAAATGTTCCAGCCCAGAGTACCTGGAGCTTTTTAGCTTTTATGTGTTGTCTTCCCCCATTAGAATATGAACTCTTCAATAGAGAACTATACCCAAAGGGCTATAAATAAGTGCATACCTTTTGACCCAGC
>CM053585.1:461479609-461498216 GCA_028646515.1 Pseudochirops corinnae
AATGTAATGGAATACTATTGTGCTATAAGAAACGAGGAGCAGATGGACTTCATAATAACCTGGAGAGACTTATATAAACTGATGCTGAGCGAGAAGAGCTGAACCAGGAGAAACTTGTACACAATCAGATACAATGTATATGTGACAACTAACTTCAATAGACCGGGCTCCTCTCAGCAACGTAAACTGTTAAGACAACTCCAAAAGACTCAGGATGTAAAGAGATATCCACATTCAAAGAAAGAGATGTGGAGTCTGAATGCAGATTGAAACAAATTACTTGCTCTGTTTCTTCTTCTTGTTTTGTTTCCTCTCTCCCACTGATCATTCCATCAGTTACAATCCTTCTTCACAACCTGACTAATGATTAATGGGAAGATACTCCTAGATCCTGTATCTGAGTGCATGTCTAAAACTCAAGGGACTGTGGAACTGAATGTTATAAATTAAAAGTAAATAAACCAATTTAATTTTCTTTTAAAAGGAATGTAACACGTCTTAGAGGACATAGATTTCAGAGTCCTGTACACAATTAAGTGCTTAATAAATGTTTGTTGACTTGACTTTTTGGTCTAAATTAGCCCTAGCCAGTGGGAAAGTGAATGTCAATCCACCTCTGGCTCAGCCCAGAAGATGTGTATCCCACACAAGGAGATGCCCTTCAATGGCTCACTTCAAGGCAGGTATAAGGGCCTAGGACCAAACCCATATCCTGAAACCCACTCAAAAAAATCATGAAATTACTATGAGCAATCCTGCTTTAAAATAGGGAATGCATAGCTTGAATCCATTTCATATTATGTAAACAGAGTGCCAATTTTGGGAATTCTAGCAAATTAGTCAGAGTAATACAAGATTCTCTCCCTTTAACCACTAGCCCTTATCTCCACTTAACTGGAATAATTTTTGGACATGTAAACCAGAAGAATATCTCTAAGATCCCTTCCTGTTGTAAAATTCTATGCTTCTATAACTCTATGAATGTGGACTTCATTAATAAGCTGGGTTCCTGGAGGAGAAGATACTTCAAGCAAACGATTTTCAAATTTGCAAGACCATCATGGAATTGTAATTTAATACACAGAGCTATATATTCAAGTTCAAAACCAAGATTTCATATCTACTTTGGAGGATAGATACCTTAAGAGAGGAGCAAAATACAGAATGTATAGGGAATAGGTCAAAACAACTAGAGTAAAACTCTGCAATAAACCATATCAAAAACCATATTTTCAAAGTTCAGATAAAAGACTGTAATCAAAATGACCAAATGAGTGTAATAATCATAGAATAAGGTAGATAACAACAGTTAACTTCTATATTACAAACTTTACAGTTTAAAACTCTCTCCTCTCAAAAATCTTGTGTAATGGGTTGAGAAAGGCCACTAGTTGTGCTTTAATGCAAACTAGAGACTCTAACTCTCCTAGAAAGAGGAATCCTGTTGGTACTTTACATTGGTACTTTACAGAGGATCATAGATTTAGAGCTAAAAAGGCCTTCAGAGATCATCTAGCCCAGGGGTGTCAAACATGTACAAAGCAACACTCTTGAGTGCTGACTCGGATTATGTAACTGGAAAATATTTAACAAAATAAATAAAAATACAACAAAACACAGATGTTAACATGTAGTTTTCTAAGTCAACAGCACTCACAGAAATCCTTATGTAAATTTATGGCCCCATTTCAAACTGAATTTGATAATACCTATCCTTTTGTGGATAGAATCTAAGGAGTTCAAATGATTAGCCCCAGGTCACAAAGGCTGCAACCAACAGTGCCAAACCCAAGTCCTCTGATTTGAAATCAAGCAGAAAAATTCTTATTTTGAAATTCAGAAATTTTTCCACTACATTGGTCTCTAAATTTTCATCATCATTGTAAAGCCCCAACAAGCAAAAAACAGGACTACACAATACTAAACATCCTTCAATTGTAGAGTCAACCTGTAACCATCTGGTTACAGCTTAGTATTGACTATAATCCAAGGAAATACAATCATCAAAACAGTGTGCAACAGGTTTTTTTTTAAACTCTCAGATAATTGACTATACCACAAAAGTTGCTTTTAATTTTTCTGCTTTCCCATAAATGCAAATGACAAATAAGAGGCAGGTTAGCTATTACAATAATCTTCACCTAAGGCAGGAAGACTGATAGCCTTGAAGGTCTGGAATAGCAATGTCCATCCATTCTTGACTAGAAATAAAAAAATTACCCATGGAATCCATAGCAGTTTATCAGTAATAAATAAAACCATCACCCTTTGTCCAGAGCCTCAGCTATGAAAAAAAATATTTACCTAAATTTCACTTATTTTCCTCATCTGTGAAATGAAGAAGCTGGGCTTTATAATGCAGATAAAAATTAGTTATTATAAAGAATTCCAGATTTCTTCTGGCTCTAAATCTGTTTTAAACTAGCCTAAACTGCTACAATTCAACAGGAACCATATTCCTCCTGTATGAGATTGTAAATTTCTTGAAAGCAAGAGCTTACATTTGCAAGGGGGAGACAGGAATAAGCATTTATATGGCATCTATCATGTGCCAGGCACTGTACTAAATGAGTTTTACAAATATCTCATTTGATTCTCACAACAATCCTAGGAGACAGGTGCTAATATTATTCCCATTTTACAGATGAGGAAACTGAAGCAAACAGGGGTTAAGTGACTCATCCAGGGTCACACAGCTAGTAAGTATCTGAGACCAGAACTCGGGTTTTCCTGACTCCAGGCCCAGTACTCTATTCATCAGGCCACCAGATGCTCTATTTTTGTAGCCTGAGCATAGAACAATGGCTTAAACAGTCAGGATTTAACAAAGAGGCAACTAGGAGGTTTAGTGCAAGGTGTAGAGTATAAGGCCTGGAGCCAAAAAAAACTAGTGTTCAAATACTGCCTTAGACACTTCATTAGGTGTGTGACCCTGGATGAGGCCCTTCACCTGTCCATTGCCTCATTTATAAATAAATGAGGAGAATAACAGCACCGATTTTGAAGGACTGTTGAGGATCAAATAAGAATAAACTCTCTGCCAGCCTTAAAGAATCATATAAATAATAGTTCTTATTTTATAAAGAAGTCAACTAGAAATGCAGAGACTTATTCATATAGCTTATTCATAAAGCTTTCTTTCAGACCTTCCTACACTGGTACCAATAAAGAGCAAGCTAACAGAAATGTCCTCCTCTTAAACAATTCTTGCATTTTCAGGTCTGTCTTGTTTGGTCATGTTTCAAACCCCTACTCTAGTTCAGATCCTTGTCACTTTCATCCGTTCTACTGCAGTGGTCTAAGCTATCTCCCATCTTCAAATCCCTCCCCTTACCAATCCACACTCCTGAAAGCTGCCAAAATGATCCTCATAAAGCACAAGTCTAACCATGTCATTTTTCTGCTCGAAAAGTTCCAGTGGCTCCCTGTTACCTCTAAAATCAAAGTTGAGTGTTGAAAACCCTTCAATAGAAGGTTCTATCCTACCTTTCCAGACTGATTCCATTCCTCCTTTCTCACGCTTTGTATACCCAAACCAACCCACCTGCTGCTCTCTCTCACACACGACACTCCACCTTTCTATCATGACTTTTCACAGACTGTCCACGCCTCCTCATCTCCACCTAGTTTCTGATCAGCTCTAGCTTATTTCTTTGCTCAGCCCAAGGGGCCACTTCCAACATGAAGCCTTTCCCCATTTCCCAGTGCTGCCGGGGCCTTCACCCACACACATACCGTCACCACTGCTTTGTGTTTATTTCATGTGTATTTTGTATTTACTTATGTGTGCATATGCTGTCTTCTTCAAAAAAACTTCAAGCTCCTTGAAGGCAAAGAAATCCTTTTTTTTTGGACTCCACATCTTCCTCCTTGAGCCCAATGCCTACACTCGGTAGGAGCTCAATAAGTGCTTGTTTGGATGACAGCTTAAAACCACCAAATAAATGCCTAGTCTTCAGGATAAATCACCTAGTCAAACCAACAACTGAAATGGCAGGAGAAAAGAAAATCCTGACGTTTCAGAAGAACTTCAGGGAACTAGGAATTCCAAAGAGGAAAAGTACTAGGGTACATATGCCACAGCCTGCCTCATTTGTTATGGGGAAAAAATTCCCAAGAATCTAGGCCAAATCAATTATCATTGTCCCAAGGTTATCCTGGCTCATCTGCTGCCGTGGTGCATCATAGTACAGCAACCAGATCTGCTCTTATTCCATTCAAAACTATCAGTTTTCCTGCCTATAAAATACACCTCCCTTCCTCTTGATTTAAAATGACTGTCTTCAAAAATTTAGTAGGTTATTCCATGAATCCAATAAAGGAATGACTCTTCATTCAATGCTTCCCCCTAGAGTTTGAGCTGGCTGAGTTAAATTAGGACACCTCCCACCCACCATGTTTAACTGAGTCTTGCCATATAACAGGCCCCTGCTAGGTAGGATTGCTATAAAAGTCTGCATCTAAAACAGAGAAATGTAGTTTTTTCTTCCTTTAGAAAATTTCCAAGATATCAATTATAACTGCCTGTCACATGAAAAATAATGTCTGCAGCAGGCATTTCTAAGAATGAAGGGGGGAAGGAAAAGATGGTTGATATTTGCAACACAAGGAAGGCATCCTATTCCAGAATGTGTTCAACTATTTCTACCTTGTACTACCTACAGATGATTAACTATCACCTTATACTGAGCTTGTCAAGAAGACCAATTGGCAGAGATCCCTGGAATTACAACTGTATGGTGACTTTGAGATTGTAAGGAGAAAAAAATTATGTTCTACAAAAAAATAAAAAAGTTTCTTCTTGAAACAGGTCTTACGGCAGAACTGAGATTTAAGCAAGCTCTGTCCTCCAAAGAGAATAAAAACATAACTGCTAAGAGCAAACTTGAAATTTATTACATACCACTGAAACAACTTGGGAAACACCTTGAGAAAGCCTTTGTATTAACAAATCACTTTTTCCTGTTCCAACCAAGCACTTCCCTCCTATAAAAAGGAAAGCAATTTTAATCTATCTTACAAAAATAACTACTGCTCATAAATGGCAAAACAAAGCACTACAAAAGAGTTTTCACTCTCTAGATCACAGAACTGTTGCCTGTTACGATTATCAAGTAATGCTATCTACCTTATAAAAATTTCTCATTACTTGAAATCAGGCAAGCCAAGATTTGGGTCCAAAAGAACATATAAAATAAACAACCACCCACCTTATTTCAAATGCAAAGTTGAGGGTGCCAGTATATGCGGAACTAACATGCACTAAGAGCTCAAAGAAGTTAACTTTAAAGGGCATAGCACAAAAACTCTAGCAAAGAAAGAAATTTGAGAGAGAGGAAGATTGTAAATAGAATAAAAAGGATTTGTGTTTATGAGATGAAAAGCAAATAAAATGCAACATCCTTTAATTTTCAAAGCATTTTCACGTTTGTTAAAAAAAATAATTCATGGCTCTATAAACCAAGTCAGTAGGATTAAAAAGTTTTTCCCACATTTCAGAAAAAAGATATTGTGTAGCAGAAGTTGAGGGGGAGCGAGGAAGAAAGAGTAAGTCTCAACACAGAGTTAAATGATAAGGTGGCAAAGGAATACAAAAAGAGGGCAAAACTGGCAGATGGGGAGACCCAAACGAGCTGAAGTTTAGAGATATTAATGGATGAAAATGAGGACGAGGGTCGCGGGTAAGACTCAATGGGAAAGACAGCTTGCAAAATTAGAACGTAGTGAAAAGATAGGGCAAGGCATCCTGGAGTGGGCGTGCTGGACAGGGAAGGGAGATGGGACAGGGACTCCAATGCAAAGAGACGACGAGGGGACGTGGCTGGGGGTCCCTTAGAGGCAGTTAGAGAGCGGGAACCCGTAAAGGCCTGAACTCCCAAGGGGCTGAAGGCCAAGGAGACGGCTAGAGAGAAGGGACCGGACCCTGGAGAACGGACCCAGAGCCTTGGGCTGCCCCTTCTCTTTAGAAACTTCCACCAGTCGCGGCTCGGCCGCCCCGCCCCGCCCCGCAGCCACAGCTCCTCCCCTCGAGCTGCACGAGGCCCCGCGGCCGCCCTGGACGCGGCCGCCTAGCCGGGTCCAGGCCTGGCCAGAGGCCTCTCCAGCACCACCGCCTCCCGCCCGCCCCCCGCGGCGGGCTCTGGCCGGGAGCCGGCCCTGCTCACCGATCGCTGCAGCTCCCCGAGCCAAAACGAGGCGCGCTCCTTGCCGCTGGGGTCCGGGTCGTGGTAGAGCGCTTGCACAGCCTGGTACACCAGCTGCAAACTCGGCTTCGTCCCTTCCATGGCGCCGGCTCCTGCTCTTCACACGCGGGGGCTCCGGCTCCTCGGGCTTCGCTGCTCCTCACTGCCTCGGCCACGGCCGCTCCCTGGCCGGCGCCATCTCCTCCTCGGCCGTTACCGGGGCGGGGGGTGTCCTGTGCAGGCTGCCCCCCTGGAAACAGTAGCCTCGTCGCGTTCAGGTTCCCTCTTTCTTCTGTGTCTGCGATCGGTTGCCGGCGTCACCATCGGGCTGTCCCCGAATCAGCCTGAGAGTCCGCGTGTTCTCTCCACGTCGCTCTCTCCCTCCCCACTAGCTCTGGGATCCTCCAGCCTCAGCCGGCTCCCGCAAACCACAGAGCCTTGCAGCAGGAGTACCGCTCAACCCGGACCGGAAGCAGCGACACTGGTGCCCTAGCGCACTTCCGTTGGGGCCGCACCAAACAGTGCTCCCCGCCTTTCGGGGAACCCTGTGTACCGGAAGTGACCCTCCCCGTCCAGAAACCCAAGAAGCGCGAAAGGAACACTTGCGTTCTGCCATCGAACTCCCGTGGAGCCCCGGGGATTGCCGGGATCCGGGCCCGGGAAGCCGGTTCTTTTTGGTACTGGACCGAGAGCTTTCCTCCTGACATTTCGAGATGCAACCTATATACACCCCGAGGTCCCTGCGGCGCCGCTTCCACTTGGGGTCCCCGGGGCTGCGTCTGAGCCGGGGTCGATTCTCCTACCAGCCCGGGGTCAACTTCCTCTACTGTCTGAGCGACCCCCGACTCTCTTTCTTTCTCTCTCTCTCTTCCCCCCCCCCCCCAACTGTTACGTCTTTATTTTGACTAACCTTTGGTTTCTTTTGTAATCCTTTGTATTTTATGAATCTAAAAACACGATTCTGAGAAAAGGTCTGTATGTAAGCTTCACCAGACTGCCAAAGCAACCCTAGGACACACAAAAAGGTTAAAACCCCCCGAATTAGATAGATGATTTCCAAGACTCTTTCCATTTCAAAATGCCGTCATTCTGTCAAATCAGGCTGCCTCCATCGTGGATTCTCTGAGGCCAATCATGCATCAGCCAAGACAAAGCCCTTTGTGGAGCTGTGCATTCCGTTTCACAATTTCTGCCAAGGTTATTTATCTTCTGCAGCAGCTAGATGGTGCAAAGGATGGTGTTGGACTTGGAGTAGAGAAAGACCTGAGTTCTGTCTGACCTCAGACGCTTACTAGCTGTATCACCCTGGACCAATCACTTCCTTTTTATCAGCTTCCCTTAAGTCTTCTTCGTAATAAGAGATGATAATAATAGCACCTATCTCCCAGGATCGATGTGAGGATCAAATAAGATAATATACAGAAAGTGCTGCTTGCAAGCCTGATAATGCTATGTAATTAATAGCTATTATTATTGTTATTACACACACACACACACACACACACACACACACACACCGTGCATTCCTTGTTTCAAAATCGACTCCTGCACCAGTCTATACCATTTCCATCAGTGTGGTTCGGTGGAAAGAGTCCTGGATTTGGAGTCAGGACTTGGATTCAAAATCTGATTGCCACTTCCTAACCCCGAGATGTTAATCTCTTTAGGCCTCAGTTTTCTGTTCTGTAAAATGAGGGATTTGAACTAGAAAACTTCTAAGGACCATTTTTTAAAATTTTGTTCTAAATTTTATTTATTTTTAGTTTACAACATTCAGTTCCACAAGCTTTTGAGTTTTAAATTTTCTCCCCCTCCTTCCCCTCTTCCTGACAGTGTACAATCTGATATAGGCTCTACATATAATACGTTCATATTAAACATTTTCACGTTAGTTATGTTGTAAAGAATAATTACAACCAATGAAATGAACCACAAGTGATGAGGTGTAGGCTGTGGGAGTTCTTGAGTTCTTGAATCTTTGAGATACAGGCTCTAGGAAACCCCTTGAAGTCTGATTGAATCTTCCCACTTGATGAGGCATTTGCAGAGGCCATAAGTATTTCATTGTGGCTGAGCCCAAATCTCTGTTACTAGCCTGGCCCTCCGTCTTCCATCTGCTTCCCATCCTTGAGCCTATCAAAATACCAATCCACTCTTGCATTGACCTCGTTAACTCCTCCTAAAGACCCTTCCCAAACTCCTCTAGACCACTCCTAGATTCCTCTCTATGTAAGACCCCATCTTCCCTCCATGTGGTATGAGAGCGCCATAGAATAGCTTAGCACAGACTTGCTGTGTGAGAGTGCCATAGAGTTTTCTAGCACAGACTTGCTCTGCGTCCAATACAGGTGAACTTGTAATAAACTTTTCTTAGGCTGAGAAGACTTGAGTGGAATTCTTTCCGCAGGACCCAGCATGTTGGTATTTTGGGGGTCTCAGGCAAACCTAACCCTCTTTGGGAATCCTCTTCATTTTTATGGCTCCCTGATTGGGAACCGAACCCTGGCCACTGTGGTGAGACTGCCGAATCCTAACCACTGTACCTCAAAGATTCAAGGAGAACTCAAGAGGGGGTCCCAGATCCTATACCTCATCACTGGGACTATACTGTATGAAATGAAAAAAAAAAGGTATTGAAGCTAACTTTCAGATTTGGTTGACTTGGATGGCAAACAACCAGTTTGGCTGGCATGTAGAGTGCATGAAGGAGACCATAATAACAATAATCTTGGTAAATTATGTTGGAACGAGGTTGTAATGGACCTTAATAGGTCAAGCAGAGGAGTTTATAGTTGTTCCTAGAAGTAATAAAGAGCCACAGGAGTTTTCTGAGAAAGGGAGTGGCATGGTCAGATCTGTGTATTGACAATACCACTTTGCCAGTTATGTGAAGAAGCAAAGGGAGCTGGGAGTTCTCAAATGATACTTCTGCCTAAATAAACCAATGCTTGTCATTAGAATAGGAGAACTTTCCTCAAAGACAGTATTGTAAATATGTAGACAAATTTTCACTCTTAATCTCTTCTTTCTCTAAACTTGTGAAAAGAAAATCATCCTTTTGTCACTACAATATTTTCCTGGAAATGATGACGTCTTGCAGTTGACTTTGATTTGAGTGAGGGAGGGCTATGCAAGGACACTAGCTTCACTTTCTCTTCCAGAGCCATCTGGATCCAGTGACCAGATATACATCAGGATGACTAGAGATGACCCAGGATGCAATGGGAGACCCTGGCCCTTTTAGGCTAAGTTCTTTTCATGTACTCACTTAGACTGAAGTAACACCCATTCAGGGAATAGGCCTCTTTAAGAAGTGAGTCAAGGGATGGCCCCTTTAATTAGAAAAAAGAAAAAAAATTAAACTGGGAGGGGAAGACGCTCAGGGTTGCTGTTCCAAAGGGAAATATGGTCCTCTTCAAAAACAAAGGACAAACAAAACCTGTGAGTAGACTGAACTGCCTGAATGGGGACCCAGCTAGTTGGAGTTCAAACTCTGCCCTCTCTTTCTCCTCCTTCTCTTCTCCAAAGGAAGGTAAATTTTGATAGCCAGAAGCTGTTCACTTAATTTGGGGTTTACTGGCTAGATTCCTTCCTTCTTTCCTCCCTTCCTCCCTCCCTCCCTTCCTTCTTTCCTTTCTTCCTCCCTTCCTTTCTCAAAACCTTAAACCCAGTTCACCCTAAAGCTCATAGATTGAACCACAATAGGTCCCTGCCCAAGCTCCACTTAATGGCTGTATTTTGGGTCCTCCTGCCTTAGAGTGAATGTCAATGATAACTGTTTCCCTTTGGAACAGCAACCCTGAGGGTCTTCTTTCCCAGTTTAATTTTTTTTTTCTTTTTTCTAATTAAAGAGGCCATCCCTTGACTCACTTTTTTTTTCTTTGTTTGTTTGTTTGTTTTTTGGAGAGGGGAAGAAGGTAGGGCCATTGGGGTTAAGTAACTTGCCCAAGATCACAGGGCTAGTTTTGGTTAAGTGTCTGAGGTCAAATCTGAACTCGGGTCTTCCTGACTGCAGGAGTGGTGCTCTATTCACTGTGCCATCTAGCCGCCTCTTGACTCACTTCTTAAAGAGGCCTATTCCCTGAATGGGTGTTACCTCACTCTAAGTGAGTACGTGAAAACACCTTAGCCTAAAAGGGCTAGGGTATCCCATTGCATTCTGGATTGTCTCTAGTCATCCTGTTGAATATCTGGTCACTGGATCCAGATGGTTCTGGTGGAGAAAGTGAGGCTAGTGTCCTTGCACAGCCCTCCCTCACTCAAATCAAAGTCAACTGCAAGACATGTCATCATTTCCCTGATGCCATGGTCCTCTTTGAAACAAAGGACAAACACAACAACAACAATTTTTTCTGGTTATAAAAATACACTGTACCTTATACAGTACCTTGCATAGCAGGTGCTTAATGAATGTTCATTCAGTCATTCATTAAATACAGTTGAGTAAATCACAAGTTTCTCTACATTTGGTTACATGCATAGAATCTTAGAATTAGAAGGTACCTTAGAGACCCTCTAGTCTAAATCTTTCAAAGCAAACTAATATTTTATCAAATGGCTCGTAAATCAGTCTCCTGTGGGTTTGGTTAGTATAACTCAGTTTGTTAAAGCCTTATTTTCTGTAGAAAAATGAATAATATTATATTCCTGAGCCTAGAAAACTGAGGACCAAAACTTTATCTTAAGATGATCCTACTAGTGTGTTGCCACCAGACCTGGTCCCAGCCTCTCTTTCCAGCTTATCTTTTTCCTTCCCTCTCTCTTTAACATCATATTTTACCTGAAGTGAATTTTTCTTTGCTTGTTCAAAGCAGTTTTAATTGATATTTACTCCTTAGTTCTAAGATTCTAAGATTTGATGAATAAATCCCAGATGCTTATAAACTTAAATTGAAACCCCTCTCAGACTTTGTCTTTCCAGATGAAGACAATGGTAGACTCAATTTTTCAAACTGTCTGCATACAGAAGTTTATTGATCAACTTTTCTAGTATACCTTCTCCAGTTTGAGTACTACTTCAAGTGAAGCTACAAGAGCTTTATGTACCATAGTTTTGGAGTCTAAGACTGATTCAAATCGAAACTCTGATACCTTGCTACTCATGTGACCTTGGACAAGTACATGAAAAGACTTTAGCCTAAAAGGGCCAGGGTCTCCCATTGCATCCTGGGTCATCTCTAGTCATCCTGATGAATATCTGGTCACTAGATCCAGATGGCTGTGGAGGAGAAAGTGAAGCTAGTGTCCTTGCACAGCCCTCCCTCACTCAAATCAAAGTCAACTGCAAATCATGTTATCATTTCCAGGAAAATATTGTAGTGACAAAAGGATGATTTTCTTTTTTCTGAGCCTTGGATTATTCACTTATAAAGAGAAGGGGTTGATAGATTGTCCTTGAATATTCTTCTAGCCAAGGCCTGCACAACCTACAACCTGCCAAAGGATTTCGGGTGGCCCGTAAAATCCTCTACATTTTTCATGGGCCTCCCCAAATCCTTTGGTGGGCTGCAGGTTGTGCAGGCCTGTTCTAGCCCTACAGTCCTATGGAATTTCCTAAATGATGGCCTAAGGAAACAGTTCACAATGACTATTTCTTTGTCACAACTCATCAAAGCCCATTATTCTAAAATTGTTAGATTACTTCCCCTCTTGACCACATTGAGGCTTGTTGGTCACACTTCTGCCTACTCGTACAATCTCAAAAGATTTTGTAGTTAATCTCATGTATTTGGAGTTCCATCTCTGAAAGACATTATATAGCTGCAAAACCCTTCTTCTGCCCCCATCCCAACAGCCATTGAAACCACATTTGGTATTCACGTATGTAAGAGGGGTCCAGTAAATGGGCAGACCCCATCAGATTCCTAAAATGGCCTCAACTATGTAGAGGAGAAGAGGGAACTACTTACAGGAGAATCAAGAAAATTAGGGCACATCCTGGAACTGATTCCAATTGGCCTCTCACTTGACTGGGAGAAGTATTTTTTCCACTGATGATGGTTGGAAGTGCAGTGCTTTTAAAAGAGCTTCAGCTGGCGCTGGCCTTGGCTTTTGTGGCCATCTGAGACATTGAGATGATTCCAGAGGCCATGTGACCCTTGAGAAAAGGGCCTTGGTTCCTGGCTTTTTCCTTCATTCTTTTCTACTGTGTATCCAGGGAGTGGAATCTCCCTTTTGGGTCTGGAATATGAAACACAGGGATCCAGGAAATCAGGAATCCAGGATGTTACAGCCAGATCACCATCAATGCAAAAAAACAAAAAAAAAAATTTTTTTAATTAAAAAAAAAACTGGGGCAGCTAGGTGACACAGTGAATAGAGCACCAGCCCTGGAGTCAGAAGGACCTGAGTTCAAATTGGCCTCAGACACTTAACACTTACTAGTCATGTGACCTTGGGCACAGTCACTTAACCCCAATTGCCCTGTCCTCCAAAAAACAAAACAGATCAGCAACAATGCCTGAGTAGTACAAGTCCAGCAGGAACTTGCAGTGATACTGACTTTGGAAAGGAACTTGGTGGGACCAATGTTATGAAGGAAATAAGCTAAGTTGTGAACCTAACGCTTCCCACTCCCTCCCCCCAAAAAAGGTTGTGTAGAGGAGATTACGTTTCCAAGATGTTGAAGAAAATATTTGTACCTTGTTCTAACTGTATTGTTGAAGTAAATATTCTTTTATAAAAACTACCCAATGGTTAATGGACAAATGGAACTGGAAAGCTAGCTTATTGTCTTCCTAAAAACTTAGGGGAGGGGCAGCTAGGTGGTGCAGTGAATAGAGCACCAGCGCAGCTCCATTTGTCCATTAACCATTGGGTAGTTTTTATAAAAGAAATAAAGCAACAAAATGACCAAGGGGAACTTTATTAGTATCCCCAACAAAGGGGAGAAAATCAGGAGCTGTGAGTTACCTCTTTGCCACATGCACTCTCTGAAGCTTAAGTCCATTTCCCCCAGACTCTCTATGTATTTGTGTGAAAATGTGCCAAAGATTTTTTGGGAAAATGTCTTGCATCAACTGTTCTTACTGTATTATCTTAGTAAATTTTGTTGTTGTTTCAGCCATGTCTGACTCTTTGTGACCCCTATCTGGGGTTTTCTTGGCAGAGATACTGCAGTGGTTTGCCATTTTCTTCTCCAGTTCACTTTACAAATGAAGGAACTGAGGCAAAAAATGTTGTAACTTGCCCAGGGTCATACCCTTTCTAAAAGTTAATTAAATCTGGCTGAATAATTGATATCAGCTATTATGTGAAGTAGTAAAGAACACTGGTTGGGGGCTCCTGAGCTAACCTTAGAAAGACTCACACTAGTAACCCCTCAGATCTATCCCTAGACTCTGGAGAGACAAGAAGTAGTTAAACACTGGGCACCTGACCAGTCAGCAAAAGTGGGGTTTGGGAAAGTGTCTCTGAGCAGGTGGTATAAAATGAGAGAAATGGATATCTCAAAAAGATCAAAGAAAGGGTGTAAGGATCCATATTTACAAAAATATGTAGAGCCTCTCTTTTCATGGCAGCAAAGAATTGGAAACTGAGGAATGCTACTTATCAATTGGGGAATGGCTAAGTAAGTTGTGGTGTCTTTATATGAAGAAATGGTAATGTGCAGTAAGAAATGATAAAAGAGATGGTTTCAGAGAAATCTGGGAATACTTGTATAGACTAATGCTGACTGATTAGCACAGTGCTTGGCACATAATAGGCACCTGACAAATGTTTTTTGACTGAGTGAATGATGCAGGGTGAAATGAGCAGAACAAGGAGAATAATTTACACAGTGACAATGATATCATAAACAAAAATAACTTTGAAAGGCTTAGGAGCTGTGATTAACTCAAGGACCAGACTTTGTCACAGAGAACTCATGACAAAATATGCCACCTACTTCCTCAGAGTGAAGATTGAGGCTTTTTATTTTTTTATTTTTTTTGGACATGGTCTATACTTGAATCTGTTTTGCTTGACCATACATACTTGTAACAAGAGTTTTATTTTTCTTACTCTCACAAGGGGAGGGGAGGTGGGAGGGAAATGAAGTAGACTTTCATTTATTATATATGTATATATATATATATTATATATATATATTTACAAAGAAAGTAATGGATAGCTATACATTGAGCAAGGTAAGGAGAGCCTACTAAATCAGAACATAGTTGAATGGTCTGGAAGAAAGAGTAAATCACACAGTAAAGACTGGGAATTCACAGATGTTACTGACCCTGAGGCAGGAGAGGACCAAGAAATGATGTATAAGTTTGTTTTCCTGCTCTGTTGGAAAGAAACAAAATGTGCTACACCAAATAGTGCTATCTAGTCAGCAAAGACCTGACATAATGATCCACTAGGCTGCAGAGACTTAGTAGAGAGTGACTGAATGGATCTAGGCAATAATGAGGAGATCAAAGAAGATACAAATTTAGGAGACTGACTCAGCAGTCAAAGGAAGGCTGATTTTTCTAAGCAGTGCTGGATCAGTTGCACTGACCTGATCTAGTATGGGTTTGGAGGTGGAGAAAGAGATAATATATCAAATGTTGGGCTTCTCTAGACATGAAAAAAGTAGTTTTGTCTTTAAAGAAAGAGCTGACATAAAAAAGCAAGGGGATAAGAGAAAATAAGTGGTGTAGAGGAGTTTCAATTGCTAAGAGTTTCAATTCTTATCTGAGCACTGATGACTCCCCAGTCTAATCTTCAGACCTGATGTTCACTCCCTTTCCAACCCAGTGGCTCTTCTTTCAGAACATTTCTCCTTGGATGTATCTTTTTTTTTCTTGGTCTAGACCTGTAATATCTTCATTTTAAGGAGCTCCCAGGGTAGAAACTTCCTGCACTGAAGCGAATCTCTGTAACTTAGGGCTTTGTAATCATTAATAGAATCCTAGGATTAGAAGAGACCCCAGGAACCATCTTGTCTAAATCTCCCGTCATAAATTGATCAATTACCATATGGGTTATGAATCAGTCTCCTGTGAGCTTGTGAGATGGCTTAGTGTAAATCAGTTCCTCAGATTCTGATATTCTATGGGTTAGACTAATGAAATAATATTCTTGAGCCTGGAAACCTGAGGACCAGAGATGACCATATTTGGGGTTTTCTTGGCATGGTTACTGTAGTACTTTGCCATTTCCTTCTCCAATTCATTTGACCGATGAAAAAACTGAGGCAAACAGGGTTAAGTGACTTGCCCAGGATCACACAGCTAGAAAGTGTCTGAGGCTGGATTTGAACTCAGGTCTTCCTTACTCCAGGCCCAGTATTCTACCCACTGTGTCACTTTGCAGCCCTTAAAGACTCAACCAAGGTATTCCTGTAGTGAGTATGCTCTGCCATACTCTCCCAGAATTAGGCCTGTGATAGTATTTCCCCTCAGGGTTCTAGGGTAACCTGAGGGACTAGTTAGTGGTGGCTTTTCCCACAATTGCTATAGGCTCAAATCACGACTGTTCCCTCACACCTTGGGAGCTAGCTATTAGTAGTACCTCAATTCCTTTAACCACTCAAGATCAAATATCTTTAACAAAAGGATATTTACTTCTAACCCAGAGCCAGAATCAAGTTATAAACATCTCCCCTAACACCTCCGGGGCATACTTTATCCTAATCAATTTAGTCTCTAGGAGAGAGAAGGGGAAATAGGATCAAGTTAGCTCAATTCCTGCATAGCACTGATCCTATCAAAGTCATGTCCAAAGGCAGCATCTCTGCCAGAAGAGTTCTCAACTTCTGACAGATGCTGGGTGGGGAGGGGAGTGGGGAACACTCAAAGGACCTCCCGAAGATCCGTTTTTGCTCCTCCAGGTCTCATTGCTGTTTGGGTTGCTACGCTTGTTCTAGACTGTGACTCCTCAGTTCCTGTGACTTGCTTTCCAGAACTTTTAAAACTCATAGACTCTATGCCTTTCACTAGACAGCATGAACGAAGGAGTCACACAGATCCCTTAGAACAGAATGAGGTGAAGAAATAGTGACTGAAGCTGCCAGGCTTTTTGAATGCTTTTGCAGCCAATCAAAGGGTCTCCTCTTCAACACATGGTTAGGTAATTGGAAACAATTATGGAAGGTCTATGCATGCCAAAGTATTTCCCTTGCACATCATCATGATTCTCTTGGAAACAGATTTCGCAGGTTGTCCCCATGGAGATGCCATCCCAGGTGCTCTGCAGTGCACCAGACCTCAATTCTTCCTCCTCTTTTTTTCTCCTGCTCCTTCTCCTTCCTTTCCTCCTCCTCCTTCACCTTCTGCTTGTCCTTCCTCTGTTTTTGTTTTTGTGCTGGGTCAGTTCACCTCTTCTTGGTGTCTTTCCCTCAAGGAAATATCTTGTAAAATGATACTTTAGGGCTTTCAAGTTGTGCAATTTCTAGCACAGACTTTGTTCTTTGTCTACTTAATCTGATCCAGCTGCTCTTTCCAAAATCATCTGAAGTCCCATTTCCCTATGAGGTTTTGAGGTCTTAGAATCTAGGTAAGATCATTCCACTACAACAAATGAGGAAAAAGAGATCATTAGAGAAACACTAACAAATTTATTCCACTTCCCATCTTTTTATTTGTTTGTTTATTTATTTGGTGCTCCCTCTGATTTGATCTAGAAATGCTTTTGGAATGCTCTGGCTTAGGTGTATCTCACATCACACTTTCTGCAGATGTGTTTTTGCTTTTCACTGCTTTTTCCTTTTATTATGAGGTGAAAATGTTCATTATCTTCTGTCGGCCTCTATAATGTTTTACAGAGGACATTATACTATTGTGATGTTTAAAAAGTTTGAGGGACATAATTTCTGGGTAATTAATCATTTTATTAATATTATCAATAAAAGAAGTAAGTGGCACTCTCAGATACCAAAGACCCATGGCAGTAGGTTCATACTTATATGCTCTTGGAAAAATGGGTGTTCCAGAGGGTGGCAATTAACTCTGACTGGTTAACAATTTAATGAGAGAAGGAATATTACAATGAGAAGTGAGCTCACTCCAATGAGGAGCTGAGAGAGAGTCCCTCTTGGACAAAGAGACTATCTGTACACCCCAGCCTTGGGTAATCTAGACAAAGGATCTATCTCCACCCAAACTTGCTTGAGTAGTATTGAACACAATAGGCAGGAACTCACCTTAGATAAAATTCCCTGTTGTTTCAGTTGTGTCTAAGTTTTTGTGAACCCATTTGGGGTTTTCATGGCAAAGATACTGGAGTGGTTGGCCATTTCCTTCTCCTGAGATAGAGTTAAATGACTTACCCAGAGTCACACAGCTAGTAAATATCTACATTTTAATTGTATTTATATATATTTATTTTTCACAAGTGATCTAAGAATATGAAATCATTAGCATCCTCTAGCACCTTATTTAGGGCAGCTAGGTGGCACAGTGGATAGAGCACTGACCTGAAGTCAGAAGGACCTGAGTTCAAATTCAGCTTCAGATATTTACTAGCTCAGACATGACTGAAACAACTCAACAACAGTACCTTATCTACCACCAGACTGAGGGCCATTTTCTGTTTTTCTTTAACTCATGGGTTGCCACACCAAATAATTCATCAGCCAGTGGCCAACATATTAGTGATGAACCTCTCCATAATAAGCAAAGTCAGTCTAAAGAAATTGGACATAACTCCCTTGGTGGGACCATATATGAAACCTCTCTAATTTGGTAGAAGCTGCCAGAGCTTGAATTCTGCCAGCCCAGGCTTTTAAAAGCCAAGGTCATCTCATGTCATGATGAGCCATAAGAGAATTTATTTTATGGAGTTCTAAATCCATAATAAAGATAATTTAATTTATTTCAGAAGACATTTTAGGATATTGCTGTATTTCAGTCGTTAATTTTTTTAAAGGACATTATCATTGAGATCATCAAATAGTAACCTACAGGAGATTTCTTTTTTTAATTTTCAATTAATTAATTAATTAATTTTAAAAGCTTTTGTTTATTTTTTAGTTTATATCATTCATTTCCACGAGATTTTGAGTTACAGATTTTCTCCCTGTCTTTCCCCTGTCCACCACCCCAAAACAGCAATCCCACTGTAAGCCCCCTCCACCAATCTGCTCTTTCCTATATCCTCCCCCATTCCCCCTCTGACTTTCTGGTAGGACAAGATGGGTCTCCCTACCCCAGTGCCACCTACAGGAGATTTCTGTTGTTACATTATTAGAAAAAATAGCTCTCACCAAAGAAGAATTGGAGAGCATTACAAAATGCAAAATGGATAACCTTGAGTACATTAAATTGAAAAGTTTCTGTACAAACAAAGCCAATGTAACCAAGATTAAGAGGGAGGTGGGAAACTGGGAAAGAATATTTACAACCAATGTCTCTGATAAAGACCTCATTTCCAAAATTTACAGGGAATTAAGTCAAATTTACAAGAATACAAGTCATTCCCCAATTGATAAATGGTCAAAGGATATGAACAGG
>CM053585.1:461498716-461518596 GCA_028646515.1 Pseudochirops corinnae
TTAAGTGACTTGCCCAAGGTCACATGGCTAGTTTTTGTGTTAAGTGTCTGAGGTTGGATTTGAACTCAGGTCCTCCTGACTCCAGGGCCGGAGTCTATTAACTGCGCCACACTAGGTGTCCCTACAATTTCTTTCTATAATAAACAGAAAATGTCTGTTCCCTGGGGAGACCTTGGACCCCTTTAACATGAATTAATATAAAGGTCTGTGACTTAAAAAAGAATACCTGCTTGCAGAATGGGTCCAGATATAATGCAAATGCTTATGCTAAACAGGCAGAGTCACACAAACCATGGTTTAAAGTTTCCTCATACATGGACAACTGTTTTTGGATCTAGCCAGGCAATATAGTTGATATCAGCAACAGAGAAAATCCTTCAGGGCCCTAAATGGGTATTGACTATTTTCTAATTTAAATGTAAATGTTGTGATTGTTTTGTTTCCATATAAAAAGCAACGTGGCATATTACAAGATTTTAGATTTTAGTAATGACTTATGTTGTTGAACCCAGCACATGGGCATGTTTCTTTTATATCCTCCATAGTCATCATCAACATCATAATTATGGTCCCTGAAAAATCAAACCGGATACACAAGAATGTCTATGATTTAGTGGGGGGCATTTCCACATACAGTGTTCAGCAGCATGGAAAAAACACCTGGTGTTCCTAGTAGTGGAAATTTAGAAGTGCTTGAGAGGAATGAGAGTGAGACAGAGAGAGACAGAGAGAGAGAGAGAGAGAGAGAGAGAGAGAGAGAGAGAGAGAGAGAGAGAAAGAGAGAGAGAGAGAGAGACCCACCCAGTAGGCAAGCAAGTGAAAAAAAAAAATAACAGAGACACGGAGAATGAAAAGAAGAACATGAGGAGTTGAGCCTAGTTCATGCCAGAGTTGGTGGTATGATATATTTCCCTTCAGATGCAACCTGCTAGTGTTGATGCTAGTGACAGGAGGAATTTCTCATCAAAGATATATGAATCAGAATATACTAGTATTCATAGAAGTGGCAACATTAACCCCCTGGGTCCCAAGAGAACAAAATACAGCTTTATGAAGTGCTACCCTGCCAAGACAGAATACCTTCCAAATTTGAGGCTACAGAATTCATCCAAGGGACCGGTCAATTCACATTATCTGTTATCTAGTTTGCAGTGTTGTGCTGATAAGAAATCGTGGAGAAATGGAACAAGTGGACTCATATCTTCCCAGGACTGGAGGGTTAGATGAAATAGTTTTGGGGAATTGGTGGTGAGAATATCTGCTGTTTATTTTATTCTTTTTTATTTATCTTTTATTATTTAAGTAAATGTCTTTTTTCTGACTATTATGTGACATACTTAATTCTGGCTAGGTCAAAAAAAATGGAAGTATTTGGGTGAAAGTTAATGGAGGAAGAAACAGAAGTGATGTCATTGGAATATACTATAGATCATGAAGGGGGGGAGAAGTAAATAGATGAGGAGTTTGGAAAACATTATAAACCTGCCACAGAAGTATGATATAATAGTGATGAGGGACTTCAATTATCCAAATATCTGTTGGATCTGTTTCTCTGTCTCCATCTCTGTCTCTCTGCCTCTATCTCTGTCTCTCTCTGTCTCTGTCTCTCTGTCTCTCTCTCACTCTGTCACTCTCTGTCTTTGTCTTTTTCTCCCCACCCTCTCTCTTTCCCTTTCCTTACAAAGAACCGGCTTCATTAAAAACAATTCATGCCAGACCAACCTCATTTTCTTTTTTTGACAGGAATACTAAATTAATAAATAAGAAGAATGTTGTGGGTGTAATTTATCTAGATTTTAACAAAACTTTTGATAAAACATCTCATATTATTCTTATGAAAGAGACAGAAAGATACGGACTAAATTAATACAATCAGATAGATTGAAATCTTATTGAATTGCTGAATTCAAAGAGTAGTCATTAATAATTCAATATCAACATGGTAAAAGGTTGGCAATGCAGTGCCCCAGGGATCTGTACTTGGTTCTGAGCTGTTTAACATTTTTATTAGTTATTTGGATAAAGGTATAGATGGTGTGCCTGAGAAATCTACAGATGCTCAAAGCTGGGATGGACACTAGATGACAGAATCAGGAATCAAAAAGATCTTGACAGGATAGAGCATTGGGCAGAATCAAATAAAATGAAATTCAATAAGGATAAATGTAAATTCTTATACTTGGATACAAAAAAGTCACATTTACAAGTAGAAAATGGGAAAGGCTTGGATGGATAGCAGTTGTTCTGATAAAGATCTGGGAATTTTAATGAACTGCAAGCTCAATATGAATCATCAGTGTGAGATGACAGCCAAAAAAAGATAATGTGATCTTGAACTGCATTGAGAGTGACACAGCTTTCAGGAAGAGGTAAATGATATATAGTCCAATTGTACCCTGCCCTGATCAGACTTCATCTGAAGTATTGTCTTCAGTTCTGGATGTCAGCTTGAGAAGGAGGTTGATAAGCTGGAGAGTGTGCAAATGAGGGCACCCAGGATGGCAAAGGGCCTTGAGTCCACGAGGATCTGTCAAAGGAACTGGGCATATTTAACCTAAAGAAAATAAGACTTGGTGGGGCAGCTGGGTGGTACATTGAATAAAGCACTGGCCCTGAAGTCAGGAGGACCTGAGTTCAAATCCGTCCTCAGACATGTGACTAACTAGCTGTGTGACCCTGGGTAAGTCACTTAACCCCAATTGCCTTGCCTTCCCCCTCAAAAAAAAGAAAAAGAAAATGAAATTTGGGAGAGGTATGATAGCTGCATTCAAATTTTTAATGGCTGCTGTGTGGCAGAGAGAATAGATTTGTTCTGTTTGGCCCCAGATTGTAAAACAAGGTGTAATGAGTAGAAGTTTCAAAGAGAGGTGTGGCTAGGTGGCACAGTGAATAGAGCACCGACCCTGGAGTCAGGAGGAACTGAGTTCAAATTCAGCCTCAGACACTTAACACAAAACTAGCTGTGTGACCTTGGGTAGGTCACTTAACCCCAACTGCCCTACCTTCTTCCCCTCTCAAACAAACAAACAAAAAAGAAGTTTCAAAGAGGCAAGTTTAATGTCAGAAAAAAATTTCTAACAAATGAAGCTGTCTAAAAGTGTAGTGGGTTATCCCAAGAAGTAGTAGGTTCCCCTTCTTTGGAGGTGTTCAAGTAGAGGCTGTATGACAACTGGTAAGGTAAGTTAGAATGGGGATTTCTTTGGTATGTGGGTTATAATTAGGAGGCTTCTCAGATCATCTGAGTCTCAATTTCTGTGATTCTGTGAGATATTCAGTGGGAAATGATGCTCATAGTTAATGGTTCTAGGAACTTGAATATAATTTAGGGCACTACATTTCTCTTCTTTTTTTCCTTTTCACTTTCATTATCACTTTACATTTCTTTTCCAAGTTCCAAACCCACTTCAATTATATATAATATACTATATAGTATATATTTACTGCTCATCATTAATCATTCTAAAAGGCCCAGATCAAGTTTCTCCTTTTCTAGTTCAACCTGTTCTCCCTGTTCTTCCTTCTTTAAATCTTTCCACACTGATAGTTTAAAATTCATTGTTATTTTGAACTGAATCTTGTAAATTAAAAGTAAATGAGTAAAAAAAAAATAAAATAAAATAAAATAAAATTCATTGTTATTTTATTTTCAATTCTAAATTCTCTTCCTCCCTTCTTCCCCTTCTCTCTCCATCGAAAAGACAAAAACAAAACAAGAAAAAACTCATTCCAAATATGTATAATCAAGCAGAACAAATTCCTGAATTAGCTATATCCAGAAAGAAAGAAAGAAAGAAAGAAAGAAAGAAAGAAAGAAAGAAAGAAAGAATGAAAGAAAGAAAGGAAGGAAGGAAGGAAGGAAGGAAGAGAGGGAAGGGAGAAAAAAAAGGAAGGGAGAGAGGGAAGGAGGAAGGGAGAAAGGAAAGAAGAAAAAAGAAAAAGGAAGAAAGAAAAGAGAATAAAAAGAGAATCAAAGAAAATATGCTTTAGTCTCTACTCTTAAGTTCATCAGCTATCTTTCTGGAGGTGAATAGCATGTTTCCTAATGAGTCCTCCGGAACTGTGGGTGGTCATTGTGTTGATCAGACTTCTCAAGTCTTTCAAAGTTGACTATCCTTACAATATTGTTGTTATTGCATAAATTCTTCTCCTGGCTGTGACCACTTCACTTTGTCACATCAAACAAGTTTTCCCAGGATTTTCTGAAGCCATCTCCTTTATTGTTTCTTACAGCACAATAATATTCCATTACATTCATATACCATAATTAGTTCAGCCTTTCCACATTTGATGGATACCCTCTCATTTTCTAATTCTTTGCTACCACAAAAAGAGTTGCTATAAATGTTTTTTGTACATTGGGGTCCTTTTCTTCTTTTTTTTTTATCTCTTTGGGGTACAGATTTAGTAACAGCATCATTGGATCAAAGGGTATGCAGCTTAATAGCTTTTTGGGAATAATTTCAAATTGCTTTCCAGAATAGTTGGACTAGTTCACAGCTCCACCAACAGTGCATTAAAGTGTCTGTTTTTCCACAACTCTTCTAGCAATTGTCATTTTCATTTTTGTTGATTTAGCTAATCTGACAGATATGAGGTAATACTTATTGTTTGAACAACATGTATTACTCTCTCCTGTGTGTTTGTCTGTTCTCCTCAGGCCCCATCTAGATCCAGACTGGCTCCTTGTAAGTAGCAACTGTGTCTCACACAATTTTTATTTTTCCCATAGTGCCTAGTACTACATCATTCTAGACACATGGTAGGCATTCTATTGAGAGGCACCTAAGCAATGATCCTCTACCACTCCCTAGCATATGTATCTTAATTTATAGAAACTTAAACTTCCTCTTTCTTATTTAAAAATATTGATTTATTTAAAAATATTGATATCTGTTGTCTTTACCTCACAGTTATTTCTGTAAACATTTTCCCATCTCCAAAGGACCCGCTCTTGTAACGAACAAGCAAAAAACAATAGTTAAGCAAAAACACAATGTATACCACATTCCATCCTTCTGTTTTGAGGAAAGAGATATGTTTTTTTATCTGTTCTCTCAGACCATTACTGATTTTTCCTTTATCCAGAGCTCAGATTTCTTTTAGGGATTTTTTAAAAATTTATGTTGTTTTTTCTGCTGCTTCTTACTTTGCTAAGTAGCAGTACATAAAAATCTTCTCATGTTTCTCTGAATTCCTCAGGTTCACCATTTCTTACTGTGCAATGTTGCTTGTCCTTCATTCCAAAGAAGATCAATGACGTCACAGAGTGAAGTCTTGACTCATGCATGAATTGGATTTAAGTGAGGCAGAGTTTCATAAAGTCATCAGCTTCATTCTCTCTTTCAGAATCACTCAATTCCACTGGCAAGAGAAAATTCAGTGACCTTGGCATCAATAATATTCTGCACAATAATATTCCATTACTTTCATATAACCATAGTTTTTCCAGCATTCTCCAATGTATGGACAGCCACTTTGTTTCAAGTTCTGTGACTAAGAGTGCTGCTTTCCTCATTCTCTTTCTACCTGTCTGACCACTCCTCAATTTCCTTTCCTGTATCTTCTCCATAACATGCCCAATCACAGTAGGTGTGTCCCAAACCTCTGTCCTGGACCATCTTTTCTTTTCTCTCTGTACTTTTTCACTTGGTGATTTCATCAGCTCTTCCATGTTCAATTATCATCTCTCTGCAGATGATTCCCAGATTTAAGTTTCATTCCCATATGATGAACTATTAGAATTTTCAAACTGAATATCTCATAAGCATTTCAAACTCAACATATTCAAATGTAACTCATTATCTCTCCCCTACTTTCCTCTAAACTTACCCATTACTATCAAGGATACTGCCTCTTCCCAGTCACCCAGGTTTGCAATTTCAGCATCACCCCTGACTCTTCCTTTTTACTTAACCCACATATCCAATCACTTGCCATATCTTGTCATTTCAATTTCCATCTCTCATATATGCCCCCTTCACTCTACTCCCAATGTAACACACTTGGGTCAGGCCTTCATCACCTGGATTACTACAATAGCTTCCGAGTTGGTTGAGCTGTCTCAAGGTTTTCCCCACTCCAATCTATCCTCTACTCGACTGCCAAAGTGATTTTTCATGGCATCCCTCTATTCAGTAAACTCCAGAGGCCCCCAATTACCTCCAGTATCAAATAGAAATCCTCTGTTTGGCACCTAAAGCTCTTGACAACCTGATCTCTTCCTACCTTTTCATTTTTCCTACACATTAATCCCCTTCTACCTTCCATGGCACAGCCTTACTGATCTACTTGCCATTCCTAAAACATGTTACTCCACCCATAGTCTGTGACCTTGCACTGGCTTCTCCTACGTGCCTGGAACACTCTCCCTTCTCACTTTTACCTCCTCACTCCCCAGTTTCTTTTATTTTGATTTTTTTAAATTTTTTAAATTTTTTTTATTTTTTGCTTTTTGGAGGAGGGAGGGCAGGGTAATTGGGGTTAAGTGATTTGCCCAAGGTCACATGGTTAGTAAGTGTTAAGTGTCTGATGTCATATTTGAACTCAGGTCTTCCTGGCTCCAGGGCTGGTGTTCTATTCACTGCGACACCTAGCTGCCCCTATTTTGTATAACTCTTATACATAATTTGCTATGTACCTAGTGTCTTTCCCATTAGAATGCGAGAGAGGGACTATTTTAACTTTTCCTTTCCTTCATTAGCACGTAACATAGTACTTGGCACACAGAAAATGTTTAATGAATGTTTATTAAATGATTGATCATGAAGAATTTGGTATATAACAGACCTTTGTTTCTGCCTTTGACATCCTTGGGGTATATGATCAATAAGAGGCAGCAAGAAATAGTGAATAGAGAGAGGGTTCAAGTCTGGTCCTCTGATGGATCCTGGCTATGTGACCTGGGGCAAATTATCCAACCTCTCCGTGTTCTAGGTAACTCTCTAAGACTGTAAATTTACAAAAAGGGTAGTGATCTGCAGAAATTAAACATGCAGGAGTTCTATCATTGAAGTCACATTTCCAGTGCCTACCCCTATGTGCTCAACAGTGAGATCGCTGGATCAAAGGATAAGGACAAGTTAGCCCCTTTTCTTGCATAGTGTAATCTAGTGAAATTATATCTGCAAAGTGCACTGCAAACCTTAAAGTACCATATAAATGTTAGGTATTATTATTCCAGACCAACTGGATCACTTCATGGTTCTACTACCAGAATATCTGTTCTGCCATAGCCTCCCCAACACTGTCCCTTCCTGTTGGCTTTTTGCCATCATTGCCGACTTGTAGGGTATGAAATGAAATCTTAAGAATTATTTTAGTTTCCATTTCTCTTACTAGTAGTGGTTTTAAGCATGTTTTTGAATGGTCATTTATAGTTTGCAACTCTTCTTTTGAAAATTGTTCCTATCCTTTGACCACTTGCTCCAAGGCAGCTATACTAAGTGGAAAAGTGGTTAGAGTGCTGAGTTTATAGTGAGGAAGACCTGAATTCAAATTGGGCCTCAGATACCTACTTGCTATGACTCTGGGCAATCACTTAACCTGTTTGCCTTGGTTCCTCAACTATAAAATGGGGGATAATAATAATACCTACCTCCCAGGATTGTTGTGATGATCAAATGAGATCCACATAGTAGGTATTATATAGATACAGATCTATTATTATCACTTACGTATAGGGGTTGGAGTTGCCTCTTCATGAAAAGATTTTCAATTTGAAGGAGAAAAAAATCTCAGCCCCTGTTGACTGGTCTCTGGGGATTGCTCAAATGTCCTTGTTCCCAGTCCTAGGACCCAGCATTAATTTTCTTCCTAAGGAGCTCAATCCAATTACAATTCATTCCTCCACCTAGATCTCCTCTCAGAATAATGAAGTCTGCTATAATAATTAATACATTTTATAGCGCTTTATATTAAAGTATTTTCACATATGCTATCTTATTTGATCTTCACCCTAGTGATCCCTATAAGGCGGGTAATGCTGATAGTATTATTGCCATTTCAAAGGTGTAGAGGATGAGATTCAGAAAAGTTAAGTGATTTGCTTGAGGTCTGGTCTAGTGAATTAGAGGTGTTCTGTCCTCTTTGCAATGTCTCTTTCTCAGAAGTTTCCCATTCCTTCCTGCACCTAGAATGATAGAGATCATCTAGTTCACACATCCTATTTTAAAAGTGATGGAAACTGAGGTTCATAGAAATCAACTGACTTGCCCAAGGTCATGAACAAGGAATGGGCAGAGCTAAGACTGGAATGCAGTCATCTGACTCTGAGCCTCTTTGCTACTCATTCTTAATTTCTATACTGCGCTGCCTTCTTAGTGCCCCGTGGTACAGGTTTGACTGAGGGGTCCTCAAGACAGTGGCCATTGTTGCACTGGCAGCAGTCACTGCCTAGCTCCCCAACGGACATTCAGGACAACCTCCTTTCAGTGAGTTGTAGAATCAAATTAAATAGCTTCCACTGCCTTTTCCTGGAAGAGCTGCCAGGGAGAGGACAGCGTGACCAGATCATTCTGCTGCTGGCTATGTGTCCTCTTTTATTTATATATCCGTCTTTTATTTCAGCATATTGCAGAATGAAGGAAGTATCTGCACCTTCCTTCTACCTAAAGCCAGCATGCTGGTTGTGTTTGAGGTGGCATTCTGTCCCTCAATAGAGTGTATTTTGAACACACTGATCTGTGTATAACCACTAGGCAGTCAGTTTCATTTCACATTTCACATGGTGTATTAGCTAGCCATGACACTGGGGCATGACACCCTGCGTCACCTTCTGGACTCAGGCAGACATGACTCAGTTCTAGGGAAGCCTGACTACTAAAAGAAGAGAGATCAGACTTTTTTTCACAAATCTGGCTCACTGTGCCACCCCACTTTGGGGTTCTGAGAGAAATCTCAAATAAATGTGTCTCATCTCTGGGGGCTTCCCCAAAAGGGATTAATCAGAGCCTTGTAGAAAAGTTACTCAATACATCAAACAGCAGACATCAGGTATAGGAGAACTTTTTATGTCCTCCACCAATCAATTTATTAAGCACTAACTACTTGTCAAGGGCTGTGATAAGCATCAGGAATATATCATATAAAAGGTGAAATAAGGCTGACTGCCTAATGATTTTGCACAGATTGGTGTGATTGAAATGTATTATATCTGGACAAAATTTCACCTAAAACAACCAGAAGAAAAAGTAAAAACAGTTCCTGCCCTTGAAGAGCTTTTATTCTAAAGAGGGGCAGTAGGTGTACAGCATGTCTCTGTTGAGGCTAGAAGTATCCACTTCTCAGGATTGCTGTATGGTCACCATTACTATAAGAAAAAAACACAAACCAGAAGAGGCAGTCTGGAATATGAAGTTCAGCCTCAGGGCCAGTAGACAAGCACATGTACTCACTGCTACCATGATACCTGCTCAAGGGGTGGGGATAGAGAGAGAAATCCCCTTCCCTCGCTGGCTGTAAGCCTAAGGGAGAGTCAGCAGAATCAAAAATGAGACGCTCAAAAAACGAGAGAAGCAGAGACCGTCCTCTTCTGTTAAAGTGTACAGTGAGCTTATCCTAGATCAGCAGCCAATCCTCTGTTATACATCTCCCAGTCCTGGGGACCAATAAGAATTTGCTTCGTGTCACAAAATGCAAACCCTTCAACACTGGACCCCGCCCCAGTCAAAGGGATCTATAAGGAACCATCGGTCAGTCAATAAGTAATAAGTAATAAATAAATACTTATTTATTAAGAATCTTATATGGGCTTGTTATTGTATTAAGTGCTGGAGATACAAAGGAAGGCAGAACATATTCTTTGCTGTAGAGGAGCTCACAGTCTGAAGGAGACATCATGCAAACAACTGTGTACAAACAAGTTATGTATAGGATGAATTGGAGATAATCAACAGAGGGAAGGCACTTGAATTAAGGAAAGGCTTTCTGTAGAAAGTTGGGTTTTACTTGTACACAATCACAGACACATCGTACGTGTGATGATCAACCTTGATAAACTGGACTATCCTCAACAACGCACAGCTAAAGACAACTCTACAAGCCTCAGGATGGAAGGAGATATCTAAACTCAGAGAAAGATATAGGAAGATTGTAGTTTAAATGGAGACTGAAGCAAAACATGCTAACGTTCTTTTTCGTATTTTTTTTTCCCAGTCATCACTCATTGGTTACAACCCTTCTATATAACCAATCTATTGTACAATGTGAAAGTATTTGCAGATCCTATATATGATTGCATGCCACCATGGTGGGGGGAGGGAAGTGAGGGGAGAAAAACTGAAACTCAAGTGATTGTGGAACTGAATCTTGTAAACTAAAAGTAAATAAACAAGTCATTAAAAAAAAAAGAAAAAAAAGAAAGTTGGGTTTTAGCTAGGACTTGAAGGAAGCTGGGGAGCTCAGAGGTAGAGTTGGGGAAGGAGAGCATTCCAGGCCTGGGAGACAGCCAATGAAAATGGTGGGAGTTGGGAGATGGAACTTCTTGTCTGAGGAACAGCAAGGAGATCAGTGTGGCTGGATCAATTGATGGGGGAGAGTGATGGGAGAAGAAGAGAGGGAAGCTTATGAAGGGCTTTGAATGCCCAACAGAAAGCTTTATATTTGATTCTAGGGATGATAGGTAGACTGGAGTTTATAGAGTAGGGTACTGATGCTGTCAGAACTGAGATTTACTTAAATCAATTTGACTATAGAACAGTGGATGGCCTAAAGTGGAGAGAGACTCTGGTAGGAATAACAACCAGCAGGCTATTGCAAAAATCCAGGTATGAGATGATGAAGGCCTACAGCAGAGTAGTGACTGTCACAGGAGAGAAGAGGTTTCATAAGATGCTCCCATAAGACAGACTTTGGCAAAAGATCGACTATGTGGGGTGAGAGTTGAGAAGTAAAGAATGATACCTAGATTGTGAGCCTGGGTGACTGGGAGGATGGTGGTAACCTCAACAGTTATAAAGGAAGTTAGGAAGAGGGGAAAGTTTAGAGGCAAACGCTTTTGGATGTGTTGAATCTAAAATATCTATAAGACATCCAGTTTGAAATGTTGATAGATAGTTGGAGATGCAAAACTGGAGGTCAAAGGAGAGGCTTGGATTGGATAAGGATATTTGAGAAATATAAGCATAAAGATGATAATTGAATCCATGGGAATTGATGAGATCACCAAGTAAAATAGTGTAGAGGGAAAAGAGAAGAGGGCTCAGGATCCATTGGCTATACATGCCCTTTAGCAAAAGGTCAGAGAATGTATCCCACCAGAAAGAGACAGACAGAGCACAGGACCATCCCTCTGAATGCTCCATAGGACAGTCCCCAAAGCTTCCATGTGCCTGCTGGTAGGACTCACTGCTCTGGTGGTCAACATTCTTTTGAAGATAGGTGCCATTAAGACTGCATGTTTGCTTCCATAAAAGCAAGCTGCCATTGGCACCAGACAACAAACACAGAATAGAAACACCTTGACACCTACTCAGTTCTAGCTGCCTTTGCCTTACCACAGTCATGTCTAAAGTTCACTAAATTGAGAAAATCTTAAAACTTCCTCTAGAGACAGAAAATAATTAGGAAGGGAAATACAAGAAGATTAAGGAAGTAGTTTTGCTTCATAAAAACCCCAGACAATGGAATAACCTCAAAAGCATCTGTATTCCACAACTTACGTGAGCTGGTAAGGGAGAAATGAGGAACCATTATTAGATCCAGGGTAAAGGATCCTCTGCCATCTATAATGAAGACAATCAAGGTTCTTCAGAAACACCTCTGGAAATATTTTGCTTAATGCAGGAATACTGAACCCTTTGAGACTTACTACTGATTAGCATGTGACACACTTCCATAAACTGAATGACATGTGATGGGACAGGGCATGAGGATACTATACTGGGTATCCATTAAATACCCAATACAGGGTCTTTGAAAAGCCTAGAGATCTGGAGGGTCTTCTGTGCTCTATCAAACCAAAATTCCTACCCAACCTGATGGTTTCAGAAGCATGGAGGGGGAGATACATGAACTGAGAAAGAGTGTAATGACCAGAACCAGGAAAAAAGTGTAGAATAACAACTCTGAATGACCTAAAAATCCTGATTTAAAAAAAAAACAACAATTCCAGAGTACTGATAATGAAGGAGGCTGTTCCCCTCCTAACAGAAAGATGGACTCATAAGACGTACATTTTTGGACACAGCCAATGTGGGAATTTATGTTTCTTGATCATGCATGGTTGGTACAAAGGGTTTGTTTTTCCTTTGTATTCTTTCAGGAGGGGAAAGGCTATAGTGAGAAAATGAAATTTTCGTGCATTGAAAATTTTTTTTAAAAATCCAAACATACAGAAAAGAAAGAAAAAACTTACCATAGAGTACTCAAGAAAAATCCATTGAATAACTTGAGAGTTCTGGTAACAGTGAACCCCTAACTAAGCCAAGACCGGTTAGGTGAAACAAGATTCTGCATCAGGCTAAGAATGGCAGACTCAAATTAAAAATAACAAAAAGCTGACGCCACAAAGAAGTCTGCTGAAGGGAAGAAGAAAGGAGAAGAGGGGAGAATAAGACCAAGGAGGTTGGACAACCTCTAAAGTGTCAAGACCTTCTATTACTTGGGGCCACCCGACCCTTACAGCTTTGTGTCATGTGATTCCCCTTCCCATATTATACTATATGCTTTAGTAAAACTGGCTTTCTTCCCAAGCCTTGCTCCCATTTAATGCCAACTCAGCTCTGTTCCTCTGCTCAGGCTTCCTATACCTGAAATGCTTTTCTCCCCTGCTGCTAAAATACTGCTGCAAGGGCTACCTGTGTGCCACGCTATTTCTGATGTCTTCCTTGATTCTCTACTGTTGGTAACGACCTTTATTCAATTAAACAAACATTTATTATTGAAGTGACCTTTCCCAAAATGCTTGGACTTCGCAGAAGAATCTACCCTATCTATATGCTTTTCACAGATAATTTTGCATTATTGTCATTTGGGCACTTGCCATATCCCATTACTACTTGGCAAGATCCATGTTGAGGGTAAGGGCTATGTCCTATGTAAGTTTTACATCTACACACCCTCCCCACCTCCTCCTTGCCTCTACCCTAGCCTTAGCAAAGTGTTCTGGACCTAGCAAGTATTTAATTCATGCTTGTGGAACTGAACAGAGGTGAATTGGATAAGGTCCCTTCTGATTTTGATGTTCCCATGATTCTGAGAAGTTTGCTAATGCAAAAAAATCTGTGGTGAAGAGGCCTTGTGAGGAAAAAGGAAGATGCCAACCTATAGAAGGGGGGAAACCTGCTGGGAAAAGCAGGCATAAAAGAAGCCCATTGTTCAAGCTCAGAGTATCCCTGGAGTGACAACCTACTAAATCAAGAGTTTTATGAATTTCTGAAGGTTAAAGGTAAATATTAAAAGTGAAAAAATAGCCCATCTTATTGTCCTTGAACCCCAGAAGCCTGACCCTCACAGCTGCCTCCATCTGTTTTCCTCCAGCCCCACTGGCATCAAAAACATCTATGAGTTCAGAGTTAAGGAGAACCATCCAGCTGAGTGGAGCAGAGCAGTGTATCAGGATGAGCCCTGGCCTTGGTTCTCACCTATCTGGGTTCTCACACTATCTCTATGATCTTGAGACATTCTTTCTAAACCTGTTTGCTCATCTATAAAATGGGGATACAAATCTTCGTACAGGGTCGTTGCAAGGAAAGTGCTTACAAAATCTTAAACCATTCAATATATAGCAGTTATTATTATTACCCGTACAACCTTGAGCAAATCCTTCCATTTCTGTGGGCCTCCACTTCTTGACCTGTAAAATGTAGACAATACACTTGCGAGCTATCTCACAGGGTTTTGGCGAAGAGCAAGTAAGATACAGTAACAACTATGGAAGGGAGATTAGACTGGTTCTTCTGGGATCCACAAGGTAGAATTAAGAATGATAAGTGAAAGTTACAAAGAGAAACATTTCCTAACAATTACAGCTCTCCCCAAGTGGAATGAGTTGCCTCAGTGGGGAGTGGGTTACCCTTCACTTGAGGTCTTCAGGCAAGGGCTGGATGATCACTTCTTGGGTGGGTTGTACAGGGTATCCTTTTTCAGGCATAGATAAATTGGACTAGATGCCTCTGGGGTCCTTTCCAGCTTTGAAATTCTATGATTCAGTATGTGAAAGCACTTTGTGACCATAAAACACTATATAAATGGAGGCTATTATTATCATTATCTGCCCTGGTGCTTCTCCTGAAGGGAAATAAGTTTTTCTGTGCCCTCCATGAGCAATTTAATCTTTCTTTCTTGATCTGATTGATTTTCTCTGGGTTGTGATCTCAGCCCTTTCATGGCCCCACTAGGCAGGTCACTTTGAAAATCTGTGCCTTAGTTTTTCACCTGGTTGGGTAAGTATAAATGACTCGCCTAAGATTACACAGTAAGTACAAAGCTGGGGCTTGGAGCCAGGTCTTCTGATTATAAGTCCAGTGTTCAGTCCTTTTAATGATTATCCATTCATCTTCACTATGTGAGAAATACAGAATAAGAGTGCTCCGCTGTCTGCTTGTGCCTGGGTGTGATAGAAACAGCATGAATAATATGTGAATCCCGCATATTATATGGGTAGGTGCAAATTACAACAGCAAATATACAGTATCTTAGCATAGCGAGCCATATGTGTTGGAAAGGGTCCTGAAATGGGAATATGGAGACCTGGGTTCTAGTGCCAACCTAGCTAAATTAGCTATGTGAAAAGGGGCAGATTTCTTCACTTGTAAAATGAATGTGTAAATGTAAAATGTTGTGCTTTAGCACCTCTCAAAGTCTCCTCCAAATCCAGTGGTCTGTGTGTGATGTGAGTGAGAGAGGGGTGGATGCTTCATGAATATAATCAAATCTATGACCTATTATGACCTTCATGTGGATGACAGGGTAGAATGATGGCTCTTCCTCTAATAAGATGAAATGAAGGCTTAAAAATCCAACTATACAAGTACAGGTTGAGGGATACTTTAAGGTTTTAGCAGATTAAAAAGTCAACACAAATTCAAAGAATTATATGTACAAGTAACAATAACACATGCACACTTTATATACTGGAAAGATAACTACAGTGGAAGTCACAACATCTGGGTTCTAGCCTGAACTTAACTGCCTATGTGATTTTGTCTAAGTGGCATAGTATAGTGGGTACTAGACTTGCAGTCAGAAAACCTAGTTTCAAATCCCAGCTTCATGATTTATGAGTTCTGTAACCTTGGGGAAAGTCACTTAGCTTCCCTGAGCTGCTCAATTTCATCATTTGTAAAAATATTTATCTTACTGGGGTTTTGTGGTGATCAAATTAGATCACAAACTTGGGTCTGGAAGGGAATTTCAACATTATTTAGTCTGAAGCTTTATTTTGTAGACAAGGAAACTGAGGCCCAGGGAGTTTACATCCTTTGCCCAAGGTCACACAGGTAATATGGTAGAGTTGGCATTTGAACTCAAACTTTCTAACTCCAAATCCAGTATTCTTTTCATTCTACTGTACTATCTTCCAATTGCATCTCTTTTGTAAACTATTTTTGAGTCATTTTTCAGTCATGTCCAACTCTTTGTGAGTTCATTTTAGAGTTTTCTTGGCAAAGATACTGGAGCAGTTTGCCATTCCTTCTCCAGCTCATTTTACAGATGAGGAAACTAAGGCAAACAGAGTGAAGTGACTTGCCCAGGGTCCCACAGGCAGTAAGTGTCTGAGGTCACATTTGAACTCAGGAATTTGAGTCTGACTCCAAGCCCAGTGCTCTATCCATTGAGCCACCTAGCTTCCCTTTCTGTAAACTATACAACCCTCTATCAAGGTCAGCTATTGTTATTTTAAAAGCTCATACAATTTTAGGCTTTCACCAAGAGGCACAGTGTCCAACATGAGAGGATAATAGTCCTGCTGTAATCTGCCCTGGTTAGACTAAATCTGGAGAAAACTCTTCATTTCTGAGCATCACATTTTATTAAAAATATTGACAATGTGGAGCATGACCAGGGTGGTAAGGGGACTCAAAACCATACCACACAAAGAATTGTTTAATTGTTTAAAAGAATTGAAGTTATCTAGCCCTGTCTTTAAGAATGTAACAAGCTATAATATGGGAGAAAGATACATTTTGCTTAGTCCCAGAGTGCAGAGCTAGGACCAAGGGATAGAAGCTTCAGAGAAGCAGATATCAGTTTGATATCACAAAAAAAATCTTAATAATTAGAACTATGGGATGAGTTACACCAGAGGTACTGAGTTCCTCTACACAAGACAGCTTCAAGTGGGGAATGGATAACTGCTTATAAACAGGATTTCTGCTCAGTTGCAGGTTGGGCTAGTTGGTCTTTGAGAGCCTTCCAACTTTGAGATTGTATGATTTACAAACCTTTCTCTTTAGAAAAAAATATATAAATAATCTTCCCCCAAATTCTCAAAATGTCAATGTAAGCACTTATGTGGTAGGATTTTTTAATTTTTGGAAAAATAACTTTCAGTCAGTCAATAAGCATTAATTAAACACTTACTGTGTGCCAGTAGGGCAGCTAGATGGTGAAATGGATAGAGCACTGGACTAGGAATCAGTAAGACTCATCTTCATGAGCACAAATCTGGCCTCAGACACTTACTAGCCATGTGACCCTGAGCAAGTCCCTTAACCCTCTTTGCCTCCATTTCCTCATCTGTAAAATGAGCTGGAGAAGGAAAGAGCAAACCACTCCAGTATCTCTGCCAAGAAAACCCCAAAATGAAGTCACAAAGAATCAGACATAACTGAAAAGACCCAACAAAAAGAAGTGTGCCAACTTCAGGTAAAAATAATGACAGATTAGCTGAACAGAGAATATGCTCAACTGAAATTACATAGCTTCTTCAAACTCCTCTCCAACATTTTCTAGCTGGGTAACACACAATTTAGCTGGCTCTACTTCTTATTCTTGCTTTTCATTGTAGGAGGTCCCCAAGGTTTGATTCTCAGCCTCCTCACTCATCTTCTTTCTTTATTTTCACCATCCCAGGAAACTTGTATACTTTCCTTCCTTTAACTTCACATTTGTGCTGATGCCTCAGATGTATAAGTCAAGTCCTCCTTCTTATTGGCACTCTCTTGTTCCCATATTTACAACTTCCTACAGGATGTGTCCAATTAGATGTGAATCTCAAAAACAAAACAACCCCTGGGTTTGTTTCCTGGCTGGCGAAATGAAGTAGTTTGACTTAAACATTCTATGAATATATTCATCCAGAAGTAAATATATTATCTTCCCTGCATGCCCCACTGGCTCAGTAGTAACCTCTTAATTAGTGCTTATTGAATTGAGTTGAACTGGCTCCATTTCCCACCTACCTGGTTCCATCGGCAGTCAGTGTCCCTATTATCATAGTCTCCCAGGTTTGATACCTCCAAGCTGTCTTTGTCTCTCTCCTCTTCTTCATGCCTTTTTATCCAATCTGTTCTGAGGTTTGTTTCCTGGTCTCATAGATAAAGAACCGGGGGGACTGTAGCAAGTCATCTGGACAGTGGTGTCAAGTTCACATGGAAATGGATCTCTGCAGGCTGCACATTGATTTTGAAAATCACAAATTAACATTGTTTATGTTGTATTGCACTTTTACTTATTTTGCTAAACACTTCCCAATTATACTTTAATCTGGTTCCAGCTCACAAGGCTGCTCACCTTCCCATCTGACACCTCTAATTTAGTACAACTCCCTAATTTTATAGATGAGCAAACTGAGGTCCAGAGAAGTTAAGTAACTTGCCTAAGATCACATATTAATAAGTAGCAGAGCTTGGAATTAAACTCAGATCTTCTAACTCCAAATTCAGATCTCTCCCTCCTATACCACCATGTTTTGTTGTTGTCTATCGGTTTCTCAGATCTGCCCTTCAGATCCAGACTCATCATCCTAATTCAAGCCTTGTCACCCTGTATTTGATTTACTCTAATAGTCTTTCCATCAAAAAAATCTCACAGTTGATGTTTTTTGCCTTTAGGCTCTGCTGTCTTCCAATTCTTTTTATGTAGCTTTGCCAAATTTGTACTTTCATGTTTTTATATCATCGTATTACCCTCCTACTAAATAAACTACAATGGCTCTCTAAGTACCACATATGGTCAGGCTCTTCTTTTTGTTTCTCATTGTGATAGATAATCTGTCCCCATTCTATTTCTTTTTTTTTTTTTGTCCTTTTGGAGGTGAAAGGCAAGGCAATTGGGGTTAAGTGACTTGCCCAAGGTCACACAGCTAGTAAGTGTTACATGTCTGAGGCTGAATTTGAACTCAGGGCCTCCTGACTCCAGGGCTGGTGCTCTACTCACTGTCCCTCCAAGCTGCCCCTATTTCTTTTTTTTTTAATCCAATTTTATTTTCAGTTCCAAATTCTCTCCGTCCCACTTCCTCTCCTCTAAACCCTGAGAAAGCAAGAAAATAAAACCCATTACAAATATGTGTAGTCAAGCAAAACAAATTCCCTCATTAGCCATGTTCCCTCCTTACTCCCTAAGAAAATACTTCAATCTGCATGCCGAGTTCATCACCTCTCTATCTGAGGTAGATAGCATGTCTCTTCGTGAGTCGTCTAGAACTCTGTTTAATTCCACTGTGTTGATCAGAATTCCTAAGTCTTTATTTGTCTTTACAAAACTGTTATTGTATAAATTGTTCTCCTGATTCTACTAACTTTACTTTGTATCAGTTCATGTAAATCTTCCCAGGGTTTTCTAAAACCATCCCCTTTGCTTGTTACAACATGATAGCATTCCATCAGATACTACCATATACATACATATACCATAACTTGTTTAGCTACTCCCATATTGAGGGTACCCCCTCAGTCTCCAATTCTTTGTCATCAGAAAAAGAGCTTTTATAAATATTTTTTGTACAGATGGATCTTTTTCCTCTTTCTTTATCTCTTTAAAGGGTATAGGCCTGGTAGTGATATCACTGGATCAAAGGTGTTACAAATTCAATCATTTTTTCTCCATCTTGTTTCATTATCATCCATAATCTGTCCCACAACCTTATTCCCCAGCACACTCTCTCTGCTACTTTCAAACTAGACCTCACTCTCTCCTGCACATATCCCAGTCTGCTTGTTTCTGCCTTTACATATTTTTTCATACACTTTAGCTTTTCTTCCTCCCACCTACCTGTATAAACCTTACTTAGCTCAAATCTCACCTCACATCATAGAATGTAGAGTTGAAATCATCTTAGTCCAACCTCAGTGTTTAATAGAATGTGTAATTATTAGGGTGGTTCAATCATTCCTATTTGTCCCCTTCATCCTACTACTGATTCACTGCCCAATTGGGTTTTCCATTATAAATGCTCCTCTATTCTAAAAAGTAATATCAACGAATCTGTACCTTTTTGTTAGTTGGAGAACCCAGCCAGAGACAGCACTTCTGGCAAAACACCTCAACTTTCTGGGGATGTTTTCCCCTCAACAGCATCCTCCCAGCAACGTTGCTGATAAGTATGTTGCTTGTCATTCATTTATGAAGGAGACCGATGACACCATGAGGTGATGTCTTGACGTGCAGGTGAAATGGATTTAAGCAAGGCAGAGTTGCACGAAGTTTTTAGCCTCACTCTCTCTTCCAGACTCATCAAAGTCCACTGACATGAGAAAAGTCAAGACTGGCTATGGCCTGGAATGCCCTGGATGACCTTGGCCTCTTCACTGTCTGACCAAATTCTAAGCACTCCACAGTGCCTGCTTCCTAATAGCCGTGGGAACAAATTGTCTTTATCTGTCCATTCCACTGCGGGGAAGTTAGCAAATGGTGTGGTTACCACTGTTTATGTGTGTGTGTGTGTGTGTGTGTGTGTATATATATATATATATATATGTGTGTGTGTGTGTGTGTGTGTG
>CM053585.1:461518696-461563652 GCA_028646515.1 Pseudochirops corinnae
AACCTGAGGCCTCAAGGGCATATGTGGCCCTCAAGGTTCTCAAGTGCAGCCCTCTGAGTCCAAACTTCACAGAACAAATCCCCTTAATAAAAGGATTTGTTCTGTAAAACTTGGACTCAGTCAAAAGGCTGCACTCAAGGACTTAGAAGGCCACTTGTGCCCTCGAGGCCACAGGTTCCCCACCTCTGGTTGAGCAGCTTCTGTCCTGAGGCTAGTGCCTGATTGGTTCAAGCAGCCTTGTCCCCAGAGTCCAGACCAGACCCCTTCCTTTGTGGCAGTTGCCACTATCTTTTAAACTTTCACTGTCCCACCTCCATGAGTCTTTTTTGCAGCTTCCCTTTCTCCAGCTCCATGCTGCTGCTTCTTGGCCAGTGAGGAGCTGTGTTCCTGTTTTGAGTTTTTAGACAGAACTCTATGAACTGACTTTTAAAGGTCCCCCTAAGGAACAGCCCATCATTCTTCCTATAGTTGTTTCTGATTGACTGAAGAAATTTATTTGTACTTCATCAAGAGTACACTTGTGGCAGTCACATTTTTTACTCTTTAGCTTTACACCTCATTGTTGTTCCTTTTCTGTTATTAGGACCTAGGTTTTAAAGGGCCACTTTTTTCAGAGGAAACAGAGAACCAAACTGGGAAAGTCACTTTCCCAGGGTCACACATCTCCTTCATGGCAGAGCCAGGACTAGAACCAAGACCTCTTGACTTCAAGAGGTGGCAATGTAGATAAATTGCTGGGCCTGCAGCCAGAAAGACCTGAGTTCAGACTCCACCTCAGACTCTACTACCTCTGTGACCTTGGGCAAACCACTGAACCTCTGTCTAATTTAGTTTCCTCAACTGTAAAAATAGGATCATAATGGCACTTACACCCCAGCGTTGTTTTGAGGACCAAATAGTGTTTGTAAAGTGCTTGACACACGCTACTGTTCAATTGCTTCAGTCATGTCTGATTCTTCTTGAGTCCTTTTGGTGTTTTCTTGGCAGAGATACTGGAATGGTTTGCCATTTCCTTCCCTAGCTCATTTTATAGATGAAGGTTAAGTGACTTGCCCAAGGTCACACAACTAGGAAGTATCTGAGGTCGGATTTGATTCCAGGCCCCTTTGATCTGCATCACCTAGCTGCCACCTTACATCTAAAAGTTGCTTTTCCTCTTCCACTCTAAACTGCTTTATATACCTTTTCAATTACTCTTGCCTCAAGATTAGCACTGATTTTTCTTCTGTGAGCCCTCACTGCATTTTTAGTCAATACCAATCAACTTTTTTCTTAAATTTTCCCTAATTGTTTCATGCATATTAACTCTGCTTCAGTGCCTAGCATGGGGTGTCACACACTGTAGGCACTTAGAAGTTGGTTGAATTTTATCACACTTGTCTCCCCGTTTGGATTGTAAGGGCAGGAAGTGTCTCTTGTTCTTCCTATGGATTCCCCAGCACAGCTGGAACAGGGATAGGCACATAGTGGGCCCTCAAAAAGTAACTGAAGATTTGACTATTGGGGACAGCCAGGTGGCTCAGCGGATAGAGCCCCAGCCCTTGGAGTCAGGAAGACCTGAGTTCACATATGACCTCTGACACACCACTTACTAGCTGTGTGACCCTGGGCAAGTCACTTAATCCTAATTACCTCACTCCCCACCCCCAAATTTTTTTTTGGCTATTGTGTGTGTGCACTTCTTTTGGGGTGTGGGTGTGCGTGCCCCCGAACAGTGACTGGAGTGGGTACCTTTCCTCCCCCTCCCCTCTTTCCACTTGAGCAGCCGCAGCCCTACCCTGTTCTGGGAGGGCAGAGAAAACTACTGACCCTTTAAGAAGTTATCCCTCACAGAACAGGTGTTCCCCTCTCCTCTGGGAGAAGAGGGAATGGCTGGGTATTTAGTGACATCAGCGACAATCCAATGAGAAGCTAGACGGCCGACAGTGGTGCCAATGGGCGGTGGCTTGGGGCGGGCCAAATTTTCTGGGTGCGGGGAGGGGAGGAGGTGGTCCTCTGGCCGCGGACTATCGGGGTTGCTTTGGCTGCTGGCGCTGGCTGGAGGCTGGCTTCCAGAGGTGCTCGCTGACATTCTTTCCGCTCCCGGGGACATTCCACCGCTGTCCAGCTGCCTCCCAGGGCGCGCGATTCCGATGCCCCTGGGCACAGTGTGAGCAGGTGGGCAGAGCAGGCACCAGGGAAATAGGCCCCCCGGGGGAGGCGGCAGAGGGGCCATGGCCCGGAGATCGGGGCCAGCGCCCGCAGTCAATGGAGAGGAGTTTTCCTTCGTCAGCCCCGTGGTGAAATACCTGCTCTTTTTCTTCAACATGCTTTTTTGGGTGAGTCTCGGTCCGGAGATTGGTGCGCTTGGTGTTAAGAGGCTATCTGAAGACGGAAAATAGGGTAGTATCTGATGTGTGGCAAGGGGAAAGCAACAAGGGATAGCTCAGGATGCCCAGGAGAATGTAGTGAGATGAGGGGCACTGTAATCCTTTGCCCTGAGATAGGCACTTGGGATGCTTTAATCCGGGGCAGAAATGCTGGGGCGGTATTGTATTGGGGAGGGGGAGAGGGACAAAACTGGTGTTTGATCTAGGAAGCATTATGGGGGAACCTTTGATCCCCAAGGAATCACCCTGTTGGGGTTTGTGTTCAGTTAGAGAGATGAGTTTGGCATGAGGGAACCATCTGTGTGACCCAGATCTGAGAAGGGGGTCGCTAATCAGTTCTGAGGTAAGAATAGGGGACTTCCCGGCTTGCGATCTGAGAGAGACTGCACTTTGGGGAACAAGAGGAAAAAGAAATGGCATTCCCTTAGTAGGGGGAATTCTATGCTGTGGATTGTGGAAAGCTTCCCCTTTTAAGCTGCCTAACCTCAGCTGTGGCCTAGAACAGGCATAGCCTCAGGATATGAATGCGTTTCACCTGACTGACTGCTTCACCTGTTGCCTTCTCTTTCTCAGAACAAGGTTATACTATCTCTGGCTCTTAGCAAGACTTATTTAAAGGAGGCCTTTGCCTTTGGGACATGCAGCTAGGGGTCCAGACAAAATCTCAATTGGCTGGCAGGAGTTAGAAAGACTTGGCAATGTCTGGAAGCCAAAAGGGTATATAGCTGTACAAGAGCAGGGCTTGGTAGGGAAGGTAGAAATACCCTATCTGTGCTTGCCACTCAACATTTGGAGGAAAGATCTAGTATCTCAGCTCCCCAAATGCCTGATGAATCGCCTGGAAAGAAGCCATGTCCTGGAATGTCCCACAGAAAGTACCTGGAGTAACCCTTCCCTGCTTTGGCCATCCCAGTGAATTTCCCATCTCCAAATTCCAATCTCCAAAACTGCCTCTCTGGGTGCTTTTCCCTTTGTCTAAATCCAGTTCTGCCTAGGTCCTAGAACTTATCAGACCTGGCATACAAAAGATGAGTGAGCCTAAATTGTTTTAAATTGTTTCCAGAAAAAAAAAAATACAGACCAGAGCTCTAAGCCAGTCATAGAAAGGTTTCAAAGGGGTCTCAGTATGGAATATATATAGGGAAGATAAATGTTAAATGTTGGGGCTTGGGATCAGAGTTGAATTAGCCCATGGGGACACCAGGAAAAAATCCCAGTGATTCAAAGGGATAAAGTTCAGCTAATTCACATAAAGAAATTCAGGACTTAGGGTCACATAGTAAGTTTAGTTATACCATGTTAGACCTTTAAGGAACCTTAATGATAAGCTAGTGAACCACCCCAGCTTGTTTCACAGATAAGAATAAGGAGGTCCACAGAAGGCTTTGCCTGATGTCACACTAATGGCTCTAATTGCTAGGGGTGGATCCAAAGCTGAGAACCCAAGTTTCCTCAGTCTCCTTTCAGCACCTTTTCTACTTTACTTTGTTACCTCTGGGTAAATAAAGCACATGCCTATGATTGGGGTGTCACCACTTAATGATCCTTCAGGGGTTTACAGTTGGTTGCCTCTGCTTTAGAGCTAGGGGTTCAGGGGAAGAGGAGAGGTATTGAGGAGCAGCAGGAAATCCCATTTTGCCACAGTTTAGGAGTGAGGTGAATTCTTAACCTCAGTCTTTCCAAGGAAGTGACAAATACTACTGAAACCTCCCTCCCTGGTGCCTACACAGTGTCTGCTTCAGATGGCTACTTTGCTGGGAGCAGCCAGTCCAGGATTGTCATTATAATGACACACACTTTCTAACTTAAATACTCTCCTTTGCCCTGTGTTCCACGTGACTCCTCAGCAGCCTTTTAGTCACAGAGGTTCTCTCCCAGTGGACACAGCTCAGTGACTCTATTCTATTTCACTTTTAGTTCATGAAGCTTGTCTCTGTACTTTCCCCCTTCTCTCTCTCAGCTGGATCTGAGAGGCTCACAACTAGGGAGAGAGCTTAGCTCTTCAGACCCTCAGGAAATAATCTGTGCAATAGCAGAAGGAACTTGGAGCAGCCAAATTGGGGGAATTTGAGTCAAAATAATGAGTGCTCTTCCTCAAATCTACCTTAGCCAAAGGAGAAGTCACAAGTTCTAGAAGGTCTTTGGTTCTCTAACCAACTTGCAGTGTGACCCTGAGTCAAGGTATCTCCCTCTCTATGCTTCATTTTTCCCCCTTTTTAAGAGAAAAGAACTCCTAACAGCCATTTAACAGTAAATGATTCAACTCTAGCACTAGACCTCAGTCTCTGTTTCTAGAAATGAATCTATGACCTCTTCTGTGGAATTACGACCTTTATGAAGGGTATGTTTGAAAGAAAAAAAAATGTATAATAAATTATTCTCCTATCCCCCAGTCCCTGAGCCACAGTCTTGATTCTGCTTCATTCAGCTAGGGCCCTAAATGGACATATAGAAGGAGAATGACGATCAAATGGATATATGGAAGGAGAATGATGATCTTCCCATTCATCCTTCGTGGAGTGACTGTTGCTATTTTCCTACAGTGTTCAGTCATTCTACCAGCATGGTTCACTGGAAACACTGCTGGATTTGGCACCAAAGAACCTAGATTCAGATCTCACTTATGAGCTGTGTGACCTTGGGCAAATCATTTAACCTCTTGGGACCTCTGCCTTCATCTATAAACCAAGGAGCTTAGAAATGACCTTCAAGGTGGCCCTCAGCTCTAACTATGACTAATTAGGACCCCTCTCTCCCTTTTGCCTGAAGGATCCAAAGACTAGTAGTGCTGGCCAGCTTCTTTCACAACCAGAGTATGCTCTGACCTGTTAAGGCGGCATGAGGAATATTCCGAATGCTGTTTTGTGTGTGCCTGGAACATACTGGCAAGGCAGTTAATATCTACCACTGCTTCTGTAGAAGCAGCATCCGTAGGAGTTACCTAGAGTCTGACCCCAGCTCTCATCTGAACCAAGAATGCCCTATATTATTCCTTTTGCTTAGAAATGCTTGAGATTGTTTCCATGCATCTGCTCTGTCTGTCCCCCATTCATGGAATGTGCTCATTCCTCATCTCTGCCTCTTAGAATCCCTAGCTTCTTTCAATAATCATCTCAAGTGCCTCTTTCTGCATGAAGCCTTTCCTAATCCTCACAGCTGCTTAGTGTCTTTCCCCTCAAAAAACGACCTCATACTTATTCTCTAGATACCTGCATGCATATCATTATCTTCCCCGGTAGCCTTAAGGGCTACTCCTTAAGACCAAGGACGTTAGATAGATACATAATAAATGCTTAACACATGCTTCTTGGTAGATTGAGACTACTTTTCTATATATTTATGGCTCGGCTATTAATTATTTAAAGGTGATAGCTCCTTAGGATCTCTAGACCTAAATGAGCTTTCCCAGGATCCTGGAAATTATATATAAGGTTCCTAGTTCAGAAGTAACTAATACCCCCTTGTCTTCCTGCATTGGTGAAATGCAAAGGTTGGAGGTGGAGTAGGGAGAGAAAAAAGGAGAGAGGTTATGTATTTATCAGCTAAATCCAAAGGCTGAATGGTTGAGGTGGCACACCCAATATTAGTTGGGGAGCTTGACCCTACCCTGATACCCACTGGTTCCATCTGCCACTCAGAGATACCAAATTGGGATAGGTTCCAAATCTAGGGAGAGCCACAAAGTCCATATCTTTAGTCCTAATAACACAGTACAAGTCCTAATTGTCACAAGACAAGAGAAATCATACAAAGGATATTGGATTTAGAGCTGCCTGGATTTTACACGATCCAGTCCAGGGATTTTCAACCTTGGTGTGTGTGTGTGTGAAACCCATGGACCTCATCTCAGAATAATGTTTTTAAGTGAATAAAATAAAATACATAGCATTATAAAGGGAACCAATTTTAATGAAATGCATTTCTCATATTTTTAAAAAAAAGTTTATAGATCCAAGTTAACCTCTGCTCTAATCCAATCAATTTTATGGATAAGGAAACTAACTAGGTCCCTTGACCAGTGTCATACAAGTAGCAAAACTAAGATTCAAAGCCAGCTCTTCTGATTCAAAATCCAATGCTTTTCATATACTCTACCATTCTTGCTACAGGGTCCATCTTCTTGCTCACTAACACTGGGCAAGTTTCAAGATAGAGCATATCTCAAACTAAGCCACAGTCCAGCAACTTCAGGACTATGAACTCAAAGTTTAGATTTACTGTGTGACACTAAGTACTTCCTTCCCTTTATAACTCTGGAGAACCCAAACCAGCCCGACTGTGAAGAATGAAGCTAAAAGATAGAGGACATAGTCATAGGACTCTAGAATTCATTTAGCCTAATCCCTTGCTTTTAGATGAAACTGAGGCCCAGAGATGTCATCAGACATGCGAAGTGTGATGAAATAAATAAATAAATGAATCAGGATTAACACCCAGCATCTCTGACTCCAGATTTAGTGTTTTTATCACTACAACAGAATGCTGCACACACACACACACACGGTCAACAAATCCACTTCTCAAGATGACTAGTGTTGGGCCATGAATAACACCTATAACTGGTTCATTCTATTAAGGAGGTATCACTCAAAGAGCCACTAAAAAAACACAGTCCCAAGACAGGCCAAAACAGGAGGAGACGAGGAAGAGAAATTACTAATCTCAAAACATGGGTACACAAAGAATATGTCATTCTTAGAAGTAAATGTCACTGTAGTCTAAGGCTCATGAAGAAAATGAATTAGTCACGGAGCCAGGAATCTGAATTATGCCCAGAAGTTCTGGGGCCTCCAGGAAGGATTATATTTTGTCTGAACTTCTTACCTCCTCCAGTGCTCCGCACACAGTAGGTACTTAATAATGTTGGTGGGATGTTCAACATACCCTCATGGGTCTAAGGTCTCTTTCAAGTGGATACTTCTTCCATGAGTAAGGACCTGTTGTGTATGGAACATTATGATGGGCACAAAGTTTAGAAAGGAAGCCATTTCTGCCCCTACCAAGCTTTTCCTAAAGGCCTTTTACACAAATGATATCTAGCAGTTTCTCCTATTCTTTCTCTATCCTGATTCTCCCCTCATCACTTCCTGAAAAGGGCTTGGACTCAAAATCTACCTTCTACTTCCTGCTTCAAACTGTGGGAGGGAGCCAAGCATTCCAGCTCCTTTCAGGACACCTTCAGGCCCACACAATATGGTGTCTTCTTCCCTGATTCAGGGAGTTACCAGGGGTTGCCCTGGGCTCCAGACATGCTGGCTCTTTGCCATCTTGCTTCTGAAGGCCACAGGCATCAAGCCAGCTCTGGTTTTTCCTTACTTCTCTCTCTAGGGGGATGGATGAGCATATGGGTCTGCTGGCAAGTGTTTAACAACTGGATGGCTGGAGGAAAAAATGTGCTTAGGATACATTTTGAAGTTTACACTGCACCATTAACATTTTCTTTATCACTTAAACCTAGACAATCAACAAAACAATAAATTAAACCCTGATTTATAGTAGTGCTGATTACCAAGGTGTAAATGCTCAGGATGAAAATTTAACAATCGACTTCAGCAGCTATAGGATGAGCCTTTCCCCAGAGCCAGAACCTTCAGTGTATTTTCCAAGAAGACTCTAGACAGAGCTTATGGATTTCCTCCTCCTTTTCATGTTGTACCTGGGAGAGAGAGGCATAAAGCCACGGTTTAAAAAAAAATGCCACTAGAGAGGCTATTCTTGAAAGGTTGGGGAAGCCGAAGGAGAGAGCAGCATGTCACAGTGGAAAAAATGTTGAGTTTGGAGCCAGCAGACTTGGGTTCAGATGATGGCTTTGTCACTACCTGTATCACTTTAAGTAAATCCTTTTGGGGAGCTAAGTGAATATAGACTGGCCCTGGAGGCAAGAAGACCTGAGTTCAAATTTGGCCTCAGACATTTAACTAGCTGTGTGGCTCTGGGCAAATCACTTGACCCTGATTGCCTCAAAAAAAAAAAGTAAATAATTTAACCTCTCTGAGCCTCAGTTTCCTCTAAAATGAGGAAGTTAGACTACATGGCCCTTTACAATCCCTTCCAATTCTAAATCTAGGATTCCATGTCCAGAGATTCTTCCCTATCTAGGTAAGAATCAGTACTTGAGCCATTGTTACTCTCTCAGATTCCAAATCATATCATTGTTCTTAACTAGCTTAAACTGTTCCAAGTTCCTCTCCTTGAATTGCTTGTCTAGAGTTGTTATGTTTCTTGAGGCAATTGGGATTAAGTGACTTGCCCAGGGTCTCACAGCTAGCAAGGGATTTGAACTCGGGTTCTCCTGACTCTAGGGCTGGTGCTTTATTTACTTTGCCACCTAGCTGCCCTGAGAGTTTCTGAGGAGGTTTCTCCTTTGATGAAAAAAAAAAAAGCATACTCACTGAGAAGGAGACCCAGAGAAAGGAAGGCATTGTTCCAAGTCCCTAGGATTCCCATAATAAAGCTAGCGGTGTTTTTGTCCCAGTCTAGTACCCTACAACATGTCCTCTATTAGCTTCTTCTTCTTAGAGCCTACAGTTCTTCAGTGAGACTTGGCAGGTGAATCTCATTTGAGGAAAACATGAAAAAAAATCAAAATTACAGACTCAGTAAGCCATAGATTCGTTCTTGGCCTTTCAGGCCCTTGAAAGGATTTTTTGGTTCACTCAAGGACACATGGACTTTTAGGGCTGAAAAACACCTTAACGATCATCTGGAACAAACTCGTTTTACAGAGGATGGAGGTGAAGCTATGAAAGATAAAGTGATTATCTCCAGGTCAGAGAGCCAGTTAATGGCATAAGGGGCACTTAAACCTAAGTCTCCTGTCCTGATGTTAGTGTTCTTTTTTTTTTTTCTTGTTTGAATTTATTTATTTATTTTCAGTTTTCAACATTCATTTCCACAAGATTTTGAGTTACAAATTTTCTCCCTCTCTCTCCCCGACCCCCCACCACAAGATGGCAAGCATACTGAGTACCCCTTCCCCCAATCTGCCCTCTCTTATATCCCCTGAATCTCCCCTTACTTTCTCGTAGGGCAAGATGGATTTCTATGACGTTAGTGTTCCTTCCACTAAAACACACTGCTCTGAGAAGTTCTAGAGGAATACTAGTCTCCAGCTGACTCAGGAAGATAGATGAATGACAATAGTACAATGGGCCCAGAGAAGACAGTCAGTCCATCACAGTTTGCCCCTAGTACCTTTGAAATGATCTAAATTAGAACAATTTTAATTTACATAGAATTTTTGACAAGCATGTCCTTTTTTTGCTTAGTTATGTTTATAAGATAATGATAATAGTTTGTACTTGTGTAGCATTTTACAATCAAAAAGCAGTTTACATGCTTTGAAAGATTTAAAAATACTGACCAACCAGGGTACCTGAGAACCAATGATAAAAGTGTACTACCTCCCTCCTGAAGGAGACAGGATGGACTCAACGTACAGATCAAGACATATTTTTTAGAATGTGGTCAATGCAGAAATTGGCTTTGTTTGACTATTTACAAGGATTTTGTTTTTCTTTTATTTTTCCCTAATGGGAAGTGGGAAGTGAATGGAGAGAAAACAGATTTTTGTTAATTTTTAAAAATTACATTTGAAAAAGCAGTTTCTAAGCATTTTTCTTTTCATTCTTACATTTTAAGTTTTTCCCCCTAGATAGTTTGAGGTAGATGTTTAAGTATTTCCCCCATTTTACAGATGAGGAAATTGGAACATAGCAAAAATAAATCACTTGCCTAAGTCACACTGTTAGTGAATAGCAGAGCTTGAACTAAAACTCGGTTCCCCTAACTCCGTCCAGGGGAGTTTTCACCCTCCCACACTGCCTCCTAAGGAGTTTGTTCCCTGGAAGATTTCCCAATAACTAGATGCTTGAGGCAGAATCATCAGTGGATGCTGTTGATGTTTTCTGCCTTTAGCCTGAAAGGAAGGGAACTGCCAGAATGTTGTAGTGGAACAAGTGGATTGAAAAGATGAGTTCAGAGGGAGAGGGATAAATGGTTTTGGGAAGGAAGCCTAGAGGTGACATAAGGGACTGATGTAGAAGAAAAAAGTTGGTATTTGTTTGCTTTTGCTGCTTCAGACCCTGAATGTTTCTGAATAAAAGGAAGACCCCTTCCTGTCATTCCTCCTGGGTCTCCCTCTTCCTCCATATAATTAGAGGCTTATAAATGGAATTACAGTGAATTATGTTAGGATAATAGACATCTCTAATTCTGTACTTGCTATTTTTAGTTTTGCTATGTCGAGACTACTTAGCAAAAAGTTATGGATCTCTATTATAATTAGACATGTTAAAAAAAAAAAAAGTCCAAGGAGAATAAGAACATAGGCTCTAGAAATAAAGAGATCATTTATCAAAAAAAAGTGTTGTCTGAAGGCAGTGCCAAACATTAAGGGAAGAGAGATGGGAAAGGGTCCCTGAAAGAAATGATAGGGTGAGAAAGAGTCCTTGAAAGAGATGAGGGGCCAGGGAATGGTCTCCAGAAGAGGTAACAGTGAGGGTAGAGAGGAGTCGGAAAGAGTCCGTGAAAATGTCATGTCCTTTGGTGTCTATAAAGAGGCCGATTAGAAAAATGACTTTGTGCCTTGTGGTCTAGTCTGATCCTGTCCCTGGAGGCCAACTTCCACAGCCCTCCCCTCCCACTGACCTACCTCTTTCTCCTTCCCCCTTCCAAGTCTACCAGCCTCAAGGCTGTCTTCTTCCAGCCACAGTAGAGGGAGGGGCTCAGCCAGCAGCAGCCACCCCAGGGCTCCTTGACCCCTTCCCCATTGAGTTGCTGGAGTCCCTGCTGCTGAGAACTCCCTTCAGCCAGAGCGGTGCCCCAGCCATCACCAGGGTGACAGCATGCTGCTGCTGAGCTCAAGTCTGAGGACTGGGCAGATTGAAAGGGGAGGGGATGTCTTCAATAGGGCTGTCCTTCTCACTTTAATTAGTAGAGGATAGGAAAGGCTCTCACTGGAGCTCTGGTTAGGCCCTGTTGAGCTAATTCCCCCTGGCGGCAGCCAGGAATTTAAGGTGGTCAAATTCTGCCCACTCTGAAGGCCAAGTTTTTATATGTAAACCCACTATCTGGTTCAACTAGTTAACCTTCCACTCTCCCCCGGGGACCTCCATTCCCCCTTTGGCCTAATAAGACTACAGATCTGTTCAAATCTGAGGATACTCTAACCATAAGACTGTCTAGCTCTCCTTGCTAATATAATAATGATAATGTTGATTTAAAGTTTAGAAAGCACTTTACGTGTGTTATCTCATTTTAATCCTCACAGCAGTTCTGTGAAATAGGTACCACGAGAGAATATTATCCCCATTTTAAAGATGAAACTAAAGCTTGGTCAAAGCAGTTAAGTGACTTTGCCCAAACAGGTAATATTAAGGGTAGTTTTGGAATTCTGGTCACTAATTCTAGCATTCTTTCTACCATATCATACTGGGCTTTTAGTCTTAGGGATCTAAAAGTTCACCTCATTGTCCTGTTCCCAGCATGCCCCAAAGCTGGATTCTATTTTAGAGTTCTTGGGTCCATAGTCTAAGAGTCAGCTGTCCTTTCTTTCTCTCTCTAGGTAATCTCCATGGTACTGGTTGCTATAGGAGTCTATGCACGACTAATGAAGCATGCAGGTAAGTTCAAAGCCTCTTCCCTCCCTGTGCAGGATCCTGACCTTGCCCCCTTTCCAGCTAGTCCCCATATCTCTTTTTCTACTCTTACTTCTTTACCCTAACCCATCAGTAGGGCGAAAAGGCCTATAAGGTCTTAAACGGAGCTACTCTGTGTAGAGAATGCCATCTAGGCTTGCCAACTCTCCTGGGCTCTTTCAAGATACACCCAACTCCAAAGCAGAGGATTGAGGCGATCAGGGGTTAGGAAGCAAAGTAATTCTACCACCCTAGTAGTGAGGTAACAAGACCTCACTGTCTTAAAGGAGACGCACCTCCTGGCAATAACTCCTGGAACTGAAAAATGGAGAGCTCAAAAGCCTAATGTCATTCTATTTTTCTGCCTGCAAACCATCCCCTACTCAGTTAGCAATGTTCACCTCCAGATCATGTGGCTAGGAGAGTGGCTCTCTGCCACCCCCTTGTGGTGGTCAAAACTAGGACTTGACTTTTTATAAGCAAGTACCAAAATTGTGACTATCAGGCTTGGCAAGGGTGGTGAATCTCAAAGCAAAGAGGAATTGAGGCAGGCTATATTATGTGTCTCCTCAGAGGCAGCTATGGCCTGCCTGGCAGTGGACCCAGCCATCCTGCTAATCGTAGTGGGCATCCTCATGTTTCTACTCACCTTCTGTGGCTGCATCGGATCCCTTCGGGAAAACATCTGCCTCCTGCAAACAGTAAGTTGCCCTTGGGGAAGAGCATGCCTCTCTTCCCTTATAATTTTCCCATATACCATTAAGGGCTAAGACTCCTAGATTGCATTCTGACATCTCTGTTGACTTCTTGGGTCTTGCTACCTTATTCCCAGCTTAAACTTAGGAGGAGACACCTGCCTCCTCATCCCCAAAGCTTACAGTAATTATCTATGTTCCATTCCCCTCAGATACGATAGGCATTATTGCATCTGCATTTAGAAAGGCATGGCTCAGTGATGGACATGGTGATCTTAGAAAAGTGCTACATGGTAGTCCCATCTCTCCCTGCACTTAAATTCAATTTACTTAAAAGCCAAGATATCACTTTTGTGATGTCTACCATCCCCTTTAAGAAGAACAAACAACAGCAGTCTATAAGGAGTGATACCCAAACTCAGTGACAAGCATCTCTCTCTTTCTCCCATTCCTGTCTTCCCACAGTTCTCTCTCTGCCTCACCATCGTGTTCCTGCTTCAGCTAGCTGCTGGAATCCTGGGCTTTGTTTTTTCAGACAAGGTAGTGTGGTGGGGTAAAAGGGAGCCTTTTATGATTGAGAAAAAGAGACAGGAAGAGAATGGTCCTTCCCATTATAAGCTTTCTTAGCTTCAGTTCTCCATATCCTAAGCAAAATTAGCCTTTAGAAATTCTAGTTTAGGCTACGTGACCCATCACCAGAACTACTATATTTAAAAGTGGTTGGAAGAGGATTGTTTGTTCTTGGAATATGTTTTATTTCCTTTTATTTCCTAATTTGGGGAATCCAAATTCTAGGGTTGAGATCCCAGAATTTAAGAGGATACATCCAGACTGAAGCTAGTCAGCAAATTTTCACTGCCAATTGCGGAACAAAATGCAGAAATTAAGTTGTTAGTAATTCAAGATTTTCTACATCTTTGTTGACAAAATGGGAAAAATGAAACAGCAGATCAGCCTGCACTGTGGCTGGAAGAGCTGCCATTTCTTTTACTTCCCCCTCCCAGGGGGTCAGTGTTTTTGTTTAACACCTTCTGAAAAATCTGCAGTTTCTTAGATTGACCTTGAGAGTCAACAACTATTTTTTGAGTGTCTACACACAAGAGCACCTCAGTGGACTCAAGTTGCTTTAGAAACAGTCAACATTGTTCTCCCTCCAGCTCCAAAGGCTACTTTTTCCTTGTCCTATGATGAACTTAATCACTGGACCAAAAGCCATTCCAAAGGACCCCCACAAAGAGGAGCTGTCCTAGATGATAGTAAAAGCCAACCTTGACATCTCGCTCTATTTGTGGCACCTGGATAGCCCTAGGGTGGGAGCTGGAAATTAGCTCTCAGTGCTAGAACTGGTCTCTGTTTTTGATATTCTCTTAGATAAGGAAGGTTGGTCAGAGTCAATTTAATTGTTGCTCTAAAACCTATGAACCTACAAAGGTTGGTTCAAAAGGAGATAATGACGATTGCCAATGGAGAAAAGAGACAAGGGTCTGAGATCAGACCTTGGGCAGGACCCCACCCCCACCATTTTAGAAGCTGGTGGAAAGGATGAGGTAGCAAAGGTGACAGAGAAGATGACTTATAAGAGATCTCTATCCTCAAGGAATTTACAATCTATTAAGGGAAAAAATGTGGTATACAAATAACTCTAATACAAAAACAGGATTATGTGAAGTTCATTCTCCACTAAAAATCCTCCTCCTCTGATGCCTTATTGCTACATGGAGGTGACCCTGGGTTAAATAAATCAAGACTCTATGAGGTTTTACAAAGTTGTGAAGGTCTCAGGTTCTGGCCCGGAAATGGACTGTATATCTGTTATCTGAGGACCAACCTAGTTAAATTTGGTTAGTTATTACTAGCTTGGCTGTAGGGTAATGAATTTTTCAGCCATAACTACACCCAAAGAGCATCTACCAATTTATGATCTGCATAGGTGGACCCACATCAATAAAATCACATTTCTTTGAGCTATAATAATAATTATTGTTATTATTACTGTTTACATAGCATTTTAAGATCTACAAAGCATATTACAGGTATCAGCACTTATTAAGTACCTTCTATGTGCCAGATGCTGTGCTAAGTACTTGTAGTAGACAGATAATACTACAGATGGTATTAACCCCATTTTATTGATGAGGAACCAAACTTAGAAAAGTTGTGACTTACGGTCATACAGCTAGTGTCAGCAGGATGTGAACTAAGGTCTTTTTGCTTTTAAGTTCAGCATTCTGGTCACTACATTTTGCTACTTCTTGTATTGATATATAAATACAAAAAGTTCAGAAGAAAAGAGTACACCCTGCCCCCTGGAATGGCAGAAGCAAGAGGGGTGAGTGTCCTCTATAGCATATCTCTCCCCTGGTATCTGGCAGGCTCGTGGAAAAGTGAGTGAAATCATCAACAATGCCATCGTACACTACCGAGATGACCTGGACCTACAGAACCTCATTGACTTTGGCCAGAAGGAGGTATGGACTAGTCATCTGGGAAGCCATGGGCAAGAGCTCAGCTGACTCCAAGACATACTCAGTTTTCATGATCCCTTTTTTGCTCTCCACTTACTCTGCACGGTGTCCATCAGAGTGCCATGCAAACATAGATGCTTATTGGTGATAGTGATGCTGAATCCTCCCCCAGACCTGACAGTTGACATTGGGGGATTTTATTTGCTTCCGTTCCATATTCTTGGCTCCCTCAACCAATTTTCTGAGGTTTTCTTGAATGGATCTTCACTCTCTTCTCCCATGTGCTAGAGTTTTCCCCTCTCTCATTCCCTGGATCCCAAGGGAAAATCGGCAGCATCAGATTTTTTTCTGTAGCAAACATTTTTTGAATACCTACTGTGTGCAAGGTACTGTGCTAGTTCCTGTGTGTTCTACAAAGATAAATAAAACAGCTTCTGCCCTCAAGGAGTTTAGAATGTAATAGAAGGGCAGCTTGGTGGTGCAGCAAATAGAGCACCAGCCCTGGAGTCAGGAGGACCTGAGTTCAAATGTGACCTCAGACACTTAACATTACTAGCCGTGTGACCTTGGGCAAGTCAATTAACCCCAATTGCCTTACTTTCCCCCTCCAAAAAGCAAAAAAAAAAAGTAATAGAGATGACAGGTGTGCAAATAATTGACACAAGGGAGAATGTGAAAAATACTATAGATGAGGCATAAAGTATAGGCATGAAGGGAAGTAGAGATCACTTCCAATTGGGTCAACCAGCAAATGCTTTATCCCACAGGAATCTAAACCCTGGCCCATATAAAATTTCCAGAAATCAGCAAAAACCTAAGGTGGACTTCTGGAGGGGTGGAGGGTTCTGAGTTCTTACCATGGCTTTCCTGTGTTCAGAATGAGTAATTCTTAACATGCATAGCTGGGCTTCTTTGCAGTTCCACTGCTGTGGTGGTATCTCCTACAAGGACTGGTCCCAGAATATGTACTTCAACTGCACAGAAGACAACCCCAGTCGGGAGCGATGCTCTGTACCTTTCTCCTGCTGCCTGCACGAATCCAGCCAGGTGAGCTGCCTTCCCTACTGTTTCCTCTTAGCCACTGATGACCAACAAGGGCAGCTGTTGGTTACAAATCCTAAAAGATCCATGGGAAGTGGTTTAGGAGTGGTCAGATCCCTACTCCCTCCCTGAAACTAGGCTTCCTCCCACTCAGGTCAGCCACTAAGTGAAACTTTCAAATGTGATTCTTATTGACCTATCCTTTTCTGTAGGCCAAGGGTTTCATTTGGGGGAATAGGGGAGGGGAGGAGAGGAGAAAGGAGAGAATGTGGAAGAGAGGGAGGAGGAAAGAGGAGAGAGGAAGGACCCAGACATTCATAGAACAAAAGGAGTTGGATTTGGATTGAGAAGCCTTCCCACCCAGTACTTTCATAATGTATCCCTGAATTGTTGTGAGGTATGTAAAAGACAGGCAGCTTATTGACTACAGTCTAAAGTGGGAAATGAGTGGGAATTCCATTTGGTTTTTCATCTCCCTTCCACTTTTTCCCCCATCTTTCCTCTTTCTCCTCTTCCCCTTTTTCCCTTTCCCCATTTCTCCTTTCTCTCTCTCCTTTCCTTGCTTTTTCTTCCTTCTTTCCCCTCCCTTCTTCTCTTCCTTCCTTCCTCCTTTTCTCCTTCTACCTCCAGACAGTAATCAACACCATGTGTGGCAGAGGTATGCAAGCTCTTGACTACCTGGAGGCTGGTAGAGTCATCTACACCAATGGCTGCATTGACAAGCTAGTCAACTGGATCCACAGCAACCTCTTCCTCATTGGGGGTGTGGCACTGGGTCTAGCCATCCCTCAGGTAACTCATCCAGCAGAGTTTGTGAATTGGGTTGGGATAAAAGAAGCCCTAATTCTTCTACCACAGAGGCCTATAGAAGGTTATACCCCAGGGGAGCAGCACTAGGGTCTGGGTATTGAGAGAACTAGGAAAACTTTTTATAAGAGACTGGGGACTGAGGCAAGGAAGGCTGGTGGCAGAAAGGGAGTAAGCATTTATTTAGTGCTCATGTGCCAGCTACTCTACTATGCTCTTTTTACAAACATCTCATTTGATCCTTACCCTGACAGGTTGGTGCCTTTATTATCACCATTTTACTGTTGAGGAAACTGAGGCAAACAGAAATTAAACTACTTGCCCAGTGTCACACAGCTAGTGTTTCTGAGGTCACATTTGAGCTCAGATTTTCCTGCCTCCAAGCCCTCTACCCCAACTGCGAGCTGTTCCTGGCAGGGCAGGTAGCCCGGGACTCAGTGGTAGAGTTGGGGAGCAAGGGACAGCGGAAGGAGTATTATTAAATACAAAAATATTTGCCTCTCAGCTGGTGGGCATCCTGCTATCTCAGATCCTTATCAATCAGATCAAAGATCAGGTCAAGTTACAACTCTACAATCGGCAGCATCGGACTGACCCATGGTACTGAACACCCATCCATTCCCCCGCCAGGATGAAAGGTGGGCATCATCTGCTGACAGCACTGGGCACAGCTCTGGGCAAAGAACAGAGATATGGATTCCCCTCGCCCAGTGACAGAGGAAGCTCCGGACAGGCAGACAAAGGCAAAGCATGAAGATGGTCTTCATCACAGAAGGGCGGTCCTCCCTCACCCTGGGCTGTGCCACAGTTTTCTGAGAGAGGTTTTTTGGTTTTGTTTCATTTTGTTTTTATTTGTTGGGTCTGTTTGGGGTTTTCTAAAGTTGCATTGAAATGAAGATGTTTTAGGGGATGCCAGCTGCAATGTTGCAATGGGACCAGCTTCCTTCTCATACAGGCATCACAATAATAAGCCCAGCCTTTTCTGTCCCTGGACATTCAAATTAGTGCCAACTAGATTTGGGCCCTGGAGGGAGTAGTACATCAGTAGCCCCTGCCCTGGGTCCAGCTGGCATAGTATCAGCCCCAGAAGCTTGATTCTGAGGTAGGGGGAGGGTAGTGATGGTAAGAGTCAAATGGGGACAGTTATGTATGTGTTGGGTAGGACTGTGGAAAGGGATACATCTGCCAATTCTCTATTCCATGTTCCCCCTTAGACAATCAGAGCCAACTCCATCCTGACCCCTCCTTCATTTCCATGGAAATATGGTAACAAGGGGGCAGGGAGAGGGCTGCCGCAGTCAAATTCATCTTAAAAAAAAAAAAAGACTTGGAATTATGATATTTTCTTTGGCTTGTGCCTGGGGACCCTCCCAGCAGCATCCAAGAAGGAGATGACAGCCACACATACCCTCTTCCTCTCCCCTGGTACTTTGCCCCATGAACAGGCATTTTCTTGGGAACATGGAGGTATTAAAGACAGTAACCTCCTAGCCTTCGCCATCTCCCAGCACTAAGACTGGCGTTGTGTGTGTCCCAGAACTCTGTCTTTCTACAAGGTAAGAAACAGGAATCCAGCAGCATTAGAAAATGAAATGCAGCAAAAAGTATTAATGTGTGCTGAGCTCACAGCTCCATGACCGTGCAGTCCTGGAAGCTAGGAGACAGGGTGAGGGCCTTCTGGGCGGGAACTCTTCTCTTGTGAAGGTTCTGTTTTGCAGTGAGCAAAATAGTTCTCTAATGGCCTCAGTATCCCGTAGAAGTGATCTATCCCTATCTATCCCTTACCTCTCCAATTGGATACCCCAATTCTTGGTGATTGCCAATCTAGTGTTGGAGATGCCCTGAGGTTTCCTAATTATCTCACGGGGTATCATAAACATCTCACAAAACTAATTTCAAATCACTTTAATTAGAAAAACATGTCATTCAACAGTTGGGTGGGGCAGCGCAGGTGTCAGGAAATCCAGCCACTTCACTCATTGGTCTAGCCTCTACGTCGCAGGGGGGGGAGAAGAATCCCTCCCTTGCCGGGTCCGGGCCAGGTCTCGCTTTCTCTGCCCTACCTTTCTCGGAAGGGTTTGGGTGCGGGGCGCTCACAGTCCAACTCATTCAGGCTTCACGGCCTTCAGCCCACCTTGCTCCAGTCTGGATGGAGAAAGAGCAGCCACCTCCCCGGGCCTAGAGACTGGGGCTTACGCAGGCCTCTAGCGGGAAGGGGGTTGGGGGGAGCAGGATTGCCGTAGTCTCAGACTGAATGGAGACTGCTCTCAGTTCCTCGGGCCTCCGTGGCTGTGCGGGCGCGGGGAGCCTGGAGGGGCGTGGCCACTTCTCCGGCGGATAGTTAGCCTGGCAAAGCACAGCTGGGGCTTAGTGGGTGGTCCCACCCTGCACATCTTCTCGCCCCTCCCCCAGCTTCTCTGAGTAGTATCCCGACCCGGCCTCCAAGCTGGGGGAGTGTGGAGTGCGGAAAGTAGAGGGGGGCCCTCGGCTGGTGCCCATGCCGTACTTTCTCCCCATCCTTAGATTCAGCCACAACCCCCCTCCTCAAGAGTTCTGGTGCTCGAACCCCGTCCCTGGTTTCAGACCTGTCCAGACTGTGTACAAGATGGTTCGATCACTGTAAAAGTCTTGATACGATTAGATATCAAATATGTACCTCTAAGGCAAAAGCAGGCATGGTGAGGACTAGGGAAGGGTTTTTTTCCCTTGTGTAGTGCGGGGCTGTCCACTAGGCTGAGAAGGGAAACTCATACAATAAACATAGAATGGGAATGAACAGAATTCTTTTTGAATCGTTTCCTCCTAAACCTACTCTCCACAAGCCCCTCCTGATTCTTGAAAGGCACCACACCTGACAGGCCGCTGGGGCACCTGGCCTCGAGTTCGGGGGCCTCGAGGCCGCAGGGTCCCCACCCCTGGTTTAGTCTCTATTGGGAACGAAAAAGAGAAACAAGAAAAAGAACAGATCAGGGCCTTTCATTCTAGGCGGTAGGCGTGGAAAAATATTTCCCCCGGGAGGGAAAAGCTCAGTGGGGCTGGGGGACATAAATTGTATGTTTTTGCTCCTTCCCACATTAGCAAACTCTTATTGAAGCCATTTGGGAGTGAGGGCAGTGCATGTGTCTATCTTAGTCTTGGGGCTGACTTGGATGGGAGGATTCCTTGTTCTTCTAACCCAGAGGAAACCTAATCCAGGAACTGGGACAGTTGAAAAGAGCCCTGCAGCCCTGAATTCCAGTCCTGGTTCTTGCTACTTCCTTCCATCCTCATTCTCTAGGGGTGGAGGGAAGCCTCTTCACCCCAATTTCATAATGGGGGATCCTGGGGTGGAAATAAAAGAAGAAAGATTTTCTGTTCATGTCCTCAGGGCCTTTCACCACTCACCTGTTTTGTCCTATTTCCCACACCCATGTCTCATTAATAGCAAGTTTGGAGTGTAGGCTGCAAACCAGCTTCCCTCAGTTCTGCCACATCAAATCCTTTTCTCTGAAATTAGGGCTGACACACCATTTGACTGGCAGTGAATGGGTCCTTTGGTTTTTATGGTGCTGAGACTCCTCCCAGGAAAATCACATATATCCATGGTTCAGCTGGGTCCAACTCTTTGTGACCCTATTTGGGAGTTCCTTGGCAAAGATACTGGAATGGTGTGCTCTTTCCTTCTCCAGCTATTTACAGATGAGGAAACTGAGGCACACAGGGTTAAGTGATTTGGCCAGGGTCAGATTTGAATTCAGGAAGATAAGTCTTTCTGACTCCAGGCCTGGCACTCTATTCACTGTCCCACTTACCATTCTTCTAGACAAGTGGTGGGGAAGCTGCAGCCTTGAAGCCACCTGTGACCTTCTAGAAGATTCTTGGGTTTGGCCTTTTGACTGAGTCCAAGTTTTATAGAACAAATCTTTTGATTAAGGGGATTTGTTCTGTGAAGTTTGGATTCAGTCAAAGGGCCTCACTTGAGGACCTGGAGAGCTACAGGTGGCCTTGAGACTACAGGTTCCCCACGCTACATCCTATCTGTTGAGTTGTATGAGTATGTATCTTTTATGAGTATAGGGAGCTAAAAAATCCATCATGTTAAGCCTCTTCAAACTTAAGTAGATGGATCTTCATATGGGATGCACAATCCATCAATGAAGCAGAACGTGGAAGGCTTTGCAGCTTGGAGGGACCTGATGGAGCTTCCACTACATGAGAACCCAAGGTTGTCTCCACCCCTTTCTGAGACAAAAAGACCATAGGGGAGAACTCTATCCTTTTCAGTAGCTTCATATTCATTTTCAGGTTTAGAAACAGACATTCTTCCTCAAGAGAAAATGGTTTGATGATAAGCAAGCTGTAACACACTTTCTATAAGGTTCCAGTTGTTGTAATATAATGTAGGCAGGAATATAGGCTTTGTTGTTGGGTTTTTTAAAATCTGGAGACCATCAGTCCCTATTTGTTGCTTTCCTCTTCCCCCTCTCTGAAAATGTGGAACATTCTGACCTCTCTGCTTCCAGTTCACCTACTTCCTGGCAAGGTCAATCAGACTCCTGAGCCTTTCTGACCATCATAATGCAAGCTCTCCAGCACTGGTTCTGCTGGATAGATGAATGGGAACCGGTGGGAGCTGACAGAATGCTGGATGGCTTAAGGAGAAAGGGGTCTGTGAGTCTCATTGCAGTAACTTGACTGAGAGGTTAAGGTAGACTCTAACCACAGACAGTTTGCAGACTCTAAGTGGCTCACACAGGAAGTCTGATGAAGCTAGAAAGGACATTTAGTAGTGTTTTCCATTCCCCCCTCCCATATCATGAATACGGTGTTCTGTACACATAGAGGATGCTCAATAAATACTGAGTCACTCCCTCTCCTGGGTCTTCTGCCTGACAATGCACTGTGTGGAGGTGTTAATAATAGTGGGTATGGGTTTTGGGGGCCTCCTTCACTGTCCTCCTAGCTGAAGATGGAAAACCTGTGCACACTGAAAGGCATTCATTGCTTTATTTCCTCCCCACCCTTGGGACTAGCCAGGTCAACAGGGACAGGGAGAAATTTCAAAACAAGGAACCCATGATTTCCTGACACACCAGAAAACTATGTCTTACTTTAGTTACTACTATGAGAAGTCTATTCTTTCCATAAGAGCCATAAACTGAGAGACATTTTTTATTCCAGAAATGATGCTGAGAGTCAACAGATATTGCACACCTAAGTACCTAAGGCAACTTGCCTGACAGAGCAAGAAGATAAGGGGAAATATTGTCTGGAGGTCATTGTGGAAGGCAGGGTCCCTGGGTACTATTTGTAACTGTGTCCCGGATCTGCTCTAGGACACAAAGTACATAATATTGTTTTTAGTCTTCTGGGAAGCTGAAAAATTACTTTGAATCAACCTAGAATGCAGCTGCATTTAAGGCACACAAGGCCAACCTTTCCAAGTATAAGGAATGTAAAATGCCAATACTATCTTACCACAGCTGAAGTTCACAGCTTCTTCTTACTGGTCCAGTTTGGCATCAACTTATTCCCCCCACCCTCCCCAGGAGGGCAGAATTGATCAGAACAAGGAAGGAGTTCTAAGGTGACCACTTTCTGTTTTGAGAATGTTGGCACCAGCTAAAATATAGATGAATAACCTTGACATTTATAGAAATCTCTGAACATACAGCTATAATAGATTGGTTAGGATGGTCCCATCATGATACTAACATTAGGAGACAGAGAATGATGGAAAAAGATGGGACAGATTCTTTTCTATTGGAACTGCAAGAGAAATACAACATCCTGGGTATGACAGATAATTGCCCAGAAGTTATGGTGGAGGATTATAGTAGCAATGGGTTAGTCTTCTGGGAATCTGAAAAATTACTTTGAGTCAACGTAGAATACAGCTGCATTTAATGGACATGAAGCCAACCTCTGCAGATGTTGAAGCTGGCTACTTACAATGGGGCTGCACTAGCGCTTGGTCAGCTAGCTGTAAACCAAGAATAGGAAATCTGAGCTGAGGTCAGGTCAAGAACAGGTCAAGAGACCTTCAGGAAACCAGTCCTGAAAAGGAAGGTAATAGTTGGTAATAACAACAGGCTCATGGTGGAACAGATAAATACATCTTCCATATGAGGAGCCAAGCTGGAGAGACCAGGAGGGTGTTTGTTAAATCAGGGGGCGAGGCAAAGGAAGCAACAACCAGGATTTATTCCAAAAGGGCAAGTTACGACAACAGAGCTTTGCTATCAAGTGCTGCCTTTTAGCAGGGTGTACCACAGGTTTTCAGGCAGCCCTGCCCTGGGGCCCACTGTGCATCCCGGTCTTAAAGGTAAAAAAAAAAAAAAAAGGCATAGGGGATGCCAATACAGTACTGGGACAACAGCTTTATATATTTCAGCTCAGGACTTCTCTAGACCTGTCCTGAGAGGCTGTGTTACATCTTCAAAGTGGAAGGGGGTTGGGTGGGTAGACAGTTTTCTGTTGGATTAGTTCATTCATAGCATCATGGATTTAGAGCTCTAAGGGATCTTAGAGGCCAAGTCCAACTTCTACATTTTACAGATAAGGAAACTGAGGCTGACAGAGGTGATGTGATTTTCCTTGATACTCACAGTTAGTATCTGAGGCCAGATCCAAGCCCAGGTCTTACTGACTCCATCTAGCATGCTGCCCACTACTCCACACTACCTCATCCCCAAACTCCTTGACTTGTTCTTTTTTCCCCTTACATGGTTAAGGACAAGGGCCTGTCTTAGGACATCTGCTCCAGATGTCAGCCCAGGCTGTGATACTTTTATTGAACATTTCCATTAGGCTGTCTAGTCATAATCTCAAACTCAACATGTCTTAAAATTGAACTAATCACCTGCCTTCACTTGACCTCAAACTCACTGCCCCTCCTGACTTGCCAGTTTTGTCAATTCAATGATACCCCAATTTTCCTAGTGACTCAGACTCAAAACCTCAAAATAATCATTGTTCCCCCTCTCTTTTTATCCTTCATACCTAATTGGCCACCAAGTCCTATTGCTTAATGATGTTATTCCTTAATGATGCTTCTCAAATTAATTCCTTTTTCTCAGTTCTCACCTGAAATCTTCACCTGTTTTCTGACTGACCCCTATGCTTCCAGTCTCTGCCCTCCAAAATATCCTGCCTGATTAATATTCTTTTTTTTTCTTGGAGGGGGGAAAGCAGGGCAATCAGGGTTAAGTGACTTGCCCAAGGTCACACAACTAGTAAGTGTTAAGTGTCTAAGGTTGGATTTGAACTCAGGTCCTCCTGACTCCAGAGCTAGTGCTGTATTCACTCTGCCACCTAGCCACCCCTGACTGATATCCTTAAAAAAGCATTTTGATCAGTGATTTTTATTCACTTTCCCATTCAAAAATTTTCATTGCTTCCTTGATGCATATAGAATTGAACCCACATTTTTCTCTCTAGAAATAGGACCTTCAAAACCTATTTCCATCTTACCTATCCTCTTGGTCTTCTGCCACTCCCCTAAAGCAAGAGATTTTAGGTATTTCCATTCTATTTATTCACTTACAATAGCTTACTTTTCTCTCTCCACCTATCCAAAGTCTCCCTCTCTCTAAGAGCCCAGTTCAAAATTCACCCTGCCCCATGATGCCTTTTCAAATCAAGTCACACCAATCATTTCCATCTCTGAAGTTTGGTAGCCCTAATTATTTATCAAGCACAGGTAAGGTGAATTGTGGAAGAAAAAAAGACATGTAAAACATGGTTTATGATCTTTGTATTGTTATTAGGCCGTTTCCTGAGCATAGACCCAATGAAAATGTAAGATTTTCAAGAAATAGAGCTACATTCTGTTTGGCACAGTACTTAGCACATATTAGGCCTCAATACAGATATATTGAATAGAAATGAATCCCTTCACACTCTCCCCTTTAGGTACCAATCATTCATAAGAGGATAGCAGGGGTTAGGGATGCTATCTGTGACCAGTCTGTGGCTGCAGATTAAATAATTGGCTCCTGGAGGACCAAACTATCCTGAGTCTCAAGAGTATCTCACTTTAGGGAAAAAAATTTTCAAGGCAACTGAGTTAATTCCAATATGGAATATGGTTAGTATTACATAGGCAGGAGAGGAAATGAAGCCCTAGAATAGAGTCAACCTAGAATTTCCTTCAATTCAATAAACTTTGATTAGAAGTGCCTATTATGTGGCTTATGAATGGAGGAAGACAGAATGAAGAGTGGGAGCGCCTGGTGTCAGGAAAAAACTTCCTGAGTGAAAATCCAGCCTGAGACACTTAATTGCTGTGTGACCCTGGCAAATCACTTTACCCTGTTTGCCTCAGTTTTCACATCTGTAAAATAAGCTAGAAAAGGAAATGGCAAACCACTCCTGTATCTTTGCCAAGAAAACCCCAAATGGGATCATGAAGAGTTGTATGTGATACCACCAGTGCCCTTTCTACCATACCATGTTGTCTCCAATACCAAGTATCACCCAACTGACAGAACCATGGAATCTTGTAGTATTCAGATTTGTTCAAGGCATTGTACTAGATGCTAAGGATGCAAAGATATACCAGTATTTCCTCTCAATAAGTTTGCAAACTAAAATTCATAGAGGGGAAAGACAAGGAGACAGTGCTGTATACTGGAAAGTCTGCCACTTGCTGTGACAATTCAGTTAACCTCTGAGCCTCAGTTTCCTCATCTGTAAAATGATGGGATTAGACTAGATGACAAGAGATCCTTTCCAGATCTGTGGTCCTACCAACCTATAAAACACAAAGGAAAGGGCCTGTCAATATACCAAGGGAATCTTGAGAAGAGTGAGGAGACACCACTTTCAGTTGGGAGAGTCAGGGAAAGTTCCAAGGGGAGCTGGCTTTTGACTTGGATCCCCAGGAAGGCCTGCTCACAGTAAATAAAACATTCCTATAGAAAGGATAAACGCTATATACTCAAACTTCTGCATGGTGAAATCCAGCAAGGATGACCCAGGATGGAAGTAAGATATTAATCACAAATGGAAACAAGCTGACAAGGGAGAAAAGCAGAGAACAGCTGTATCAACCAGACAATCTGAGATGGGACTGCCTTCTTTTGGACAAAGACAATTGGCAGCCCCTGAGCAGAAAAGGCAGAACTGCTGCTATGGTTATTACGAGTGACAATAGTCAAAAAACCAAGGTTGGTCTTCAGACATTTTCAGGGAGGGAAATATCCTGCTCGTTCTTATTGAGTCTTTTTTTTTTCTGTCGAACCTACACACATGGTTAACAACAGTCATAGCAGTAGCAGCAGATTTGGGGCTAGAATGGAACTAGAAGGAGGCCATCTAGTTCAACTCCCTCAACTTGACAAATTAGGAAACTGAAGCCTGAAGGGATCAAGTGACTTTCCAAACTTTCACAGAGGAGTAGAAGACAAAGGTGGGGTTTGAATTTAGGTCATCTTACTCTGAATCCAGGATTTTTTGATTGCTTCCACGGCACCTGCATCTTTCAGCTAAAGAGATGAGAGAAATGTGTGAATGTGAGAAAGGAAGAAAAAAAGATAGAGACAGAGACATTCAGACAGAAAGAGACAGAGAGAAAGAGAGAGACAGAGAGCGATAGAGAGCCTAGCCCACAGCGATCAATCGCCACCTCTCTACTCCTAGATATCCCTCCCATTCCCACCCCCGGCGCTCACCTACCCACTTCTTTAGCAGAGCAGAGATTATATTCTAGTCACTTATAAAAAGGAAGATACAAGGTGAAGGGAAGGCCCATGGATATGGAAAACCCGAGGCTTGGTGCAGTGGAAATAGCAATAATTTTGGAGACAGAGCACCTAGGTTTGAATTCCCTGTTCTGTTTGTTATTTGTTGCCTTCCTCTCTTTGAGTAAATCACTTAATCTCTCTGAACCTCAGTTTCCTCATCTGTAAAATGAGGGGCAAAACTGAATTAGCTCTCTAAGGTCCCTTTGAGCCCTAAATCCGTACCGAGAGGAACTGAAGAGGAGAAAGACAACCTGAGTCCTGGAGGGGAGGAGTGTAGTGGAATACAGAGGTTAGCTCCTGGTATCTAGGCCCCTCTTTTCCCTACCAAAACTCTATTTTGAGACAAATCCTAAACTATGACCTAGTAAGAAGGATCTTCGCTCTTGCTAGTCATCAAGAAGTGGGAGAAGAATCGGCATCCCAAATCTAACCCTACCCTCTGGCTCTATGCGATTCCTAAGAAAGAAATCTGTGAAGTATCTCCTACCTCTCCAGCCCTGTTGTTTGGAGCGGGCTGCTGGGAGAGTAGTCTGATTCCCCTTTTCCCGGCCCCCGAGACGGCGGGGCTACTCCTGCCCCTCCCCTCTTCTCCATCCTCTTCCCTCCCCTCACTCGGTCTGTCCCTCCCCCCCGGCTGCTAGTTAAGGGGGGCCGGGCTTGGCTCGCTGCGGCCCGTGCATTCCTGAGAGCCGAGCAAGGGCAACAAAGGAGCCGGGGAGCCGGCGGGGCTAGCTTGGGGTGCAGCGGGGTGCTCAGAGGGGCAAGGCTGCGGCTTTGTCATTGGAGGGCGGGGGCGGAGTCGGGGGGGGGGGGATTGTCTAGAATTTACAGCCCACGCACTGCTGTGTTTGCTGGGCGCGCTGGAGGCTTTTATTGTGGGAGGGGGAATGGGATCTAGGATTGGGGGCCCGGCGTACTCCAGGTGCTGAAGGACACTTGGGGAGCAAGGCGGAGGGGTGGGGGTCCACATCAGGGCCCGGGCCGCAGCCACCCCAACCATGGGCCACCAGCTACAAAGTTTGCAAAGTTGGGCGCGGAGGGGTCGGGGCGCGGGCGGCGTCCAGGGGGGACCAGAGCGGGACTCGGAGGACTCCCAGGAAGTCTGAGCGGCGCCCCCGGGACGTCGGGTGCTTGTGTGAGCTGCCGGGGGGTCCAGGGAGGGAGGGGGCTGTCTCTCTTTCTGCTGAGTTGGCGGGTTTGGCCATGGCCGCGGCTCGGCCCGTGCGGGGGCCGTCGCTCCAGCTACTGGGGCTCAAGCTGCTGCTGCTGTTGCTGCTGCTAGGGGGCCCGGGCCAGGGGGCGGCTCTGAGCGGGAACAGGACCGGGCCTGGACCCTGGAGCGGGAGAGCGAGTGGAGCCGAGACTGGCCCGCCCCCCCTGTTGAGCCACTGCGGCCGGGCAGCCCCTTGTGAGCCGCTGCGTTACAACGTGTGCCTGGGCTCGGCGCTGCCATACGAGGCCACCTCCACGCTGCTGGCCGGGGATTCGGGCTCCCAGGAGGAGGCGCACAGCAAGCTCGTGCTCTGGTCCGGTAAGGACTTGCAGCGTAGGTCGGAGGGCCATTTTGGGGGTGATGAGATCCTAGTCTTGGGTCCCCGGGAGAAGGGATTGTATTGGTGAGATTGTGTGTTTGTGTGTCTGTGTGTGATTGTACGAAAGCTTTAGTATTGAGGTCCCATTGCAAGCAGGATGCAACCAATGGGGGAGGGCGGGGCGTAGAGGAGCCTTAAGTAACTTGTGTATATTAGGCGTTGAATAGATGTTTTTTAATTGAAATGAAGAGGCAGGTTACAAGGGGGCCTATGTAGATTTGGGGGACAAATGATGCTAGAGGAGTTGGGAAATGGGGTCAAAACCATGGAGAAGTTAATGCTTTAAGCATCCAGGTCAATGTCGCCCCCAAGTTCTTTCCCTTATAGATGGAGTTCTCAGGGTTGCAGAGATACAGTGTGAGTGACAAGAGATAAGATCAGTAACTGAGGGATGGCGGGGAAAGGAAGAGGAAAGGCAGGAGGACTGGAGGAGGCTTATTCATTTGGAAAGGAAATGTGAAGGAAAGAATTGAGATATGAGAGTCTTGTTAAGGGATAGGTATATGGAGAGGAAAACCGAGGAAGAGGTAGCTGAGAATTAAGTCAAAAAGAGCTAGAAGGTTTGGAGATGTTTGATTCCGTGGTCAGTCTGATGAATTGTGTCTTCTTCCACTCCCCCCCTTCCCCACTTTGGTTCAGCTTCAGGTTAGATAGGCAAGGATCTTTCATCTGAGTTTTCTCATCTGGAAAATAGGGACTGTGATATTGGCCTGAGGCTGGGAAAGAGCAAAAATAAAGCCATGAGGCTTTATGAGCTCTTTTTACCATTCTAGGCCTGGGAATCCTTAGGTTGGAAAGGACTCTCATAGTATATACCTCAATGTTAGATTTTTTCTGAGCTCAAAGATGATTTGGTAGGAAATGAGAGGTACTGAAAACATGGTAGAATGGACCCAACTAGGTCCTTCATTATCAATCTTTTTTTAAAAAAGGATCCCCTAACTCCTGGCATACTACCTTAGTAGCTGATGATTGTAGAGGAATAGTATCTTTCTGAAATTTCCCCCAAAGCATTGACTAGGTTTATTCCCCTGGGCCTAGGCAGGATAGCAAAAGAAGGAAAGGCCAGAAGCATACATAATATTTGTCCTAGGACCATAGATTTAGAACTGGAAGAGACCTTGGAGATCATTTAACCCAGGGGTTCTTAACCTGGGGTCAGTGGATTCAAAAGAAGTCCATGGACAGATTTTAGGAGGTCTTTGAACTTGGATGAAGGGGGAAAAAAGTGACATTCTTAGTTTCACTAACATCTAACTTAAACTCATCATTTCCCTAAGTTATTTTAGAACATTATTCTTGAGAAGAGGTCCATGCCACATACAAAAATGGCCAAGAAACACTGGTTTGGCCCAGTTCTGTCATTTTACAGATTGTGGAAACTGAGACTCATTCAAATAAGCGAGTTGCCCAAGGGCACTGACTGCTGTAGAACCCAGTTTTCTGACCCTCCATCCAATACTGCCTATTAAACCACACTGCTCTTTTGTAGCATACTTGGTATATCCCCTACCTTAGAGACAGATCTTTAGCAAGTATAGTAACTCATACTTCTGATGGAGAAGTTTTAAAATGTAATATTATCTGTATTTATTATAGCAGGCTATAATACTATAACTCTGATTTCCAAGGTGATTCAACCTCTCTGGAGCCAGATGGAATAGGTTGAGGGGTGAAGAGTGGAGAGAACAGAGTTAGACAACAGTGATTTGGGTCCCTATTAGGGACCTTTGCTCTGAAAAGTCCCTGTGAGATGGAGAATATTGCAATAGACAGCTTGGTGTAAAAGAAGCCGCAGGGCTTCTCTGTCCCTAGTAAGATAAATTGTTGTGGGCAAGTTACTTAACCTCTGAATTTCACTTTCTTCCTTATTGAAAATGGGGATAGGACCTTTAGTGCCTACTTCCCAGGGCATGTTGTGAGGATCAAATGAAATAAAGCAGATACTTTGCAGATACCTTTTAAAGCTAGACTGTTTAAAGGCTGCTGCTATTACTAATGAAAAATGGAAGAAGGTGTATACCAGTGCAAAATCATTATATTCATTTCTGATGGGTCAGGGTCACAGAAGTAGACCCAAATGCTAAGCACCCCGTTATTTCAGCTCACCTTGAAATTCTTTCCTCCTTGACCCACTCTCATCAGCTCAGCTTTTTCGTTTTTTTGGATTGTAAATGGTTTGTGTGTTATTAGGTGACTGGTAACATGGAGAGCAGAACAGGGAAAACATGGGTTGCTTGGACTTGTGGGGTAGATAGGTAGTAGAGAGAAGAAGATGGACTTGGACTTTGTTTGAGACCCACAGTCAGTTTCATGAGCTGATTTTGAATATTGGTTTGATCTGTCTCAAAGCTGGGATCTTACCCAAGAGTAGGGCTTAGTCAGTAAGGTCCACCAAACCCTGGAGATGTTTGTAGAGTCTTAGCCATCCTGGGAGACTGTATGTAACTTAGGCTGCTTTCCCAGGTTGTAAATTCCTTGAGGATAGGAATCGTCTACTCCTTACTTTTCATAAAGGCTGCATGGACCCCAACATTACCAAGTGCATCTGAAAGAGATTAAAATAAAATACAAATACAACAAAATACAGATAATACTGCATTTCAAAACTAAGTCAGCATGCAACCTTGCAGGACCCTTTATTCGTAGATTAATAACCCATGTTTCTATTTGAGTTTGACATCATTGGTCTAGAGGACTGAGTGCTGGCAGATGTAGTTGTCCCATTCAATTGTAAGCTCCTTGAAGGTAGGTTTTGTTTCTGTGTTCCTAGACCTAAACACTGTGCCTGGAAAGACATTATTAGTGTTCAGTCATGTCCAACTCTTTGTGACCCTGTTGACTATAAAACACCAACATTGTCCATGGGGATTTCTTGACAAAGATACTTGAGCCATTTCCTCCTCCAGTAGATTAAGGCAAACAGAGGTTAAGTGACTTGCCCAGGGTCCCACAACTAGTAAGTGTCTGAGATTGGATTTCTGCTCCTGTTCTTGACTCCAGGCCCATCTCTCTATCCACCTAGCCACCTTGCTGTCTGCTCTGCCTGAAAAGTAGCAGGTGCTTAGTACATCTTTATTGTTTAGTAGGTGAAGGTAATGAAAAACCTGAAAGATTTGAGGGAGCTACTTTTAAGGGAAATTGGTATTTATCCTATGAAATTTACCAGGTCAGTTTAGACCTGGGATCTCCATTAGATCTTCTGAATTTCTAGACCATACCTTATTCCAAGTGCTTCCTAATCTGGAGATTCCAAACTGACAGGAAAAGGTCTCCTAAGCTTTGTCCTCTCCTGAACCAAGCCTAGCTTCCAACCAGTTCCATTTAACAGGCATTTGTTAAATGCCTACTTTGTGCCAAGGCACTCTGATAGGCATTGGGGATACAAAGACAAATGAAAACAGTCCCTACCCTCGGGGAACTTGGTAGGAGGACAAAGAAGGCAGGTTCAGGTACAGTCAATGAGGATGATTGTTGCTGGTGCATCAGTGCCTGATACTTCCCCATACTCTTGCCTCACAAAGCAATCACTCCCATCAATCAATCCAAGCATTTATTAGAGTGCTTCCTATGTTCTGGGCAATGTGCTAAGCCCAAGAGATACAAAGAAAGGCAAAACACAATCCCTTCCCTCAAGGAGCTCACATTCTCTTGGATAAGGTCCAGAGAAGAAAAAGGGCAGTCCAGTAGAAAAAGTACTGGATTCAGATTCAGATGACCTGGGTAAAATTCCCAACTCTGTTGCCTTCTGCCTGTGTGACTTTGTCACACAATCATCTCACCTTTTCGGGCCTCGGTTCCTTGTATGTAAAATGAGGGCCTTCCAGCCCTAAACCTATGACCCTGTGACCTTATAAAATGGAAGTTACCCCATTATTTGTTTGGGGTTAGAAGGCCGGGAAGAATGATTTTGATACATAGAGGCCATTGTCATTCAAGGGATGGAGGAAGCTTTTTAGGATGTTACCTCTCAGGGAACCTGACATCATGATGCCTTTGAGTGCTGCACAGCTCCTTTTGGGGTCATTAAATGTGCCCCAGGTATATACTCTGGAGATACTCTTGTGAGGATGACTGTTAGCCTGTTGGGTTAAATCCCTCAATGCCCACAGTGTTCTTCAGGGGTGGTAGTAGGGAGCCTTTCACAAATACTGAAATATACACACCCCATTTAATCATTTCACCCTGGACTCCAAAATCCCAAGTGTCATCCCTGATACATTAGTCTGGAGTAGACTAATGAGGAAGTAGGGATAGATGAGGAGGGGCTTCTTCGGTGCAGAGCTGGAGAAAATGGGCTGGGCCAGCAGGGGCGATGGGATGGGCTGGGTGGAGAGTTGCAGTTGCCTGTTTCTGGCACCTTTCTTCCTGCTGACATGCACAGAGTCTCCTCTGTTTTTCTCCATCTGACTTCCTGTTTCTTCTCTCTCTGGCCACGGAGTACCTGGCTCCTCTGACCACCTCTTCCTATGCTCCCACCTCCTCTCTGTTTCACCTCAGCTTGGTAAGGGGGAATGAGGGTTCTGGGGGTTTTAGCAATTGGAAGAGGCTTCTGAGGTCTCTTGCATTGGCAGGATGCACCATTGAGTGAAGGGGGTGGGGGTTTTTTGCCTAGCTGTCTCAGGTTTCCCCCTTTCCACTAATTATGGCTGTGAAAGGCTTCAAGATCACTAGTACAGTCTGTTACCTTGACTTGATGCCTCAGACCACACCTGGTCCACAGTATTACAATGAGAGATGCCCTAAGTGGAGCACAGTGGGGGTATATGGAATACTGTCTTGAATCAGAGGGGAGGGAGGGTCTCTTCACTGCCCTGTTTATCCTCACTGCTTCCTTCATCCCAGGCCTTCGGAATGCTCCTCGATGCTGGGCAGTGATCCAGCCTCTGCTCTGTGCTGTCTACATGCCCAAGTGTGAGAATGATCGGGTGGAGCTACCCAGCCGAACCCTGTGCCAGGCCACTCGGGGACCCTGTGCCATTGTGGAGCGGGAACGGGGCTGGCCTGACTTTCTGAAATGCACCCCAGACTACTTTCCAGAAGGCTGTCCAGTAAGTAGGGCAGTGAAGACCAAGGGACTTCGAATTTGAATGGGATGCTAGGTGTAGCAGGTGTAGAGAAGAGATCCAGGGTGACTAGGATGGGGGATGAAGGGGACAGGCTGCCTTGTCTTACATGGTATGGTTATCCCTTCAACATCACAAGGGTTAGGGGTTCAGCAGATCCACAATCTAGAAAATCTGCATAAAATTTTTCTACCTTCCCTTCAAACCAGAGAAGGTCTGAATTATTATGGTATTAAAAGATAAAATATCTTGATATTATACAATACTATACATATATTTTATGCATTCTGGATTTCTAAACTTTTTTCTGTGTCATCTGCTGGCCTTCACATGTTGTTTGCAGTTTCCACAAAACTCCCATTTAATTTGTTATGCCAATCTTCAATATGTCAAAACCCTGATGAGGAAAGTCTCAATGTGGAAAGGATACCTATACTCTTATTCTATAACCAGAAAGTCAACAAATGTAAGCACCAAATAATCAGACAAAATTAGCTTGGATCACTTTACAACATGTCAGCCAAGTAGATGTCCAACCTTAAGACCTCAAATGAGAGTGAATCCTTCATCTCTGTAGGCATCCTGTTACATTTTTGGGTGGGTTCTAATGGTTAGAAGTTTTTCCATATATGAGCTCAACCACCTCTCCCTCCTCCCCCCCAAAAAATCTGGAAATGATGGAGACCAATTATTAGACATGACAGTATTAGACCATGACAGGATACATCAACTTGTGGTCAGATTACTATGTTTGAGAAGAAGCAAAATAGGACAACAGGAAAACTTGAGCTGAGGATGAGCTGATGAGCTAGGCCGTAATTGGTGCTAGGTGGTGCAGTGGATGCGTGACTTGACCATGAGTCAAGAAGCACCAAGTTTGAATCCTGCCCAGTGCAAATCACTTAACCTTTCTTCACCCCAATTTCTTCATCTGGAAAGTAGAAATAAAAGCACCTCAGAGGGTGGCTGTGGGGATCAAATGAGGTAACATGTAAAACATTTTGCCAACCTTAAAGCTCAATACAAATGCCAGCTATTGTTATTAGGGTTGGTGTCATTGGAAAGGATTCCTTGTCTAAGAGTCTAGAAGGGAAGCCATCACTGCCCTGACACTTGTACCGAATCAGTGGAGTCTAGAGACAAAGATGTAAAATAGCAGCTAAATAATGAATGCTATATAACAGAATTTGACCAAGTGCTAAGTCTATGAAATGGATTTTGAATTAAATTATTACATATTATTAATAAATTTACATATGGTACAACCATTTTATATATAATACAGATTTTTTTGCCATTGTTATACATGTATGACATATATATATATACACACACACACATATATATATAATACAAATGCATATACATTGTTATAAATATAAATTATTCCTGACCACCGTTTTCCCTCTTGGTATTCTCTTCTTCCCATCTCACCCACCCTGATGATATCTCTAGAATGAGGTGCAAAACATCAAGTTCAACAGTTCGGGGCAATGTGAGTCACCCTTGGTACGCACAGATAACCCCAACAGCTGGTACGAGGACGTGGAAGGCTGCGGTATTCAGTGCCAGAACCCCCTCTTCACGGAGGCCGAACACCAGGACATGCACAGCTACATCGCTGCCTTTGGTGCCGTCACTGGCCTCTGCACTCTCTTTACCCTGGTCAGCACAAAGGGATGGGGTGGGGAGAAGGAGGATAGCACCCTAGTTCTTGAATATGGGAGGCCCCCAAGGATGGAGGAGTTCAGTTCAGTTCGGTTCAATTCAATAAGCACTGAGCATCTTCCATGGGCAAGGCATTGTCCTAGGCCTTGGAGAGTCAAAGCCAAGAACAAAAAAATTGGTCCTGACCCTCAAGAAGCTTATATTCTCTCCGGGCTGGGGAGGTGCAGAGACACAATGTTACATAAATACAAAGTATAAAAGCAAATACAAAGTAATTTCTAGTGGATGGTAGTGAGAACAGTAGCAGATGAGTACACAGAGGCCGGTGGGAGGAGGCCCCTTGGCTTAGCCCTGAAGGGAGGTAGGGTTTTCCAGAAGTGAGAAAAAAAAGCATTCCAGGCATGGAGCACAGCCTGGGCAAATGCAGGGAGAGGGAGAAGCTTTGATCGGGATGTGGACAGAGGTGTATATATGGTCGAGGAGTAAAAGCAAGAAAACATTAGGATGCTAGGTTGGCTTAATAGGAGAGGACTTGGTTAGGGAGCATTCACTTCTGAGGGAAGTGCATAGGGCAGGGATGGGGAACCTGCGGCCTTAAGGCCACATGTGGCCTAGGTCCTTCAGTGTGGCCTTTTGACAGAATCCAAATTTTACAGAACTTGGCCTTCCGATGTTCTGTACAACTTGAATTCAATCAAAAGGCCACACTGAAGGACCTAGAAAGCCACAGGTTCCTCACTCCTGCCATAGGGAATGAGTGGCAGCTGGGAGCCCAGGGGGTAGGTAGACCACACAGTTCCCCCTGAATGTGCCATTTGTTGTTACCTCTAGGCCACATTTGTTGCTGACTGGAAGAATTCGAATCGCTACCCTGCCGTCATCCTCTTTTATGTCAATGCTTGCTTCTTTGTGGGCAGCATTGGCTGGCTGGCCCAGTTCATGGATGGTGCCCGCCGGGAAATTGTTTGCAGAGCTGATGGTACCATGCGGCTAGGGGAGCCCACGTAGGTGCCCAGGGAAACTAAAGGTGTGGGGGGATACCATGTGTCTGAAGAAAGCCATTTAGGTGCCCAGGGAAACTAATGCTGTGGGGGGGGGGTACCATGTGTATGAGGGAGGCCATGTAGGTACCCCAGGAACCTAAAGGTGGGGGACAGAAGTTTGGGAGAGGTTAGCATGTTCCAGTCTTCTCACCAAGGAAGCATCAGCTTGGAATTAGAAACTAAAGACCAGTGTATACTTCAGATCCAAGCCCTTGGAGCTGGTGCTTAGCTCACATCCTTCAACACCACCCCTTTCCAGCCCACATCCCCTGTCACCTTGGGGTCAGGTCATCTCTGGCATAATCAGGTGGTGTTCTCATAGAGTCACTATGAGCTTGGCCTGCTGAGTTAGCAGGGACATTTTAGGGATTTGGTGGGGGAAGAGAACAGTAGGACAGGCTCTAGTGACTGCTTACCTGTCCCCACAGCTCCAATGAAACCCTGTCCTGTGTTATCATCTTCGTCATCGTATACTATGCACTAATGGCAGGCGTGGTCTGGTTTGTGGTGCTCACCTATGCTTGGCACACCTCCTTCAAGGCTCTGGGCACCACCTACCAGCCCCTTTCTGGCAAGACCTCCTACTTCCACCTGCTCACCTGGTCACTGCCATTTGTTCTCACCGTGGCCATTCTTGCTGTGGCCCAGGTACAGGGATCAGAGGCTAAGGGAGAGGTTGGGGTCCCGAAGGGGATGGGTGAAGGTGAGGCATCATATAACCAACTATCTTCTCCAACTCCCCTCCCACTTTAGGTGGATGGGGACTCAGTGAGCGGCATTTGTTTCGTGGGCTACAAGAACTACCGTTATCGAGCTGGCTTTGTGTTGGCTCCTATTGGTCTGGTGCTTATTGTTGGGGGCTATTTCCTCATTCGAGGTGAGTGGGAGGCCCAGGATCAGTCAGTCACCAAATATTTATTAAACTGTACTCTGTGTTAGGGTAATAAGCATTAGCTGACAGCTGATACAGTGTTTCTGGTCTTGCAAAGTAATTTATCTCAGAGTGTGGTAGCCCACACCAGTAATCCCTGATGCTGGGGAAGGCTAGAGCAGGTGGATCACTGGTGCTCAGGAGTTCTGCACTACAGTAGGGCTAATGCCCATCAGGTATCCATACTAGGTCTGGCACTTATATGGTGAGCCCTTGGGAACAGAGGACCAGTAGGATGTCTAAGAAGGGACATACCAGCACAGAATGGGAAAAAAAGAGCAAGCCAAAGCTTCCAGGCTTCCCAGAATTGGGAGAGGGGCCATAACCAGCCACAGCACTCCCAGTCTGGACACAATACAGAGACCCAATCTTAAAAACAACAATATTAAAAATACTTTAGGATTCTTAGAAAAATCTTATGATGTAACTCCAATAAATATTATTACCCTATTTTATAGATGAGGAAACTGAAGCTCAGGTTAGGTTACTTGGTCATGGTCAGACAGCCAGTAAATTTTAGGGACAAGATTCAAACCCAGGTCTCTCTCAATTTCAGACTCCACACTCCTTTCTTCACATATTGTGGTACTTGACCAAGAAAAACCTCAGTTCTGCAGCCTTAACCATGAGCAACCTCGGGCCCTTCCTGTTGCCCCACTGTATGCATTTATACCACTTTTACATATACCCTCACCTCTCATTTTTCTGCCTCACTTGTGTGCCTTTCATCCTTCTTCAACAGGACATCAACACTATGTCTGTTGATGATCCCTGCATCAGACTTTTACCCCCAAATGTATCCTGTTTTCCACTAAGTTCTTATTTTTGTTTTGTTCTCTTTCTGTAATTCAATTTATACTCTCCCTCTTCACTTTCACGTGTGCCTATGTTGAGATCTCCATTTATTCTGTATTCTCTGGCACTGACTTGACCTATGAGCATTAGTTAAAAGTGGCTGGTCCAAGATTGGGCATTTTTTCCCCCTTGCATTGGCTCCTCAGCAGCCCTGGTTTGTCCTGTTACTGGTGTCTCATTCCTCTGTAAAGTTTTGAGTGTCTTTAATTTCCACTGTTCCCAAGCTCAAAGTCAGCACAAAGATGACTGACCCTGGTTGGCTTGGTACCCTACACATGGCTCCTTCTCTATGGGATTCCCTTGGCTGATAACCTTTGAAGTGTTTTTTTTTCTTCTCTTTTTAGGAGTTATGACTCTCTTCTCTATCAAAAGCAATCACCCTGGGTTACTGAGTGAGAAAGCAGCCAGCAAGATCAATGAGACCATGCTGCGCTTGGGTGAGTGGGGCTGCTTTGTAACACCTGTCAATCCCTCCATTCAATTCAATTTAACTTAATCGGTATTTATTAAGTGCCCAGTATATACATGACATTCTGCTTGGGACCACTAGCCCTTGCCCTCAAGGAGCTTACATTTGGCAGCGAGGTGGTGCAGAGAATAGACTGATAGACTTGGAGTCAAGAAGACCTCTAATCACTGAGTTGAGTGACTGTAGGATCATAGGCAAGTCACTTACCCTTTTTCAGACTCAGTCTCCTCATCTGTGATAGCAACAGCACCTAGTTCCTGGGGTTATTTCAAGGATAAGATGAGTAGAGAGTGTGTGTGTGTGTGTGTGTGTGTGTGTGTGTGTGTGTGTGTGTATGTGACATTTTACAAACCTTAAAGTGCCATATAAATGCTATTATTATTACATTTCACATTGTCCCTTTATATTCCACTCTTACAAGGATGGAAGAAAAGCAGTGACAGATGGGTTTCAGAGAAGGGCTCTTAGAGGTGCCAGCAGGGGCATACCATCTATACTATGACTCGGTGACACAAGTGAACAGAGACCGAGGAGTGGGAGAATTCGGGCAAACAGGACATTCCTGGGTACTTCCCATTCACCTGAAGTGGGAGGGGAGTTGGAGAAGATATTGGGTCACATGAGACCTTCCATGTCCACAACTTCTTCCTTAGTCTTGGGCTACAATGAGTGCAATGTTTTAGTCAGTGCTGTTCTCTAGGCTGTTCCATCAGTTGGAACCATTTCCCTTTACTTTCTGTTCAAACTATGTTTGGTTCTACTAGAACATAATCTAGTACTGAACCTAGTTTGACTACATTCTAGTAGTCTAATACTCAACCTAGTTTGTTAACACTTGAGAACTAGCTGCCTTTAGACTCCATATGGGGCAAGCTTCCCTCTCCCTGTTTCTCTCTTTCCTGGTAGTGGGATCTAATCTGCCCAGCAAAAACATCACCAGTTTGGGGATGGAGTAATGGGGTAACACCTCTGCTCCCCCATAGGCATTTTTGGCTTTCTAGCCTTTGGCTTTGTGCTCATCACCTTCAGCTGCCATTTTTATGACTTCTTCAACCAGGCTGAGTGGGAGCGCAGCTTCCGGGACTATGTACTGTGAGTATGGGACTGGGCCTCTGGAAGGGGAATGAGGGTGGAGCCAGGGTTGTGATAGAGAGAGTCCTGTGTCTGGAAGCACAGGAGGAAATTTTTGCAGCCTCTGAACCAAATGGGAGCCAGTACTGGCTGATTTTGTTTCTCAGGTGGGATCTATTCTGTCTAATACCTGTGCCTAACCATGTCTGCTCTGTGTGCCTCAGAGTCCCCTTGATATAATCTGGTTGTTAAGGATTCCTTCAAGGCCAGTCTCCAAGCTCCCTGTTGCTTTGACTAGCTTATTTCTAAGATTTCTTCCAGCTCTAACTCCCGTGAGTCTGTTTGTCCATCCGCTCTCATGTCCTCAATTTGTGGTATAGAACTTTTTTGTACTTCCTAGCATGGCTTTTGTGATCATTAGCAAATTATTTCATGTCTTCCCTTCTCTAATTATGTTATAAATTGGCCATAGGAACTGAATCTTCTGAATTTTGTGAATTCCCTCCTAGCAACCAGCATCAGCTTCTGTGCATAGCAGTTAATTTGTTATTAAACTTGGAGATGTATTTAGTCAGAAATACATCAATCAGAAATATCTGTGAGAGCTTTTCCTACATTTATTAGAGTCATATGAATAATGGATCTGAGAACAGGGAGCATGAGTTGCTTCTGAGCTAGAGGACAGTACACTTGCCATAGGTGACATTTAACATTTTTATTAAAGTAGATACCTGCACACATTCTGATTTTTCAGACCAAATTTTTAATGGCCCTGGAGTGAAAGCATTCACTCATTTATAAAGCCAGTTTAAAGGATTGGAGTGAACTTTTGACAATGCTGGGATGCTAGATATCTGAGGGGGTCTGCTGAGTCATGTCCTTCCCCCTGTCCCTCATCCCTTACCACACACAGGTGCCAAGCCAACGTGACTATTGGGCTACCTACCAAGAAGCCTATTACTGATTGTGAGATCAAGAACCGTCCTAGCCTTTTGGTGGAAAAGATCAACCTGTTTGCCATGTTTGGAACTGGTATTGCCATGAGCACTTGGGTCTGGACAAAGGCTACTCTACTCATCTGGAGACGTACCTGGTGCAGGTAGGGCCGTGCAGGTAGGGCCAGCCCGGGGACTTCTTAGAGTCTCTGGCTTTCCTGTCTCATCTTTTCTCTTTTCTCAGCCTCTCTCTAGCTGTAGTCCTTAGTTGCCCCAGCTGTCATTTAAAGAAATGGGCTAGGGAAGGCCAAGCCTAGCTTCCTTGTGCTCCTGGTGATACTAGGTGCTCCTGACTACCTGATTCATTCCCAGCATGGTGATAGTGTCCCATTTTGAGTAAGTTGTTTAAATTTGGAGAGCCCAGCATTCTTCTCTTCTCTTTGTTTCTGGGAAGACCTTTTTTCTTTGGGATCTATGATAGTTGAGAGAATTTAGGTCATCAGGGAGCTGTCTTATTACCCCTTGAGAACTGTAATGTTTGTGCTTAGACTGTTCTCTAGGAAAATTATAACAGGAGAGTCAAAGTGGAGGGGTCAATTACTATTCTTCTTTGAAAAATATTGATGAAAACCTGTTCCCTGCCCCCTGTCACAAACTCTTTTCCAATAGGTTAACTGGGCAAAGTGATGACGAACCCAAACGAATCAAGAAAAGCAAAATGATTGCCAAGGCTTTCTCTAAACGGCGGGAATTACTACAGAATCCAGGCCAGGAGCTCTCCTTCAGCATGCATACTGTGTCCCACGATGGGCCTGTGGGTAAGGCTCTGTCCCATTCCCAACCCCAACAATTTTCCCTCCCAACAGAGGATAGCATGGAGATATGGGCTGATCCTTAGCTATGGGAAATGAGATTCTCGCTCCCTCTCTTCCTTTTCTCTTAGTCTCTTTCTTCTCCTTCTCTTTCTGTGTTCCTTCTTCCTCTTACTCCTCCTCCTCCCTTATGTCTGTCTTTTTCCTTTTGACAGTGTGATTTGACTTCTGTGCTGGTTCTTTGGCTCCAGTGATTATTTTCCATACAACCTTCCTCTCCTCCATTCGGGGTCCCATTTGCTGAAGTCAGACAGGGTTTGGGATACTTTGTTCTTCGCTGTGCCAGCATGGTATAGTAGACAAAGATCTGACCTCAGTCTGGAGGAGCTGGGTTCAAGCCCTGCCTCTGACAAATTCTAACTATGACCCTGGGCAAATCACTTAGCCTCCCAGTGCCCCTAGACAACTCTCAAAGACTCTTAAGATGCAGAATATGTACATTATTGATATTGCATTGGTAGGAGTTTCCCTACTCAAGGTTGTTTATCAGTGAAATCATGGTGCAAAACAAAACTTTGTCTGGGTTATAGAAGTATTGGCTATAGGTGACTGGTACTGAGAAAGAAAGGAGTTTCAGGTTAAGCCCATGATGATGTTACTTAACCATCTCTCTCTTTTTTTCCATAGCGGGTTTGGCCTTTGATCTCAATGAGCCCTCAGCCGATGTCTCCTCTGCCTGGGCCCAACATGTCACCAAAATGGTGGCTCGAAGGGGAGCTATCTTGCCCCAGGATGTGTCTGTCACTCCTGTAGGGACTCCAGGTATGAGGGGAAGATATTGGGTGGGAGAGAGAAAAGGGGATCATGTGTTACAGGAGATGCTTCAGGGCAGAGGCTCTTGACCTTTTTTGGTTCAATGGACCCCTTTGGCAGTCTTGTGAAATCTACAGATCTCTTGTCAGAATCTTGTTTTTAAATGCATAAAATAAAACACACAGAATTACAGTGGAAACTAATTATACTGAAATATATTTATTAAAATTTAAAGTTTGCAGACTTCAGGTTAAGAACCTTTGCTCTAGAAGGGACAGTAATAACATGAAAAAAAAAAAACAATGAACTAGGAATGGTGAGATCTGGGTATTTGTTTTTGGCTGTTACTTTGCTTTGTGACCTTGAGCTTAATTTCTCTGGGACTTAGTTTCTTCATCTGTAAAATAAGGGGGTTAAACTAGATGAATCATAAGATGTTTCCAGAGCTAAATTTGATGGAGTTTGGTGGAACCAGAGCCTAAGGCTAGTAGGATTGGGAGATTATAAGAACAGAACTGTAGGTCCTAGGGCTGGGAGAGTAGGTGGTCTAGGATGAGTGATGGGAGGTGGGAAGAGCCAAGGGAAAGAGTTAGCTCCATAGTAGCCTATAGCAGTGGTTCTCAACCTTCCTAATGCCACAATCCTTTAATACTCGTATGTGGGTGTATCTGCATATGGGCGGACCCGTCAGGAGACAGATAGAGGAGCAGTGTCTCGGTTCCTAAAACCATAGAAAATATGAGTTTTCCTATGGTCTTAGGCGACCCCTGTGAAAGGGTCATTTGACCCCCAAAGGGGTCGCAACCCACAGGTTGAGAACCACTGCCCTATAGTATGGCTAAATAACCTCATGTTGTCTTTCTCCTTTCTCCTAGTACCCCCAGAAGAACAAGCTAACAAGTGGCTGGTTGAGGCAGAGATCTCCCCAGAGCTGCAGAAACGCCTGGGAAGGAAAAAGAAGAGAAGGAAGAGGAAGAAAGAAGTGTGCCCTCTGGCACCACCTACAGAGCTTTGCCATCCTGTACCCGCACCAAGTACAGTGCCCCGCCTGCCTCAGCTGCCCCGGCAGAAGTGCCTGGTGGCAGGGGCCTGGGGAACAGCAGAGACCCATCGACATGGAGCTTGGACCCTGGTCTCCAACCCTCTCTGTCCAGAGCCAAATTCACTCCAGGATCCATTTCTACCAACCGTACCAGGCCCTGCAGCCTGGGCTCAAGGTCGTCGGCCTTGTCTAGCACCCATTCATTCCCGTACCAACTTGATGGAGACTGAGTTACTGGATGCTGATTCTGACTTCTGAATCTTTGAGAGCAGGACCTAGGTAGAGGGTGGGGGTGTCTGGCAAGTGGGAAGAAGTAAACTCTGGTTCCCTGACCACATCAAGCCAGGGCCAGGAATAGGCAGCTTTTCTCCCTTCCCTTTTGCCTGCTCCCCAGGGCATCTCCTATTCTCAGAGACCCCAAAGGCCCAGTACCCTCCCAAGGGAGTTATTATCTCTGGCCCAGGATGGCAAGACTGTGGGAAAGAGCCGTGGCTAGCTGGATTTCCATGGCAGAACTGCTCTGCTTCTCAAAACTGCCTAGTGGGGTTTTCTCTAGGGCAGAGATCAATAGCTAAAGGCCCTTGTTTCCCCCTCAGCCAAGCAGGAATTGGGCTGAGGACAAGCAGTGCCTGAAAGAGGGATGATAATACATAGTGCCTGGTATGTTGGCAATAGAGGTACCAAGCAGGAGAAAGGTAATGGTGCCTAGAGAGCTAGGTCTCAGAAGGAAGCAGAGCCTTTATAACATAAGCACCAGGGAGGGACCCTCCAGTCTCAAGCAGAGACAAAACCCTACTCAGTGGCCTTCAGACAAGAAGGCTGAAGCTAGGAATGATACTATTTGCCCAGTTTGGGGTCCTGATCTTTTGTTTGTAATGGGGCAGTAATTCCCTTCTTTCCTTTGTAGGCATGGAATGGGGAAAAGGGTTGATGGCCCCATTCCTATAAAAACCAGAGTGTCCTTTAGCAAGGGGCCCACAGGTTCTACTGACGACCTGTAATTTAACCTTTTCTCCCTCATCTTTTCCCTACCCTTCTACTCCTTCCACATGAATTCATTCTTATCTCCTCTTTGACCCATGTTGTCTTTTTCCCCCTCCCTGTTATATTTGTTTAGCAGTCGGAGCTCTATTCTGAAGCTCTGGGTAGTCACCTCTTCACCGTTATAGGCCCCATCTCCAGGAGAGACACTGGTTCAGCACTGGGGTCTCAAACTATGAGTATAAATATTGAACCAAGAAGAGAAGTGGTGGGTTATCCATTATGCCTCCATTGAACAGATACCATCTCCTCGCTTGGCCCATCTCTTGAGAAGTAGAGCCATTATTCTGAGGGTCTGCTATGGGGGAGCTAAAACAGAAGGGCATACTTTGCCCTTCCCATTGACACAACCAGAGTATGGGTGTTTATCTCCCTTGTTGGTTGTTGTCCTTCATTCTCGAAGACAAATGACATCCCTATGCTAGAGTCAAGTTACAGTGTGTCTGACTGTAGCTGTTTTAATCTATGGTACCATTTCTTCCCATTCCCCATCCACCCTCTTCCCAAAAGTCAGGCAGCAGGAAGCCTTTGAAACTTGTTGGGTTCTAGGCCAGGGGCATGGGGATTTGGGTGAAGGAATATAAATGGCCAATAAAAGATTTTGTACAAATTCTTACCCAGTTTCTTTTCCTTAATGCCTCTGCCTTGGGCTTCATTTTTACCTGCCTCTGACCACCACAGTATTTGAATTCTGTTGTCTATCAAAGACAATTTCTTTTTTTTTGTAAATTAAATTTTATGTTTATTTTTAGTTTACATCATTCATTTCCACAAGGTTTTGAGTTACAAATTTTCTCCCCATCTTTCCCCTACCCACCGCCCCAAAACAGTGATCCCACTGTATACCCCCTCCCCCAATCTGCTCTCTCCTATATCCT
>CM053585.1:461564152-461579299 GCA_028646515.1 Pseudochirops corinnae
ATCATCATCATCATCATCATCATTATTAAACATTTTATTTTAAAATGTAGCGCAAAGGAATGATCAGTTATCTGATATGAGTCAAAAAAAGGAAATAGATCAATAAAACAGAAGAATGCTAGATATCTATCTATATATACAAAAAGTGTTTTATAAACCTATAAAAATAAAAACTGGGGGAGGAATTTATTATTTCAGAAATTACTTAGGAAAATTAAGTTTAGTAATTTAGTGGGAAGTAGATTTAGATTTGCATTTTAATTTATATACCTTAGTGAATTATAGTTGGATGATATATAAAAAATTGTTTTTAAGATAGAAGAAAGTGGATTAAGATGTTGTCCTCAGTTAAAGAGAGGTTACTTGGTTTAGGTGCGTATGCTTGATTACATGAAATTTATAAACTTTAGTAGAACAAAAAATATGTATAATCAGAAATAAAAAGAAAAACAACATTGGGAAAATACTTAGGCCATACAAATTTGACACCTGAAATACACAAGGAATTGTTTAAAAATTCAGTAATTTCCCATCCACAGTGAACAAATGGTCAAAAGAATATGAAGAGATAATTTTCAAAAGAGTAAACACAAGTTTTTAATTGTTATTTGAAAAAATGCTCACCCTTATTTTTCACTGTTGTTGATCCAGCCTTGTGATTTCATCAGCATAAGGGAACTCTTTTCAAAATTCCTTTAACATATGCAGATGCTCCACTTGCCTTCCTTCATGTCTCAGCTCAAATATCACTTCCCCAGAATGCTTTTCCTTACTTCAGCCCCATCCCCAATCCTAGCTGTTGGTGTCTTCCCTTCTAAGATTATTTTGCATCCATTTTGTATGTATCTTGTATGTCACTATGCATGGGCTCCCTTCACACTGGAATATAAGCTCCTTGAGGACAAGAACTTTTGGATTTTTCTTTGTATCCAACCACTTGTCAAAGTAATTCATGTTTATTAATGGATTTAATAAATAGGGTAAGAATTCAAGAAAGGGGAATCATTGCCAAGGATTAGGGTAGTTGCTGATAGCTTTATGGAGGAAGTGGGGTTTGATATGGGGTCTTCACAGAAGGTTAAGACTTGGATAAGTAAAAACAGCATGTGAATTTTTGAGGAACAATGAGTAGACACATTTGACTGCAGCAGATAGGAGTGTTGGGACATAAGAGTAATAGGGGCCACAATACAAATGCTAGGCTAAGGATTTTTTTTTTAGGCAGTAGGAAAACATCATAAGGGGCGGCTAGGTGGCACATAGAACACTGGCCCTGGAGTCAGGAGGACCCAAGTTCAAATCCAGCCTCAGACACCTAACACTTTCTAGCCATGTAACCTTGGGCAGATCCCAATTGCCCTGCCCTCCCCCCTCCAAAAAGCAACCAAAAAAAAAAAAAAAGCAAACAAATCCCATAAGTTTTACAATAGGAGGTGACTTATAAACTGATATTTTTAAAAATTTAATTAATTTATTTACTTTTAGTTTACAACATTCAGTTCCACAAGCTTTTGAGTTCCAAATTTTCTCCCCCTCTCTCTCCTCTGCACCCCATGGTCCCCCCTCTCCCCACCATGATGGCATGCAATCTGATATAGGTTCTACAAATACCTTCCCATTAAACATTAGTCAGGTTATAAAGAAGGATTATAACTAATGGAATGAACAACGAGGAAGAAGGAACAAAACAAAACAGAAAAAAGAGAGAGCAAGCAGTTTGCTTCAGTCTGCATTCAGACTCTGTAAATCTTTCTCTGGATGTGGATAGCCTTTTTCATCATGAGTCCTTTGGAGTTGTCTCATAACCTTTCTTTGCTGAGTTGAGCCCAGTCTATCAAAATCAGTCATCACAGATATGATGTGTCTGTGATTATATCAAATGTTTTCCTGGTTCTGCTCACCTCACTCAGCATCAGTTTATGTAAGTCTCTCCAGGTTATTATGAAGTCTGTCTGCTCCTCATTTCTTACAGCACAGTAGTATTCCATTACATTCATATACTACAGCTTGTCTAACCATTCCCCAATTGATAAGCATTCCCTTGATTTCCAATTCTTTGCCACCAGAAAAAGAGCTGCTGTAAATATTTTTGCACATACGGGTCCTTTTCCCACTTGTATGATCTCTTTGAGATACAGTTCTAGAAGTGGTATTGCTGAGTCAAAGGGTGTGTACATTTTTATAGCCCTTTGGGCATTGTTCCAAATTGCTCTCCAGAATGGTTGGATCAGTTCACAACTCCACCAACAATGCATTAGTGTCCCAGTTTTCCCACATCTTCTCCAGCACTTATCATTTTCCCGTTTTGTCATTTTAGCCAGTCTCACTGGTTAGATGTGGTACCTCAGAGGTGTTTTGATTTGCATTTCTCTATTCAATAGTGAGCATTTTTTCATATGATTATAGATATCTTTAATTTCTTACTCTGAAGACTGCCTGTTCATATCCTCTGACCATTTATCAATTGTGGAATGACTTGTATTTGTATATATTCGATTCAGTTCTCTGTATATTTTAGAAATGAGATCTTTATCAGAGACATTGACTGTAAAAATTCTCAATTTTCTGCTTCCCTCTACACTGTTATTTTAAGAAGGTTAATTTGATAGCATTGTAAGATGGATTAGATGGGGAGAAACAGCAAATGGGGACTAGGCCTCTAGTTCAGATAGATGATGAGACCTTGTTATAGTAACAGCGAATGGAACAAGAGAATAGATTTGAGAGACTATGAAAAAAACAGTCAGGCCTTGGTAATTTACTATAAATAATGCATTGTTTAGAGACAGAGAGCCTGGGTAACTATTAATAATGGCATATGAACAGTAATAAGAAACTTTGGAGAGGAAGCTAATTTTGGGTAAAAATGAGTTTGGTTTTAGACTCATTGAATTTTGAGGTGATTGCAGGACACCGAAGTAAACAAACATATCAAGTAGGCAGTTGACCATACAGTACTGAGGCTTTGGACACACCTCAGGGCTGGAAATAGAGTTGAAGTGGTTGAAAATGTGAGCAAGAGAAAATGAGAAGAGCAGAAAGTCTTGAAGACCACCCATGTTCAGCTGGTGGAGGAGCCAACAAAGTAGCTTATGTAGCAGTAGCCATGAAATAATGAAATAATCAGGACAAGGTAGTAATGAGAGCTCATCGTGTTTTACAATTGAAGATCACTTTGTTGACTACAACCATGTATGTTAGGTAGCCTGTATGATAATGTAATGCAACTGAAGCAAGGAGAGGAGAGTTTCAGGGACATAGTCAAATGCAGAGAAGTCAAGGATGATGAAGATTGATATTCAGCCATTGGATTTGGCAGTTAGAAGGTCACTTGAAAAGAGCAGGCCCATGTTAGTGGTTAGGGCAAAAAGCACATCATGAGGGATTAAGAAGAATGGGTGATGAAAATGAAGATGACCTATAGAGTATCCTTTTGAGCAAAGAAATGAGGAAAATAGAAGGGACTGTAGTTTAGGGGATGATAGGATCAAAGAAGGGATTTATTTTGTTGTTTTTAGTTATTTTTAAAAGATAAAGGAAACCTAAGCATCTTTTGTGGACAGAAGAGAGGGGGCCATTGGAGGGAAAAACTGATGACATAAGAGAGAAGGGACAGTTGATGGGTGAGATCTTGGAGGTTATGATAGAGAACTAAATCAAGAGCACAGATTGCAGGGTTTACCTTAGAAGGAAGAGGTTCACCTCTTTTTCCAAAAGGAGGGGAGGAAAATATTTTGAAGGGATGAGGGTGGGCGAGATGTTTGAGGGAGAAAGGTGAGAGTTGAGAGAATGTGTGTAAGACTAAGAATTGAACTTTTGTAATGGAGTAAGCCAAGATTATCCTTAAAGAGAGGTTTGTGGTTACAAGCAGTGGATTTCAGGACTGAGCTGGTAAGACTTTGGGATGTAGTTCTTTATCATGATCTACTAGTTGGAAAATGTTGCTTTAAAGATTCACGAATTTTGTTGCTGAATCCTGCTGTTGCACTGGAGATTACTTATGCAAAAAAAAATCTCTTTCCCCTTGGAGAGGAAATGTTGGTAGTTGTGTGGAAATATTTTTGAAGAGATTTTGTTTTTGCTCCTTTTGTGTCTCTGAGACAGCAGGAATAGATTGATGTTTTGTTTACCATGTTACATGTAACAAATGTTAGTTAATAATAATCAACTTTTGGAACAGATTGATATGAACAGAGTATTTTTTCACTTGTTGCCTGTTGCTGAGGTTCTGAAAAACATTTCCCCTTCCTCTGAGGACTATTTAGATTAGCATGTAAAATTCTAAGTTTTCAAACTGTCAAAATATGAAATTCTTTCATCTTCATCTCTTGCCTCAGTCAGATTTTTAAACACTTTTTCTTTGGGTTTTATCATTACAGTGGAGTCTGCAAATTCAAAATATACTCTTATATTCCCAAACTTATTTCCTTCCTGTTATCTGTATTCTGTGACCTTAAGTATGAAATACATTACAAAATATTCTCTTTGAAAAGAACTCTTCTTCGGATATCTTCATGTGGGGAAGAGTAGGGAGAAAAGATGGAAATGTTCGTCCTCAGCAGAGCAAGGAAAACAGAATATAAACTCTTTATGACCAGGGGTTTCTTTTTCATTTGTTGTATTTGTATTCCCAGTGCCTAGCACTATACCTGGCACTCAGCAGGTGTTTATGAAATATTTGTTGACCGATTGTTTAAAGAAAGTGTCATTCATGACAAGTACAATAAGGTAGATGAAACCGATTGTATACTTTGTCCTATGGGTGCTTTGGCCATTTTTCCTTAACTGTTTTTTGTTAGAGATTTCAACGATGGGGAGATTGTGATGTTTTAAAAAGGCATTAATTAAATTAAGGAAAATAAATTCTCATCCTAATCAAGAATTTATTCATTTCTACCATTAAATTTTAAATGCTTTCAGAATCACTGAGCTGTTCCTTCTACTTGTGGCAATTTGTATATGTGTATTATTCTTTGTCTCTAGAGGACACAGGATAGTTTCCGTCTGATGACTTACATTTTTAGAAGAAACACTTTCATTTCACTTTTCCATTTCTTGGCTAAATTCAGTTCACTCCCATAAATGTATAGTATGTGCTTACTGTGGTCAAGGCATTGGGAATAATGACTGTACCTTTCTCTTGAATGTTACTGTATGGTAGGTTCAGTTAAACAATTTTTAACTACCCTCTCTCCTATTAATCTTGACCTTGAAGTCAGGTCCTCAGTTCTTTAAAAGGGTCAGGAGGTGAGGGAGTAATCAATTTGAATGACCTTGAACAACTTTTTTCTTTTCCTATCCCCAGTGACCCAGATTAAGCAAAAATTATGCTTTCAAATCACACGTCATTACAACACTGTAAATCTTTTCAAAGTGCTTATAGATGTCATCTTCTTTAGGGAAAGAGATAAGAATAGAGGATGTATAAAAGTGAGGTACTTTAGGCAGATTAGATAAAAATAAATGATTTTATCCAATCAAAACAAATTTTTGTAAAATGGACCCTAAACATAAAATTATAAATTATGTTGAAACATAAGAGTATCGTGGAATATGTATCACAATTTACAGTTGTGTAGTATTTGAGACAACTATGAAGGGCTGTGCTCCATCTTCCATTTATTTTCTTACCAATATTGTTACTAGAGGCATATCTTAACTCTTGGATGACATTCAGAAAACATTCCCAAGTAGTATCAAATTATGGTAAATTTTGAAATTTAGGGTGGACTATTTATAAAATAGTATTTGAAGAGATTTTTTTAAATAGAAGATAGTATCATTGAATGGGTAGAAATCCTTCTCAAAAGGCTAGCAATTAGACACTGGTAATGTAATTGCCCTGCTTTTGATAACAGTAGCTTCTTCTGTAGTTATAGAATGTTTTTGTTTAAAATTAAGAAATCTTTTAGGAAATAGGAACATTCTGGTTTATTTTCTAGCCATGAGAGGTCCCTTAGTTGCTAGGGAATAGTCGCTTTCAAATAAAGAAGACCGTGGTACAAGTCTCACCTTTGATACATACTGGCAGTGTGCACTAAGCAAGTCACTTAAACCCTTAGCTCACAGAGAACTCTTCTAAGACTCTATAGCAGAGTAGGTGAGAATCTCCAGGGAGTGGCCCACGTGAATAAAATCACATGTCCAGTCTAGGGAAAACAAAAAGAAGAACAAAAACAAGTAAATAGGGAGAGTAAGTCAGTGACTGAGTGAATTAGCTCATTCTGCTTTCTTCCTTCTGTCTTAAGCACTCTTCATGATGTGTTTTTAGGAGCTTTCCCTTTTATTTATGGTGCTGGTTTCACACTTTCCTCTGCAATTGCAATTCAGTTCAAAGTACCCTTACATATGTGCAGGGCTTTGACTAGGTGCTGGGAATATCAGGGAGTTTACATACTAATGAGGGAGTACTACACATATACAAAATAGTATAGTAAAAGAAAATTGAAGTGGAAATGGGCACCCACTGTTGACTTTTCATTTTTTGTTTGTGTGTCTCTGGTGCCTGAGACAGTAATAAATGTTTAATAAATGTCTATTGAATTGGGGAATTAGGGAAAGCTTCTTGGAAGAGGTAGCATGTGAGCCATGAAGGAAAGCGGAGTGTTCTGAGAGTTAGAGATGAGTCTTAGAGAGCATTCCAGGAAGGAGAACAAAGGGGCCTTGTGAGAAAGCACAAGGCAGGACAGAAAGTGTCTGGTTTGATGAACAGCAAGTGGTCTAGTTTGGCTGGAACAATGAAGTTTATTAAAGGGATTGATACAAAATAAAGCAAGGATAATAGGAAGTCAGAGTGGATAGAGCTTTATATTCCAGGTGGTTATAGTAGTTACTGGCCCAGGAAAGGTGTGGAAAGGGTAAGAGAGCCTCTTAGTCCTTGTTCTTGAGTCTGAGGACTCCATTCAGTTCAGTTCAAAAGACATTAAGAACCTGCCATGTGTAGGCACTGTGCTAAACTCATCAGTTCTGTGCCTCTTGCTCCACTGTATATATGGATTAAGAAGTCCATGACAGGGGATGGATGTTTTCTTACTGTAGGGGGATTATCTGTGGTGCTTCCAAGAAACCACACCTTAGTCTAGAGGGGAAAGAAGACATATGAGTAATGCTTTACTGGCCCTCCTTTTCTTCTCCCTGCGTGTTTACACTTGCTTGGTCTCTCAGGATATTTGTCTCAAAATCTTCAGACTTTGTATTTCTAGAACTTTGAAATCTAGTAAATTCGTTCCCATGAGAAAATGGAAATGCCTATGAGTTAGAATCTGAACTTTAACTACCTCCCAAAGCTTTTCTGATTAGAACAAATTCTACTGATTAAAGCCAAGCTCATTAATTTCATTATTCTAAAGGGGTTGACAACCAAGGGACATGGCCTTTAATCATTTATTAAGCAAGGCGAATTCACTGAGGTGAATGCCCAGGCAAACATTCAGCCTCAGCTCCCCTGCCTCAAACTCGTTTGCTTCTTAATGGCAGTATTATCTCAGTTATGAAAGACACATTGAGGCACAAAGAGAAGAAATTACTTAGCCAAGGCACCAGGTGGTCTGGTTCACAATCTGCCATTCCAATGATTGTAGAGATTCCAAATTTTTAATTCCAGCCTCTTGAGAGTTTTTTTTCCTTCCATGCAGGCTTAACCCTTTCCCCTGTTCTTTCCCCCCTTACTCCATGATAACATCCTCTGTGGAGGCTCCCATTTACCATTTAATCTATTTTACTCCCCTACTTTATTTTTTCTTCCTGCTCCTGGTAGCTCCCTCTACTTTTATAAACCTTTTCAGTCCTCCTCAAACTTCCCTTGGCTCCCCTGGCATCCCTGCCCATACCCCATGCTGTCATCTGAGAGTCATTCTCATACTTCACTGAGAAAATTGAGGCCCTTTACTTTGACATCCTTCTTTTCCACTCCTCCTCATCTCACATCACTAAGATGTTTTCTGTCACTTCGTCTACCTTCATCCCTGTTTCACATAAAGAGGTGGCCCTTTTCCTTGAAAAGGCTGACCTGTCTACGAGCATAAGTAATCTCAAACCATCCCATATTCCCCAGTATTTTACCCCATTTATCATCCCTACTCTATCTTCAGTTTCTCCCTGACTACTGGATGATTCCCTGCTGCCTATAAAGAGGGATGCCTACATCTCTTTCCATCCTTCCCCCCCCCCCCCCCAAATCCTCATTTGATCCATTCCTGTTAGCTGTGGTCCTGTATCTCTTCCCTTTTTCTGGCTAACCTCTTAGAGAAGGCTATCCACAATTGAAGCCTCCACTTTCCTCCCATTCCCTTCTTAATTCTTCACACTTTGGCTTTCGACCTCATCATTCAGACTGAAACTCCTCTCTCCAGACTTACTCTTAATCTCTGAATTGCCAAGTCTAATGTCATTTTCTCAATCTTCATCCTTCTCAACCACGTTATAGCCTTTGGCACTGTCAGTCTCTGCTCTTCTCTTCTCTCTAGGTTTTTCTAGCACTGCTCTCCCTTGATTCTTCTCTCTTTCTGACTGCTCTTTCTCAGTCTTCTTTGCTGGATCTTTATTCAGGTCATGCCTTATGATCATGGTTGTAGGATTCTGTCCTATGCCCTCTCCTCTCTCTGTACTATTTCACTAGATGATGTCATCAGCCCTTTTGGTTTCAAATATGCAGATGAGTCTCAGATTTATGTCCAGCGTAAACCAGATTTATTTGTCCAGCCCTAAACCTCTCTCCTGACTTCCACTGTCTCATCTTTAGCTTCCTCTCGGTCATTTCAAATTAAATGTCTCATAGACATCTTAAATGCAAAATGTCCGAGACTTAATTCATTTTATTTCTGTACAATCCCTGCCTTCTTGATTTCTTTGTTATTCTTCAAAGTACCACCTTCCTTTCAATTATGCAGACTTAAAACCTAGATATCATCCTTGATTCCTAACTCTCTCTCATCCCCCCATATCAATCAATCAGCCAGTCAGTAAACATTCATTGAGCACCTGCTGTGTGCCAGACACTGTGCTAAGCACACTATTGTCAAATCCTGTCATTTTACCTTCACACATCTCTCATTTGCTCCTTCTCTCTACTGAGACTTCCATCTCCCTAAAACCCAGATCTGACTGTATTGTACCCCTGTACCTCCTTCAGTTAACTCTAGTGGCTCCCTGTTGCCTCCAGGATCAAATATAAAATCCTCCATTTGGCTATTAAAATCATCTATAACCTTGTCCCTTCCTACTTTTCTAGTCTTCTTACACTCTCCCAATCTACTCTCCAGTCCAGTGACACTGGCCTCCTTCTTTTTCATTGAACTAGATATTTTATCTCCCTCATCCAGGTATTTTTACTTATTTTCCCTCATGCCTTAAATAGTATCTCCCTCTTCATTTCTCCCTTCTCACTTCCCTGATTTCTTTCCAGTCTCAGCCAATTTCCCATCTTTTATGAGAAGCATGTTAGAGTCCTCCCTTAAATTCCAGTGCCTTCCCTCTCTGTTTACTGTCTTCAATTTATCCTGTATTTATCTTGTTTGTACATAGTTATTGAGGGCAGCTAGGTGTCACAGTGGATAAGAGTGCTAGGCCTGGAGTCAGGAAGACTCATTTTCCCAAGTTCAAATCTGGTTTCAGAAACTTACTAGCTGTGTGACCCAAGGCAAGTCACTTAACTTGGTTTATCTCAGTTTCCTTATCTGTCAAATGAGCTGGAGAAGGAAATGACAGAATACTCCATTATCTTTGCCAAGAAAATCCAAAATAGGGTCACAAAGACAGGACTAAACAGAAATAGTTTTTTGGCTTATCTTCTCTCTCCTTAGACTGTAAATACCTTGAGAGCCATTAACTGAACTTCATTGAGCTCTCTTAGTTTGGTAGTGTTTTTTAGTGTTTCTTCTATCGATGACTGATTAGAGGTAAGTTGTCTGAAGTTTAGTAATAACAGTTGAACTTTTTTATGTTATTCCCACAGGTCATTTCCCTTATATTACTCTTATATGTTATTTTCCCGCATATAGTAAGTATCTACATCCGAACGTTGTTGAGCATGTATTTTCTTCACCCTCAGCATAGTGGTTTTAATCTAGGTGCTGCAGTGGAGACTTACTAGCTGCTGAGGCCACTCTTATTACTTTTACTACTACTTATCCCTTACTCATTGTACTTCTAGTAAAAGAAGTATTTTACTGTGCTGACTTGTATGTAGCCAACAAATTGTCTCATTTGTGTTTTTATTTGACCTATCATAATTTCTCCTGCAGCACTTGAATTAGTAGACATTGGAGCAGGTCAGTTATTGACATGCTTAGCCTACCTTCTTATATATGTATACTGTTTACTTCTCTATCTTTCTCACAGTGAGTAAAATTTTGCTGCAAATCTAGGTAATGCTGAGGGTATGTTAGGATCTCCTATAGATGTTTGGAGTGACTGGTCCTGGTATTTTGTGCACAGACTCCAAATATAATTGGCAGAGGAAAAAATCAAATTAATTTTGCTCTGGGCATCAGTTTAGGTTCAGGAAACAAGATGTATGACTGTTCTCTACCTCTTTACATCTCTTCCCTACCTTTCAGTTTTTCAGTTTTCTCCTAGACTTGAGAGATACTCTTACATTCTAATTTGTTTGAATTTAGTAGTGTGAGCCCTGGTTAATCTTGCTGTCACAGAAGATAGAAGTAAAACTAAATGCTTCCATTTTGTCATTTTGTCTGAGTTTTACTTATTACAAACATATTCTAGTTTATACCTGCTGATTTTTTTTAACCTATCAGTTTGCTCCATTGTTCAGTTCCTGGGAATATGGATTTTTTTTCTTACCATGTTTTATTATTGGGCCGTGCTACTCATAAATCTAGAACAGCAAAACTTTCTTTGAAGAGACTCTAGCTAGCCTTCCTATCAGGCTCCTAGGACAACTTTCATTTGCTTTTCTTTTTTCCCCATGCCCTGTTGGTGCAGTCATGGTCCTAAAAGCATGATTTTTTTTTAAAGAACCGCCTTTTTCAAATCCCTAACCCTAGTTCCTAATGTTTGCCTTGGGGCCTGCAGTCATATTTTAGAAGGGTGTTTTTTTTAAAGTTCTCTTTGGGACTAATTTAAATTAGCTCCTTAGCTTTTTTGCTTTGGAAGGCTTGCCATTCTGGCAATGCCAATTTACTCACCTTTTTTCACTTTAATACTTCAAGGATTTCATATTTGTGATTTTCCCTCTATAGATGCTGATCAAAATATAATCATGATTTAATATGTGGTTTAATGAGCTACTGTCACCAAAAATAGTTGATTACCTGATGGTAAATCTCTGAGGACTTAAATGTATTTAACTTGTCTGGGTCCCATGTTCAAAGCCTTTATAGCTTGGTAGGCCTTGTCAGAGCTTGTGAACTACTGACATCATCTTTGAAAACCTAGAGTCATTTCAATGGCAAGATGAGACATCAGGGAAATGGTCTCTCATTATATTTAGTAGATGGAAGAGCAAAGCTCTGGTATATTGAATCATTGGTGTCTTGAAGGTGCAATATAGAGTATGTATTGCCACACAGGAAGTGAACACTCTCCTTGGATTTGTAAGGGATCTAAATTCAATTTCCTCGTTTTTAGAAGAGGATACTAATATTTGGAGATATGAAATGACTTGCCCAAAGTTACCTAATGAGAGCCAGGACCTAGAACCCAGTTCTCCTGATTACAAGTTAATCATCTACTACACTACCCTCAAAAGAAAAGGTCAGAATGAAGGTGGTAGTGTTGTTGTGCTAACAAATTAGAGACTAATTATAGTTACTCAGATTTCTTTTATTAAAAAAAAAATTGAAGCTTTTCAAGTAATAGTTTTTTAAAAAATTGTTGCTCACCACTACCCCATTCCCCCTAAGTTTTTTTTGATCCATAAAAAAGAAATTACTCAATATTTAACTGCATAGTACAGCAAAATAAATGTTCACATTAGCCATGCCCCAAAATATGTCTCTTTTTGCATTTTAAATTCATCATCTGTTTTTCAGAAGATGAGTGGCGTATTTCTTTTGGACTTAGGGTTTATCATTATGTTGATCAGAGTTATAAAGTCTTTCAAGATTTTTACTGTATTGTTATCATTGTATAAATTATTTTCCTAATCTTGCTTATCTTGTTCATAAAGGTCTTTCCAGCTTTCTCTGAAATACATTTCATCATTTCTTATGGCATAATGATAGTCTGTTACATTCACATACTATAATTTGTTTAACCATTCCTCAGGCAAACTCAACTCCTCAACAGTTACTTTATGTGAGTGTTAACCTTAAAATTTTGCTTTTTAATAGTAAAGTGCCATTCTCCAAAAGATATGAGCAGGCAGTTTTCAGAAGAAAAAAAAGTGCAAGATAAAAAAGTCCCAAATCACTACTTCCAAGAGAAATGCACATCAAAGCAATTAAGAGATTTCACCTCACACTGATCTGGTTGGCAAAATTGAAGAAAAGATGAAATAGGGTAGATGTTGGAGTGGCTATGCGTGTGAAGATAACCACACTAATGCGTTGTTGTGTAGAACTGGGAATTTATACTTTCTAAAAACCTGGATATACACTAAAAATCATTAAATTACACATCCCTGTTGACCCAGGAATACCATCACTTGGCATCTATTCTAAGAAAGTTCAGGACAGACAAGAACAAAAGTTCCCATATGTACAAAAATATTTACAGCAAAATTTTTTGTATAAAGAATGTGGATGTCCATCCATTAGGGAATGGCTGAACAAATTGTGGTATATTAATATAATGGAATATTATTATGCTGTAAGAAATGATAAATATGAATAATTCAGGGAAACTTGTAAGACTGATATGAACTGATTCTGAATCAAGTAAGTAAGCAGAACCAGGGGAACATTTGCATAGTAACCATGAAAATGTAAGAGAAAACAATACTGAAAGATTTGAGAACTCTGATAATGTGATCAAATATGACTTCAGACAACTGGTAGTGAAGTATGCCTTTGTTAGAGAGGTGGTGGGCTATGGAAGCAGAATATGGTGTACATTTCAAAAGTGACCAATATGTTTTGTTTGGCTTGATTGTGTTTGTTTGTTACTAGGTAGGGTTCTATTGGAAGCTGATTTAGGGTGGGTCCAGTGGAGGGGAATGGAATCATTGGAAAGTGACAAGTTATATGAAAAGAGCTTTGGTAAAACATTTCAAGAGGAAGAATAATAACAGTTAAGTAGACTAGAACCTGTCATCTTACCAGTTTACCCCCAGGTCTCTGGTTATCTTTGACCTTGAAACAATCTGAAGGTTGTTTCCCACACAGAAAATGCTGTGGCTTCCTGTTCCCCCCTAAACTCTTATCCCAACCCCACCTCTTTATAGATTAAGCCAGAGTTTAGTGTCTGGATTCTTTTGATGGAACCGTAGCCCCATCTAGTGTCTACTCTGTCTTTTAACACTTGGGTTTATTTGACCCCTGAAGTGGAGTTGCCTCTCCTGCCATCTAAATCTAAGTACTTATTCTGTGTTTTCATCTGAGGTTTTTTTTTTTCTTCTTCTTTTGGGCATGTCCAGGATTAGCTCACATTAAAAATAGAGAGAGAAAGATGCTAGATTTTACACTTTTGTAGTGAATTTATCTTTAAGTTTGTGTAGGAGGCTTCTCTGCTAGGCTTTTTGCGCTTCATTTTTCTCTACTGCTTTGGGTTTGGAGCTAGCATTTACCTTTGCCCTAAGCTCTCTTGTTTTTACTTTGAATACCTGAAAGTATGTATATGGACCTTTGCCTTATGAAGTAGAAACCATACCTCCTTACCTTTTAAAAGCTAGTTTTATAAGTAGGCAGTGACCCTTTTTTACACTTATGGCATCCTTTATTGAGCATCAAAGTTGGTTGTTCTCTGCATAATATCCCTTAAGGGAAAATTTAAGGATTTCCTAAGACAATTTCCACCTTTTAAATAATATTAACAGGTGCCGTATTGCTATAGTTGTAGAACGCTATGGTCTCCAAAACAACAAAAATGGGTCTTACCCAGAGGGTAGTGGAGAGGCACCTCATGGATGTAAGCAGAAAGAAGGAACTTTGAAGAACTGGAGTAAAGAATGTCATCAGGAAAACATTATTGAAAAAGAAGATGGGGGCGGAGCCAAGATGGCGGTATAGAAGCAGCAAGGTACCGTAGCTCCCACATAGACACCTCAAATTCCTATAAAATATGACTCTAAACAGATTTTAGGGCTCTAAAACTCACACAAATACACCTCCTGCTGAACAGGCAGCTCAGCAGGAAGGGATCGCTGTAGCTTTCAGAGCCAAAAGCAGCCTAGCCTTAAATCGAAGCGTGGCCCAGGGCAGGGATGGGGGTGAGGTGTGTGGCCAGGAGGAGCCACTGGAGCTTCAGGAGAGTGGATCAGTGGTAGCTGTGGCAGTTTCCAAAATTATCAAGCCATAAGAAAAAAAGGACTAAGTGAAAGGTCAGTGGATCTTGGCTAAAATTGGGGGAGAAAAGCAGTCCGGCCAAACTGCCTCCAGGGCAAGGAAGTGGCAGAAGCGGAGGCCCTGCAGCTGCCTCCACATAGCTGCTTCAAAGCTCCTGGCCTGCAGACTGCAGGGGGACTAAGCGATAGTTCTGAGGCCAAGTGCTCTTGCATTGAGTGGCCTGCATCTGGGTTGTGGTCTTGGGCGGTGGTCCTGGAGTGCGATTTCAGTGAGCCAAAGCTGGTGGGGGCTGCAAGAAAAATGACAACCCCCTAATAGCTCCGGCAGCTGGGAAAACCCCAGTGATTTGGGACAGAGCTTTCCCTTTTGGAAGCAGAGTTCCACAGAGCTAAAAAAAAATCATTGGCCAACCATGAGCAGGCAAAGGAAGCAAAGTAAGAACAGCAACTGAACTCTAGATTCCTTCTTTGGGGACAAGAAGGATCAAAGCATAGAATGGGAAGAAGACAACACAGTCAGAACTCTTACACCAAAAGTTTCCAAGAAACATGAAGACTGCCTAAAAGCCATAGATCAGTTTAAAAAGGATTTTGAAAACCAAATGAGAGAAGTGGAGGAAAAATCGGGAAGAGAAATAAGAATGATGCAAGAAAATCATGAAAAGAGAGTCAACAACCTGCCTGAAGAAAATAACACCTTCAAAAATAGATTAAATCAAATGGTGAAAGAGGCCCAAAAAGCCAAT
>CM053585.1:461579799-461595191 GCA_028646515.1 Pseudochirops corinnae
CTTTATGGCCTGTAACCAGTTCATATTTTTCTTGGAAGCTTTTGGTGCAGGAGTTCTGACTGTGTTGTCTTCCTGCCATCTAAAAGGAATCTAAAGTTGGATTGCTGTGCTTGCTTTGCTTCCTTTGCTTGCTCATGTTGCCCCTTGATTACTTTACTTTTGAGCTTTTTGACACAGTAGAACTCTGCTGCCAGAGTGGAGAGCTTTGTCCCAAATTGCTAGAGTTTTTGCAGCTTCCAGAGCTATTAGCTGGGTGCCCTCTCTGAAGCCACCACAGGCTCTGGCACCTGGTCACACCCCACAGGATCTCCACCCAAGACAATGATCCAGGTCCAAGCAGGTTAAAGCAAGAGGGATTACCCCTCAGAATGGTTGCTTGGTCCCCCTACAATCTGCAGGCCAGGAACTCTGAAGCAGCCATGTGGAGGCAGCTGCATGGCTGCCATACCTGAGCTGCTTCTCCCTTCCAGGGGCAGAGGCCAGACTGCATTCTCGGTCTCCCTGTTCCCAAGGTCTACACTATCCTTTTACTTTGCTTTTGGCATTTATGGGTTGGTAATTCTGGAAATACCATAGCTGCTGGTGATCCATTCTCCCGAAGTCCCTCCAACCATGGCTGATGGGGGCTGCCCTGGGGCTAAAACCGAGGGCTCACATGGGGCTGGGCTCAGCTCCCAGTGTGCTGTGATGGACCCTTCCTGCCAGCCTGCTGGGCTGCCTTCAGCAGGAGATTTGTTTCTGTCACTTTGTGAGTTCTGTAGCTCTAAAGTTTTTTTAGAGTCATATTTTATAGGTATTTGAGGTGGTTATTGGGGGAGCCACAGAGTTTTCCTGCTTCTATCTCAAAGACCATTTCTTGTCCTAAGTTAATAGTGTTCTTGAGGCCCATTTGCCATTTAGATTTCCACAAAGATAAGTTTTCCCATGGCACCAAGGCTCAAAGCCTGGTTGATTGCCTCAAAAACATACTCTTGGGGCACCTAGGTGGCACAGTGAATAGAGCACTGGCCCTGGAATCAGGAGGACCTGAGTTCAAATCTGGCCTCAGACACTTGACACACTTACTAGCTGTGTGACTTTGGGCAAGTCACTTAACCCCAATTGCCCTGCCTTCTTCCCTCCAAAAAGAAAAAAAAAGGAAGTAGTGCCAACTACTGGTAGGAATAAGTCTATATACAAGGTTCATGTCTTACTATGCCATTCTTGTCTGGGGGACTATCTGAGCACCTGAACTAAGTGCCTTCTCGGCTGCCAGTCTTCAGATGTCTGGTTGTTGGTACTCAGATCCCACAGAGAACACCTAAGGCAGAGATTGTTAACCTTTTTTTGCTTCAAGATGCCCTTTGGCAGTCTGGTGAAGCTATGAACCCCTCTTCAGAACATTTTTGAGTTCATAAAACAAAATACAGTTTGAGACTGTTATATCACTTGAGTTGGAGAGCTCAGAGCTTCAGTGGGGGTAAGGCCAATCAGGTGTCCATATTGAGCCCAGTACCAAGATGGTGAGTGCCTGGTATCAGGCACACTAGGCTGCCTAAGGATGTAAGAACCCACACAGAGCAGGGTCAAAGCTTCTGCATCAATCAACAGTGGTGTTGCCCAGTGAGTGGCTGATATGTGACCTGGGAAGACCCAGGGGAAATAGGAAGACCCAGTATAAAAAAACAAACAAAAACAACCACCAAACAACAAAAACCTAAAATACATAGGATTTAAAAAGAAACCAGTTGTATTAAATAGATACCAAAACATATTTTTGAAAATTTTCACAGATCCCAGTATAAGAACCTCTGTGCTAAGATATCCAGGCTATCTATAATTTTCAAAAAGGAAATATTAATACAGGCAGTATGGGAGACACTCACAAACCTAAGTTCTTGAAACTGAGGGTTTATCCACAAGTCTCAAGTAATGGGATACCCATGGAGAGAACTTAGAAGTATTGGTAAACTTGGAGCAGGATGTAGAGAATGATGACTATTGGCAAGGTTGTGAAAAAGGTTGGCGGGAACACCACATCAGGGAAGGTAAAGAGGTAGAAAGGCAGCAATGGCTGCCAATAGGTCTAAAGAGGGACACAGGCTCTTCCCCACTTTGAGGTTGCCTGTAGGCAGCACATAAAAGCAGGAAAATGTGGACCTCTAGTGTTTCCAAATTGTGGCTCTTGACGGGAGGGAGAATTTTGGCAGAACAGTATGACTGTGGAGAAGCTGTGTGCCTGATTATCTTTCCCTCTGTGCAGTGTATAGAGAAGTCTCATGCCTCAATCTGTGCTTCAAGCTGTCTGGGATCTTAAGTGTCCTTCTGAATAAACCAAAGGGCTGGGCAATAATGATGACCACAACATCAATGCTAACTGCATTCTAGTATATATCAAAAGACTGAGTAATGGTGACCATTACAAGATCAGTGCTAGCTGCGTCCTTGACAACATCCTTGACCTCCAGAAACAGTGTGATACAGTATTTTCTATTGTATTTGTGGATAAATCCTAAGTTTCAAGTATGTAATTTGGAGTCAGGAGGACTGGGTTCAAATCCTGACTCTGCCATGTCAACCTGTGTGATCTTGGGTAAATAATTTTATCTCAAGTTTCCTTGTCTATATAATTAGGGGACTTAACTAAATGATCTTTATAGTTTCTTTTAACTCTAAAGTCCTGTGACCCTATTCTGAACATTTCACTTTTCTTTCCTATGCCAGAGGGTTGGGAGATCCTGACAGAAGGGTTAGTAATACCAGCGACAGTGGTTTTCACAGGGGAAAAAAACCCTGCAACCTCACTAATCTAGTCAGTTCTGTTCTGTCTTGTGTGTGGACATCCTTCCCAGCTTTCCTGACAGTGATGTGGAGAGACCACTGAATGTCCTCCTCTCCCTCTCCTCTCAGTTTAGGATCTCCTACTTTACTGAGAAAAAAGAGGCCATCTGTCATTAGGTCCCACCTCCTTCTACTCCATACCTCAGACTGTCTCCTCATCATCCCCTTTTCTCTCCTCTTTGGCTCCAGTGTTTGATGAAATCGTCTTCCTTTTTCTTGTAAGGTCACATCTTCTAGGTGACTTCATGTTGCCATGCTTTCTCAGCTCCTCCAGAAGTATGTCCCTCTGATCATTTCCTCTCTTTCATTTTTCTTGGTTCCTTTCCTAATGTCAATTCGAATGTGCAGGCCTCTCCCCATCCTTGAAAACCCTTAATTTGCCCCCTTAAGCTATGGTTCTTTATCTCTCTTCCTTCTCACTACCGAAATTCTTGAAAAAGTCATTTATGCTTCTTACTTCCATTTCTTCACCTCCTACACATTTTACAAATTCTTGCAATCCTCCTTCCAATTTTCACACTTAACTGGATCTACTTTCTCCAAGATTACCTACAATCAATTCACTGGCATATTCAATATATATTCAGTATATTCTTTCTTGGTCCTCATTGAACTTGACAGAAGACTTTTTATGACAGTAAGTACTAGATTTTTTTAAAAATAAATTTTATTGATAGATTTTGGTTTTCATATCACCAGAATTTTTCCCTGCCCTCCCACGAGAGCCATCCCATATAACAAATAATACTTTTTTAACAAAAAAGAGAATATATTTAAAATATATTTACTATACCTCCTTCCTCTGCAAAGAAGTGGGCTGGAAGTATCTTCTTATATCCCTGCTGTGGGGCCATGTGTATATTCTTCTAAAATCACTTTTGATTGTGGTGAAGTTGTTCTTTCCATTTACATTATTATAACCATTATGCATATTTTCTTGGCTCTACTTACTTTACTCTGCATCAATTCATGCAAGCTTATGCTTCTATGTATTCAGCATATTAATTTGTTTCTTACCACATGTACCACAATCTGTTTGGGCAGCTAGGTTGGCAAAGTGGATAGAGTGGTAGGCCTGGAGTCAGAAAGACTCATCTTCCTGAGTTCAAAGCTGATCTGACAATTTTACTAACTGTCTGATCTTGGGCAAGTCACTTAACCCTATTTGCCTTAGTTTCCTCTTCTGTAAAATGAGTTGGAGAAGGAATTGGCAAATCATTGCGGTGTCTTTGCCAAGAAAATCCCAAATGGTGTCAGGAAGAGTTGGACACAACTGAGAAATGACTGCCAACACACCACATTTTGTTTAGCCATTCCTCAAATCAACGGACATCTCTTTGTGTCCAATTCTTTGCTACCACAAAAAGTACTGCCATAAACATTTTAGAGTATATGGGGACTTATATTTTTATTTGTGACCTTCTTGGACTATAAGCATAATAGCAAAATCTCTGGATCGAGGTATATAGACATTTTGGTCACTTTTTCTGGGTGTAATTCCAAATTGCTTTTTAAAATGGTTGTACCGATTTACAGCTTCACCAACGATATACTAGTATGCCTACCTTTCCACAATCATACCAACATTTACTATTCTCATCTTTTGTCTTTGCCAATTTGTTGGGTGTGAGGTGAAATTTCAGGGTTGTTTTGATTTGCATGACTTTTATTATTGACAATAGATTTTTTTTTAAATGAAACTCTTGACCCTCCTCACCCACTCTACCTGCTGTAGACTCTCTTCTCCTTGGCTTCAGTGACACTGTTCTTTCTTGGCTTCTCCTCCTACCTTTCTGACCTCTTTTCAGTCTCCTGGCTCTGACCAGAACTTCTTTGTTTTCTTTTTCTATATTCTCTTCCTTGGTGATTTTCTTACCTACAGTGATTCAACTATCAGGTCTATTTAGATGACTCCCAAATCTACACATCGAGGGTTAATCTCTCCCCTCATTACTATCTATTGAACATCTATAACTGGATAGTCAACAGGCATCTCAAATTCAACATTTCCAAAAGAGAACTGAGTTTATTTTCACCCAAACCCAACCTCACTCTCTTTTTCTGTTGAAGTCACTACCAAACTGGCCAATCTGGGAATCATCCATGACTCCTTTGCATCCTGGGTCATCTCCAGTCATTCTGATGAATATCAGGTCACTGGATCCAGATGGCTCTGGAGGAGAAAGTGAGGCTAATGACCTTGCACAGCCCTTCCTCACTCAAATCAAAGTCAACCGCAAGTCATGTCATCATTTCCCTGAAGCCAACGTCCTCTTCAAAAACACAACATTGTGCTGTTGAAACGCAACATTGTCCCTCCTCCACTCCCAAATCCAATCAGTTATGAATAGAGTGATGGATTTGGAGTCAGGAAAACCTAAGTTCAAATTCTGATATAACTTGGCAATCATGCCAAGTCATTTAACCTTCCTGTGACTTGGTTTTCTTATCTGTAAAATGGGAATTATAATACCCATGGTACTTATATCATGTGGTTGTTCTGAGGTACATGCTATAATGTATGTAAAATTGCTTTTCAAACTTTAAAGTGTTATACAAATCTCAGTTGGTATTGATTCTTTCTCAGCATCTCTTGAATCTGTTCCCTTCACTCACTTCTGCCATCACCACCTCTTATTGCAATAGAAAATTGGTCTGCCTGCTGCCAATCTCTTTTTTTCAATTCATCCTCCACATTGCTGCCAAATCGATATTCCTCACACATAGATCTGACCAGATCATTTCCCTACTGAAAAAATCTTCAGAGGCTCCCTATTGTCTCTAGGACAATATATAAAATCCTGAGCACGGCATTTAAAGCCTTCCACAATATGGCTCCTACATACCTCTCTGGTCTTATTTTGTGTTACTGCTTTTCACGCATTCTCTGTCAGTCAAATTGTCCTGCTCTTCTTTGTACATAATATTTCTTAGCTTCCCTCAATGCCTTTGTCCACAAAGCCTTAAACCCAATTCACTCTAGAGCTCATAGATTGGACAATAGGTCTCTGCCTTCCTGGCATAGAGTGAATTAACTATTTCTCTTTTGGCCAGGAACCCTGAGGGTTTTCCCCTCCGAGTATGATTTTTTTTTTTTGTGGATTAAAGGACTATTCCTTGAGTAACTTCACTGAATGGGAGTTATCTCACTCAAAGTGACAACCTGAAAAGACCTTAGCCTAAAAAGACCAAGGTCTCCCATTGCATCCTGGGCCATCTCCAGTCATCCTGATGAATATCTGGTCACTGGACCCAGATGGCTCTGGAGGAGAAAGTTAGGTTGGTGACCTTGCACCTCCTTCACTCAAATTAAAGTAAAATGCAAGTCATGTTAACATCTCCCTGATGTCATGGTCCTCTTAGAGAAGGAAGGACAAACAAAGCCTTTGTCCCCAAGGTCTGTAATACCGTCTTTCTTCATCTCTGGCTTTTGAATCCCTAGCTTCCTTGAAGACACAGCTCAGGTGTCAACTACATGGGGTTTTTCCTGATCCTTGCAACTGTTAGTCCCCCTTCCCTCTTGAAATTGCTTTGCATTAATTTGTGAGTATTTATGTCAAATCAAGGTAGTAATCTGTAAGCTCCTTGAGGGCAGGGACTTTTTTGTTTTCATCTTTACATCTCCCAGCACCTAGCATAGTGCCTTGACTCAAATAAAATAATGTATGTCAAGTTTTAAAACACTATGTAGATGTCAGTTTTTATTATGATGATGATAACACATTCAACAAATATTTGTAGAACTGAACTGAATTTGGAGCCAGAAGAGAATGTGAGTCCCAGCTCTTTCACTTATTAGCCTAAGGGTGGGCAAGTCACTTAATTTTTCTGGTGTTCTCATCCTCAAAATGAATTAGTTGGATTAGATGGCCTTCCAAATCTGTATTCTTTGGACATTGCTTTGTAAACATTGGAATGTTATGTAATTGTGTCATGGTAGCCCTCATCCTTTTTGTTCTCGGTCCACCTTTCCAAATCCTGTCATTCCTTCTTTTTATTAGCCCCCCTGTAAGAGCAGGAAAGTGGAGAATCAGGGCTTGGAAAAGCTGGAGAATCCTTGCTTTTAAAAGAACAGACTGCCGCCACCAGAGGGTGCAATGGACCAACCTTTTTCTTTTCTTTTTCCTTTGTCAGAATGTTTTTATTTTATTTTTCTCAATTACGTATGTAAAAATAAATTTTAACATTCATTATTTTTTTTAAAGTTTTGAGTTCCAAATTCCCTTCCTCCCTCCCCTCTCCTTAAGGAGGCATGCACTTTGATTTGCACATATATAGCCTGTATCAGATTGCTTACCATCTCTGGGAGGGGACAGGAAGGGAGGGAGGGATAGAATTTAGAACCCAAAACTAAATAGTGTTTTTACTCATAATTGGGGACAAATAAAATATTATTTAAAAAACAAAAGGTATGAATTTTGATATAGATTATGCACATGCAGTCAGGTAAAACATTTCCATATTAGACATATTGCAAAAGAGAACACAGACCATAAACACATTTAAAAAAAAAGCCCATGAGATATAAAGTTTTTAAAAAGTATGCTTCAATCTTCATACTCCATCAGTTCTTTCTCTGGAGGTAGGTAGCACTTTTATCATAAGTCCTTTGGAATTATCTTATATCATTGTATTGCTGAGAATGGGACAGCGAGGTATCAAAGTAGATAGAGTACTGGGCTGGGAATCAGGAATACTCATCTTTCTGAGTTCAAATCTGACCTCAGACACTTACTAGCTGAGTGATTCTGAGCAAGTCACTTAACCTGGTTTTGCCTTAGTTCTTCATCTGTAAAATGAGCTGGATAAATAAATGGCAAACTATCCCAGTATCCTTGCCAAGAGTTAGACATGACTGAAACAACTCAACAACATATTGCTGAGAATAGCTAAGTCATTCACAATTGTACATTATTGTACACAATTATATCATCATTGTACAATATTGCTGTTATTTCATACAATGATTTCCTGGCTCTGCTCAGTTCATTTTGCATCAGTTAACTGAAGTCTTTCCAGATTCTTCTGAAAATTTCTTGCTCATCATTTCTTATGGGACAATAGTATTCCATCACGATCATGTACCACAACTTGTTTAGGCATTTCACAATTAATGGGCATCCCCCCAAATTCCAATTCTTTGCTACCACAAAAAGAATTGCTATAAATATTTTTATGTAAACAGGTTCTTTTCCCTTTTATTTGATTTCCTTGGGACATAGATATAGTAGTGATGTTGTTCAGGTTTAGGGTTTAACGGTGCTCGAGACCCCAAAATACCAACATGCCAGCTCCTTCTGAATGAATTCACCTCAAGTCTTCTGTCAGTCAAAGCAAAGCAAAGTTTATTAAAGATTCACCATAATGGGTAGACTAAGGAGCATAAGTATCTGTGATGTTTGTGTTAGACAAGTCGCCAGAATAATCTGACACAGAGTGAGTGTATGCTAGATTGAATTCTCAGCCCTGTCATGGAGGCAAGATGGATCTTATATAGACAAAGATTGTGGGAGGATTTAGGGGTGGTCTAGAGGAGGAGTTTGTCGAGGGTCTTGAGGAAGAGTCTAAGGAGGACTGAGGGTACTGAGGTTGGACTCCAGTAATGAAATTAAGGGTGGGAAATAGCTGAGGGCTATCTGGAAATGATAGACAATGAAGGGCTAGGCTAGTTTAAGGGTAACAGATTTGGGTATAAATATTTTGATAGGATCAAGGGTGGAAAGTAGCGGACAGTGGTGGGGCTAGGCTAGGTTAAGAGTAAGAGATTTAGGCCTAGCTATAATGAAAGACTTATGGCCTCAGGCAAATGCCTCATCAAAGGGGGAAGTTCAGGGGATTTCCCAGGGTGTGTATCCCATCTGTGTTGCTGGATGAAAGTGTATGCACAGTTGTGGGCATAGTTCTGAATTGTTCTCCAACACGGTTAGATCAGTTCACAACCCCACCAAGTGTCCCGATTTCTTCTTTTCTATCATATTAGCCAATTCGATAGGTGTGAGGTGATGCCTCAGAGTTGTTTTAATTTGCATTTCTCTAATTAATAATGACTTAGAGCACAGTGGGTCTATGGATCAGGGAAAAGACCTTCGAAAACTCCGTTACTGCTCATCCTTTGGAGGCCATCTGCACTCACCCTAGACTCTGTTTTAGTAGCAGCCACAAGTCAAGGCTGTTTATTTACTTACAGTAGCACCTTCCTCTAAAATTGCCTTGAAAATTACATTATTGTTTATAAATCTGGGGAGATTCGATTGAGAACTCAGAAACCCAGCTCAATAGCTTTGTAAACTCCCTTGGAACCAAACGTCCTTGTACTTTGACTACCTCTGTCTGACCACGGTCTGCTCTTATCCATGATGCTGGTATCCTCCAAATCCCCTTCCCTCTGACTCCCTCGTGGCCTTGAATTAGTGGCATTCCAGATATATATCTATTCCTTAAAATTTCTTAAAATTGCAATGACTTTTCACTTGTGGAAAAGCACTAATATCAAGAGAACTTGCTCTCCAGTATGGTGGGGGAGGGAGGAGTGGGAGAAGAGAGAAAAGTGAAATTGCAGTTAGGGGTATTATTCTGGCACACAGAAGTTACTAACTAGACTTAGATCCATCTTGAATGAGGAATGGGATGTATTTCTCCAGATCTTTCTCCCTAAGAATATTTCTTTTTTAGAAATGTCTAACCCTAAACTAAAACTTTGTTGTTCAGTCTTCGTTACCCCATTTGGAGTTTGTTTGGCAGAGATACTAAGGTGTTTACTGTTTCCCCCTCCAGCTCATTTTACAGATGAGGACAGTAAGGTATACATGGTTTAGCGCTTGCCCAGGGTCACACAGCTAGGAAGTGTCTGAAGCTGGATTTGAACTCACTAAAATAGATAATTAAGTCTTCATAATTCTAAGCCCAGAGTTCTATCCACTGCACCACCTAGCTGTCCCCAAAACCTTTAGGAAGGTTATTTCAACATCGTCAATAAACATTTATTGAGCATGGGTTGTGTATATGGACCATAGGTATTGGTAAAGAGGTTACCCATAAAGAGGGTTAGGGTTGCTCTGGAGACCCCAGTATACCAACATGTCGAGTCCTGCCAAATGAATTCGATTCAAGTCTTCTCGGCCAAAGAAAAGTAAAGTTTATTGAAAGTTTGCCATATGGGGTAGACTCTTTAAGAAGCTAGTCTATGCTAGGTCATTCTATGGTGCTCTCACACCACATGGAGGGAAGATGGGGTCTTATGTACAGAGGAATCTAGGGGTGGTCTAGAGGAGGAGTTTGGGGAGGGTCTTCAGGAGGAGTCAATGAGGTCAATGCAAGGGTGGATTGATATTTTGATAGGCTCAAGGGTGGGAAGTAGATGGACAATGGAGGAGGTTTGGACCCAGCCACAATGAAAAACTTATGGCCTCTGCAAATGCCTCATCCAGTGGGAAGATTTAATCAGACTTCAAGGGGTTTCCCAGAGCCTGTACCTCATCATTGGGAAGGGAATAGTAAAGAAAATAGAAGACAAGAGTTTCTTATATTTCAGTTTAGTATAGGAGACAGAGCACAGAAGCCAAATAATTTAGCTTTTAGAATAGTGTATGACATAGTTAGGCCCTTAATAAATGCTTGTTAAATGACACTGAATAATTCAGGAGCAGTCCAAATCTTCTTTGTCACAGGCTGTCATATACCTTCAAGTGAGCTGGAGAGGAATCTGGTCATGATTTGTCCTTTTCAATGTCAACCAGATCTCCAGGAACAAAGTGCTTTCTCATTTGGAAGGCTTCTCCTAGCACTGAGACTTGGAAGGGACCTCAGAGGTCACCTAATCCACCTCTTCACTCGAAGGAGGAATCCCTCCACATCAGTTTGAATGTGTTCATTTAACCTGTATGTGTTTGAAGTCTAGTATCAGGGGATTGTGGTTGCAAATACTGTGTTGAGCACTGGTTAAACTGAGATGGGTAGAAAAGAGAGTTGAGAATGAAAGTCTTTAAACCTTAGGATCCCATACAATTTAGGGCTCTTGTAGGGTTGGAATCCAGGTGACGTAAGTGTTGGTGGTTGGCACCTATTAGGGAAGATTCTCACATAAAGGGAAAATATGAGCTTTCTTCTTCCTGGGCTCACATTCCTGTTTACCATCATAGAAAGTACAAATACATTATTTTCTCTTGGGAGTTGGAAAGATTTAATTCTAAGGTCAATTCAAAAGGAAAGGGGCTCTGAAGGTTGTTAATGTCATAACACTTTTTTCTGTGGGTATGAATTGGGAAGAAGGTACTAATGAAGAAGAATGGAGGCTACTCCTATGTTCTTATTATAGACCCCCCAAAATGCTCCCCTATTGTAAGTCTAATTTCTATGTCTGGAGGTGGAGGTAGGATAAATTATGGATGGGTTTCGGAGGCTTATCAGTATACCAGACACTTTCAGGCTCCCTCTAATTGAATTCACAGGTTAAACACCAGTCTTAAGATACTCTGTGGGACCACACTCCTAAAACATAGCTCAAGAACCCTCACTGGTGTTTTTAGCTTTAATAGTCAGTCAGAGGACACAGTTAGTTCAAAGCAAAGGCATTACTGTGAGCAGCCAGGTACCCAGTGGGTAGAGTATTGTTGGCCAGGAGTCAGGAAGACTCATCTTTCTGAGTTCAAATCTGCCCTCAGACATTTACTAGCTGTGTGATCGCTCCCGGGCAAGTCACTTAACCCTGTTGGCCTCAGTTTTCTCATCTGTAAAATGAGCTGAAGAAGGAATGGTAAACCACTGGGGTATCTTTGCCAAGAAAACCCCAAATGGGGTCATGAAGATTTGGACACCACTGAGTAACATCAAAGTAATTACTGAGAGAGCATCATGAGAACACAGCTACAAAATATCACCTTTCCCTTAACTGGTGGAACATTCTCTTACAAGTATAGACAGTGTTAGTGGGCAGAGGGGATGCACACATAGTATGGACACATGGACATAGTGAGATGGACACAACTGAACCACAGCAAAGAGCTGGCTCTCTTCTTGATTTGTAGAGTTCACAGCTACTTCTTGCCTCAGCTACTAGACCTACTCCATGCTGGGTAGTGTTATTGCAAGATATTATGGCTGATGGGGAAGGAAGAGAAAGTCCCACCTCCCCAAGAACAATTCCCCCTCAAGAAGAGTTCTTGCTTATAGTTCACAAAGGTAGATCTTACTTTTTAGAAGGATACCAGAAGCTTGGTTCATTCATTCTTCAGTCAGCCAGTAGTAAGCTCTCTAACTCCAACAAGTTTTATGAAAATACTTTTTCATGACCTCAGAGATAATAAATGTGGACATTTCTTTTTTCTTCCATTTAAAACCCTAATACTTTGCTGTCTGTTACTTTCCTCTTACATTCTGTAATTTCATTGAGTGTGGGGGAAAAAATTCATGACAGTTACTTGGTCAATAACCCTCCCAGAATCTGACTACCACTATACCTGGGTCTTGAAGTTGGAGATGAAATTAGACCACAGTAATTGTAGTTTTTCTGAATGTGTAAATATGGTGGGTGGAGAGTGGGTGGGGGGCTGGAATGATTCTTCCCTGTTGTGGGGTTCAGAGAGCACTGTCTCTACATTTCACCATGATCTTCTCCTGGTCTGTGGCACACAGACAACCCTATTCCTTTGCTCAACATCAGGCTGCTACCCACAAAGTCTCTTAGCTATAGCTTTTCACATCTGCATCTTGAATTCCTTCCCAGGTCACGTGGGGTTGAGGAAGGGAACCTACCCCCTTTTCTGAGCATGCCTGCAAATTAAGTTGGATTGTGCCCCTTCACACTAGACTGTCTTTCACTTGCCACACCTCATACACATTGTTTTTATCCTAGGCCCAAAAAATTCCTAGTTACCATTTTGTTTGAAATGAAGGTCACAGAATATCTCAGGAAGAACCAGAGGAAGCACATTGGCTTTGGAGTCTAGATTGCAAGGTAATCAAAAGAAAGTATACTTTCTCTGCTTCATTTCTTCTAACTGCTAAATGAAGAGAATGATTCCCTTCTTGCCTTTCAAAGATATTGAGAAGAACAAATGTGATGATTAAGGAACTCCGCTGAGGAACAGTATGTGATTGGAACAAATGGGAGTTATCAAACTGGAACAAGGCCTTGGGCTGAATAGCACAGGAAGGAGAAGCTGTTGGCCGTGTTACTCATATGTGAAGGGGGGAATTGGGGTGGGGGAGAACAGGAAGGCACAAGCCAAGCTCAGGTAACCAATCCTTTCGGCATCCCAGGTACACAGCTGCTGCCTGCTTTGCCGCACACCAGGTGGCTACATAGAAGTTCCTGTGTACTTCCAGGAGGAAGGGTGAGATAAATCAGTTACAGAACTGCTAATCCTTCTCAACAGCTGGAAGATGGAGCTCAGGGGCTCATTCTCTGGAAGAGGAAGGAAATTCTCTCGGAATTTCAGGTGGTATGGAGAGAGAAAGCTGAAAGAAAGGAGGCTTAGCATCTGGGCTTTGTGGAAATGAAAGTGCTCAGTGGACTTTCAAGTAGCCATACCTGCCATCACTAATGATTTCAGGGAGGCAGACTGGGAACTAAGGTATTAGATGAATTCATCATAAGATCATAGGATTTAAGCAGCAAGATACCTTAAAGGTCATTTAACCTAACTTTCTCATTTTACATATAAGAAAACTGGGACCCAGAAATGGTTAAGTGACTTGCCCAGGGCTACAAAGATTATGAGAGTGAAAAAACTTGTATTAAGGATAGCAGTCTCCACCAAGCAGGTGGGTGAAGTCCCAAGTTGCTATGCTATTATTAGGCAGAGATCTAGGGCTGGCTATTATCTCTCTCAATCAGGTTGGAAATGTGCAAACTAGTCCTATTGGTCAATATGCAAATATCTTTTGGGGACATACAAAGGCCTGCTCTCTTGACAAATGAGCTACTTCCCCTTTTCTGAGCTCCATTTTCCCTTTCTGTAGGTTAGGGGTGATAATCACAGTGCTGGGCAAATGAGACGTTTGAAGATAGTTTTTCTCAGCAAGGTTCATATCCCTATTATTTCCAGCTAAGGTGAAACATTTTGCTGTCTCAGGAGAGTGCTTTGTGTTAGGTTCGAAAACGCTAAGTTATTTTGTTTGGGACAAAAGCCCTGAATTTTAGGGCAGGGGTTTAAGTGCCCATCTGACGGAAGACAAAAGATTTTCAGGAGCCCAGAGTTCACAATCAAGCAGTCCAAGAGCCCGGAAAGGCAACGTTTCCAATGTGAGAACACGGGATGTGGACCCATAAATCTCAGGTCTGCCATTTACTCCCTCTGTGACCTTGAGAAAGTCGCCACTTGCCTGACTTCAGCTTCCTCATCAGTAAAAATGGAGGAGTAGGGCTAGGTGACCTCTAAATTCCCCTCCAGCTCCTAAGCCTGGGAATAAAAAGCCAGTGTTCCAGCTCCCGGCACATGATGTGGCCTTTCCTTTGGATGCCGGTGCACGAGAACGTCGGCGTGCCTACTTTGGAAATGCCTACTCAGAGCAGCCACCAGCCTCCCCATCCCTCTCGCCCTCGCATGGGCTTTGTGGCTATCTTCCCCTTTAAATCGCATCCCCTCCGGACGCCCTCTCCTCTCCAAAAGCGCGCATCCCAGCCAGCCTCGTTGCCTTTCCTCCCGCTGCCCCGCCCCCCAGGACCTCAAATTGATCCACTCGCCGAGAAAGAGCCGCAGGAGGGGCTGAAGAACTACAATTCTCGTAGGGCTTTGCGGGCCAGTCCGCTCTGTGCGCGCGCAGAGCACGTCGGGGGCTGAGGTCCCGCCGTCCCTTCCTTGGCGCGTGGAGCCCAGGGCAAGCGCACTACAGGTCCCGTGGCGCCGCGCGAGCCGGGAGAGGGGGTGGGGCTGGGAGCCGGGGGGAGGGTGGGCTGGGGTGGGAGGAGAGTGAAGGAGGAGTAGGCGGAGGAGGAGGAGGACCGCGAGTGGGATGGGGGAGGGGAGGGGAGGAGGCGAGGGGGGCGGGGCCGAGCGGGAGCCGGAGTCTTAGGCGGCAGTGGAGGCGGCAGTGGTGGCGGCAGCGGCAGCAGCAGCAGCAGCAGCAGCGGGAGTAGCGGAGACGGCAATGTCTGTGCAAGTCGTGTCAGCAGCTGCTGCCGCCAAGGTGCCTGAGGTGGAGCTGAAGGACCTGAGCCCCCCGGATCCTGAGCTGCAGCTCGGCATGAGCTCGGCGGCCGTGGCCGCCATGGCCCCTCCGGCGGGCGCCGGGGACCCCGAGACTTCGGCCGTGGCCCCGGCTCCGGCTCCGGCCCCGGCCCCTGCCCCTGCTCCGGTTCTGGCTCCAGCCCCGGCTCTAGCCCCGGCCGCGGAGCGACCCCCGGCCCCCAGCCCAGCCACCCTCAGCCCCGCCGCCGCCCCGCCCGCCGGGAAGGTGCCGCAGGCGTCGGCCATGAAGCGGAGCGACCCGCATCACCAGCACCAGCGGCATCGCGACGGCGGCGAGGCCCTGGTCAGCCCCGACGGCACCGTCACCGAGGCGCCTCGCACAGTCAAGAAGGTACCGGGGCCCGCGCCGCTGGCTGGGGGGGCGGGAAGCGGACGGCACGGGGC
>CM053585.1:461595291-461606467 GCA_028646515.1 Pseudochirops corinnae
ACACACACACACACACACACACACACACACACACACACACACACACACACACACACACTCACACACTCTCTCTCTCCCTCTCCCTCTCCTTCCCTCCTTCCTTTATCCTCCCCCTCTCTTCTCTCTCTTTCCCCCGCCCCCTCTCTTTCTGTCTTCCCAGCCACCTCTTTTCTCTTCGCCCCCCTTTGCCCTCTCCTTGCTCCTCTTATTTCTTTACCCGTCTCCCCTCCTCCTCTACCCTCTCCCTTCCTCTTCTGCCTCTCTCCTTCCTCCCCCTTTCTCCTCCCTTTCTCTCCTTCCTCCTATTTCTCTTTTTTCCTTTCATTCCCCCAGCCACCTCTCTCTTCTCTTTTTCCTTTCTCCCCCTTTCTGTCTCCTTTCTCTTCTCCCCTTTTCCTTTCTCTTCGCCTCCTTCTCTCTTTCCCCTCTCTTCTCTCTGTCTTCTCTTCCCCCTCCAATTATCTTTTTTTTTTTTTTACCTATGGGGGAATGAAGATAAGGATTGAATGAGATAAGGATTATTTCCTCCAAATCTTTTGGTACCATGGACCTTTTGGCAATCTGGTGAAGCCTATGCACACTGTTCAGATGAATATTTTTAAATGCATAAAGTAAACACATAGAATTATCAAGGAAACCAATAAACACATAGAATGATAAAGGTAACCAGTTATATTGAAATAAAGAACCCATTCCTTCCTCCTCTGAGTTCATGGATTTCCTGAAATCCATCCATGGACCTCCAAGTGATGAGGTAAAAGGTTAAGGGTGCTGGAGACCCCAGATTAAGAACTCTTGCCCTAAGGATTTCTTCTACACTAGGGATGGATAAATCTTTTCCTGCTTGGAAAAAGAGAATCATTTTACCAGAAAGAGCCTTCCTGCTTTATAAACACCAACTACTGGGTTTACTCTTGTTATCTTTGCATCTCTAGTGGTTGTTGGTCTCTCTTTTGATGATGACTTCTCATCTCTTCCTTTCTGTTCACCATTTTCAGTGAGCAAGTCTGATATTCAGTACATTCTCTCTTTCAAGACATTACAGTACCTTTGCCTCTTCTCTTGTCCAGAAGGGAGGGTAAGGATGAGATTTCTTTTATTCTTGCCTTTCTGGCAGTTTATCTCCTTCTACCCATGTAGGATTGTCAGTTCTGTGTGTTGAAATTTAGTCCTTTGTTGAATCCTTCTTCCCATGTGTAGTAGGAAAAAATGTCCACTAAGCCTCAGAGAAAAGGGTTAGTTGTGGGCTTTGCTGTCTCAAGTATCAATTAATTTATTAAATGCTCTTGATAAAAGTTGGCTGGCTGCCTGTTTTCTCTTTTCCCATCCTTTATGCTGAAATGCCAGTCATTATGGTAAGACAGAGATTTTACTTTTGTGCTATAGAGTTGCTAGATTTCCCTCTCTTCCTCACCATAGTCACTGAATTATCCTGAATTTTTGGCAATGTGTAGAATATGATTCCCTTTTTTCTTTTCTCTAATGGGTAATACATTTAAATGCTATTTATCTTAAAAATCTCATAATGTTTTTGTTTTAAACAGAATTTGAAAGAATAGTAACTTATAATGAAGTTATGCAACTTAGCTTCTTCATTGTGGCCTCTTGGTTAGTGGATGAAATTAGTGACTCATTAGGATCTTTTTCTTTTGTCTAATCCTTTTTACTTGGGAGAGTTCTCTTTTGATTCCCTCCATCAACAGTTTTCCATTTAAAATAAATTCTTTGAAGCTTTTGTGTTTCTCTCTTTAAAAAATAATTTTATTGGAAACCTTATTTCAGAAAAATTGTTGTCATTTCATAATGCTGCTCCCCATAGGATCTTGTGACAGAGTATAATTAAGCAAAACTAATCATGTCTGACAGTATATGTATGCCTCATTCTGTACCTGTAGTCTACCACCTCCCAGTGAAGAGACAAGAGGCATGCTTAACCCATTAGTCTTCCAAAGTCATTATTGGTAATTACATTGCTCAGAGTTCTGAAATTTTTCATTGCTGTTTTCCTTTAAATTATTGTGATCATTGTTTAAATTGTTTTGGTTCAGTTTACATATTTTGTATCATTTTAAAGAAGACTTTTCAGGTTATTTTAAACTATCCATTGATAAAGTACAGTTTGTTAAGCTATTCTTTAGTTACTTGCTACCTGCTTTATTAGCAATTCTTTTGCTACTTCAAAAAAAGTTTTTCTGTAAATATTTTTTGCACATGTGGGACATTTTCTCTGGGCTTCATAAAGCTTTATTTCCTGGTGGACATGCATTAGGTTAGAATGGCATGGAGTCTATAATCTTCATGCTTGTATAACTTGAATAGGATATTTGAATTGTATTCTTAACAAGTTGATTTGTTGTATGTCTGTGAACAATTTTTTCCTCTTGTGATTCCTTTTATTTATCTGTGAAATGGGAATGTGGAAGATAAGTCACAATCCATATGAGCTCTTGGAAGGAAAATTATCAGATAAATTGAAAATGAGGATGTTTTAATAATTTCTCATTTGTGTGGTAAGTATTTAACATTTTATGCCTGCTGAACTGGCTTGAAACCCCTAGGTGCTTTTCTGAAGCTTAGAAATTTTCTAGGTCCTATGTTAAAAAAAAGAAAAATTTCAGACAAAACTAGGTTCCATTTAAAAAAATTCTAGAGTCTTCTGACTATTCTACTTTGTCACTGAACATCAAAATACCTTTGTCCCACTCTTCACATTATTCAAATATAGGTACTGAGACCAGAATTTATTCCATAGCTTTCTAAAGAATCCCAGATTGATTTTTTTTTTTTTGGTTTGGTTAAAAGAGGCCATCTTTTTGCCTCATGTCTTACCTTGCTTTAATCACTGAATGGGCATGAGACCTGGGAAACTGAGACCTGGGAAAGATCTTAGCTTTTATTTAGAAGGCCAAGGTCTCCCACTGTGTCTGGAACCATCTCCAGTCATTCTGCTGTATCTTGCCACTAAACCCAGATAGCTCTGGAGGAGAGACTAAGGCTGGTGACTTTGCACAGCCCTGCCTTACATAAATATAGTTCATTTGCAGGTCATGACTTTACCTTTCCAATGTCTTGGAAGGACAAACGACTACAACAACAGAGAAGGAAGAACTCGATCTTGCAAAATCTTTTTGCACTTAAACTTTAAAGCTAGGAAGTTAAATATATCAAACTTGGTTTTAGAGGGAACAGTATGTTATAATGAAGGATATTTTTCAGTCTTTTTACATAATCTTGCCTTTTTACTGGTTGGTACATTGTTTAAATAAAAATAAACACATAAAATTCCCCAGGGTTATGTGTTAAACTCACTAGAGAGGGAGTGGTCTCATTTTGGTTTGCTGAATTTCTCCATAATTTTCTTGTGGTCTTTCTAAATGATCATTATGACCTTGACTCCTAGCTGCACTTATTACCATGTGGGGGGGGAGACAAGAAATATCTGCCTTTAACTATATAGCCAGTGACTTAATTATTTCTTTTTTTTTATTTCATATTTCCTTTGATGATTTCCCCTAATCCAGCTATAGATGGGGAGTTGGGGGGCAGGGAAGAAAGCCCTACATTTTTAGGCAGCTACCTGAATTCCCAAATTTAGGGGGTAATGAAAATAAACATGGTTTTTTAGGTTAGAGATACCTTATCTTTGGTGCCTACCTCCATTTCATCAATTTATAGTGCACTGGAAACAGCTTTTATTCTTATATAATGTTTTTCTCCCCAGTATACATAGTTTTTTTTTAGAGGTCTTCTACAAAACCAAGGATTTCTGGATGGAGAAATGATTTGTGAAATACAAGGAAATTGCTTTCATATGAAAGGAGCAGCAGCAGTTGAAAGGATTTTCTTTCAGTATGGGAGAATGAAGAATATCAAAGTGTTTGGAGAACAAGGCAAATTGACTCCATGAGAGAAGTTCCAAATTTGTTAAGACTAAAATTCTCAAGCTAACCCCATGAATCTTACCTGGTTTGTGTTTATGTAAAAACTAGTGATGAACACATCTGACCATATGGTTTACTTTGTTACTTGAAAGATGAATCAGGTGTTTGTCACACAGACTGTGAAAATGTCTCACTAGTGTTTAGCCTTGTCCTTGTGGTTGCCTGGGGAGAATGAATTGGGTCATGTTGTGGCAGTTTTGCCTTTAGCTCTCTGAGCTCTTGATTTGATTAGTTGTCAGTGACTGAAACTTGAATAACATGAAAGGCATGAGAATTTGAGAAACTGAAAAGATTCTCTGTAGTAAGGAAAGTAAGGATTGCTTAGAATTGAATGAGACAATGGTAATTTGACCTATATCCCCTTCCTCTCACTTTCCAGAGACTGCAACTGACTTCTGGACTAGCTCCAGAAAATTCCTTAGAGTCTTAAGTGGATCCCAAAAGGTTTCTGGTTATAAGTCATTCCAAGGCCAGTGGACCTAAATTCTGATCCAGTTCTAATATCTGTATTTGAGTTAAGCAATCTCAGAACTAGACAAAGACCTTAGAGTTCCTTTCTTATTTCATCTTCTTACAGATGTGGCAACTGAGACCTAGAAAGGTTAAGTAACTTGTCCAAGGTCACAAAACTAGGGAGTGTAAGTTTTGTTTATTCTAGGACCATCTAAAGCTAGTCTGTTTGTGGGAACTGAATGGAAGTCCTTTGGAACAGAGATGACCCAAGGCTAATACAGATAATACCTTGACAACTTTCCCCTGCTTTCCTACCCAAGTTCACTGGGGCACATTGTTAGATCTGTCCTCCTGAGTAGGAATTGAACTTGTCTCTAGGTTTTGGCATAAAGTGTAAGTTACTTACTTGAATCTGTCTTTTTCCTTGTTATTTCATAGGTGGAGAATTTCAGGAAAATGACAGTTAACATTTATTAAGTGCCTACTATGTTCTTGGCCTTGTTTTGATTAAATTTTAAAAAGGGGGGAAATAAAAGACCCTGCTCTCAAGGAGTTTGAAGTCTAATATGGGAGATAGTATGCAAACAATTATGTACAAGCAAAATATATACAGAATAAATTGGGGATAGTCTCTTTTTCTCCCTCTCATTTTTTCTCAATTAAATTCAAAAAAAGTTTTCTAATATTTATTTTTTAAAATGTTGAGTTCTAAATTCTCCCCCCCTTTCCTCTTCCTTGAGAAGAGAAGCAGTTTAATATAGATTATACATGTGCTGTCATGTAAACATATTTCCATGTTAGCCATGTTACAGAAGATAACACAGACTAAAAAAAAAAAGCTAAGAAAAATAAAGAAAGTTTAAAAAAGTATGGTTTCAGTCTGGGTTGAGACTCCATCAATTTTTTCTCTAGAGGTAGGTAGATAGCATTTTTCATCATTAATCCTTCAGAATTGTCTTGGATCATATATTTCTGAGAATGATCAAGTTATTCACAGTTGTTCGTTGTATAGTATTGCTATTGCTGTGTACAGTGTTCTCTTGGTTCTGCTCACTTCACTTTGCATCAGTTCATATAAGTTTTCCCAGGTTTTTCTGAAAGTATCTTGCTTACCATTTCATGTAGTACAAAAAAATATTCCATCTTGAGTGGATATATTTATATATTTATTTGTGCTACTTATAATTATATATTTACCAAAGGCAGTTAGATATTTGAGATTTGAAGTTAGGACTGGACAAGTAGATCTGAGAGTCATCTGTATAGTGATAATCATTGAAACTGTGAGAGCTGATAAGATGAACCGAGTAGAATATTATAGAGCAAAGGTTGCAAATCATTAGCCATGGGCCAAATCCAGATGTGTCCAAAAATGTATCTCTTTCTGCTTCTTGGATCTCTCATTTCTCTGCTTCATCATCAGTTCTCTGGAATCATAGTGGATCATTGAAGTAATCAGAATTCTTTAGTCTTTCAAAATTTTTTCTTTATAGTGTTGTTATATTATGCATTTAAGAAAGATAACTTTAAAAAACATAGACCTCAAATCACTACAATGACCAGTTGTGGCAGGGTGGATGGCATTGGACTTGAAATTAGGAAGACCTAAGTACAAATTCTACTTCAGACATATGCTAGCTATATGATCCTGGGAAAGTCACTTAACCTTTGCCTACTTTGTTTTTATCATCCATAAAATGGGGATTAAAAATAGCACTTCTCTCCCAGGTTATTGTGAAGAGAGAAGATTTAATATTTGCAAAGTGCTTTGCCAACCTTAAAGTGCTATATGAATGCTGGTTATTATTGTTGTTGTTATTATGCCAGTATCTACCTCCTAATAAAGAGATGAAGGGCTCAGAGGGCAGAATGAGTTATATTTTTTTGAACATGCCTGATGCAGAAATTTGTTTTGCTTCACTATGAATGTTGGTAATGGGTTTTGTTTTTCTTTCTTTCTGAATTGGGGGTGAGTGGTGGGAGGGAAAAAAGGCAAATTTTTGCTGATTGAAAAAAATTACATTTAGGGATTAAAAAAAAAACCACAGAAGAAACCAGGAGGAAGCATAGAAATGCAGACATAAAGTTAGAGAACTAAACTTTGTGAATTTTGGAAGTTATATCTTGAATTTATTATATATTATATATTTAAAAGGAAAAAGCAAACCGTACATAACAGATTTGCAGTTTCATGTATAATCCTCTTTTTCTGTCCTGATTTGTACATGGAAATGCTTGTTTTATTTGGTGATTAAGTTCAGAATAAAAAAAAAAGTTCAGTTTTATGAGCAACATTGACATTTAAGAGATGCTTAATTCTTATATTTCTATTTTCTCTGCAAAGGGGAATGACTTTTCTACTTGAAGTGAAAGAACAAAAATGGCTAGCAGGGAGTTGATATCTAAAATGAGTAAGAGAGGGCTTAACCTTTAATGAAATAAAATCATCTGGTCCAGATGAACTACAACCAAAGATCTTGAAACTTGAAACTACTAAATGTTACTGACTCACTCTCATTGATTTTTGAAAGTGGTTGAGGTCCCATAAGATTGGAAGACAATTGTCACATTTTTTCCAAAAAGGAAAGAGAACAGAGTCTGTAAATTATATTTAATAAACAACTTGGATTCCTGGAAAAATTCTACAGTGAATTAAAGAGATGGTTGGTGAACATCTAGAGAGCAAAGTGGTGATTACAAAGAGCCAGCATTGATTGCTTCATGAATAGCTTATGCCAGACTAACTCAGTTCTTCTTTTTACAGGATTAATGAACTAGTAGATAAGAGGAATGTTATAATTATAAATATAACTTTCCTAGATTTTAGCGCTTTTTTTGTGGTTTAATAAAGAATCTCATTACTATTATAGTGGAGAATTTGGACATACATGGATTAGCCAATTATACAATCCAGACAGATTCTGAATTGGTTAGATTGAAAGATTCAGAGTAGTTGTTAATGATTCAATGCACATTGCCAGGAGCTCTTCAGTGGAATATCGTGGGATCTGTGTGTGGCCCTATTCTATTTCATATTTTTAATCAATGACTTAGGGTAAAAACATAGACCCTAAATGATATGCTCATCAAATTTGCTGATAACACGAAACAGAAAGGGAAGTCTGACATTGGATGACAGATCTAGAAGAATCTTTGCAGTCAAGAGCAATGGCCGAATCTAATAAAATGAAATTTTCTAAGGATAAATGTAAAGTCTTGCATATGATTCCAAAAAGTCATCTTTACAGGTATGAAGATGGAGGAGTCATAGATAGATAGCAGTTACTTTGAAAAAAAAAAAGATTTCAAGCTTTTTGTGGATTGTAAATTCAGTATGAGTTAGCAGCATGATAGGGCACTTGGGGAGGCATAACTTTTAGGAATAGGGAGGTGAGAAACTCACTGTACTTGGTACTCATTAGATATATGAAATTCAGTTCTGAGCAACATGGTTTAAGCACATTGATACATGAGAGAACAATTTGAGAGGTCTTTCATGTGGAAAAAGGATTGGGTTTGTGCTGTTTAGCTCCAGAAGACAAAGCTGGAAGCAATGGGTAGAAGTTTCAAAGAGAAAAATTTAACGTTGACGTAAGGAAAGATTTAGTAACAAAATATAATGGTCTGCCTCAAAAGATTGCAGGTTCTCTCTCCTTGGAAACATTCAAATAGAGATTGCGTAATTACTTATTGGGTATTTATAGTGGGTATTCTCTTATGTATGGCTTAGACTAGGTGGCTGTTGAGATGCCCTCCAGCTCTCAGAGTCTTTGACTTTGTGATTCTAAGTGTATCATTTCTATCTAGTTGATAAATGTGTGGGGGGCTGACTAGGGTCATATATTAGCTCCACTAAGCTAAATGTTATGGTTGATAAGAGGTATTTACTGAGGACAAAGCTAAGACCACTCCAGATAGTTAAATTCACTTCTGAATGGCAAGTAAGTTTCAGTAGTCTTCTTTGTGTTCCACAGCTTCTTAATCAGCTTTATTAAGATGATCTCAGGGACCATGATGGTTTGAACAGCATATTCCTTCTTAGAAGCAAAAATACAAATTAAGAAATCAGCCACCTCTTTACCTAGTCACGAGACATATGCAATATCCCTTTACTTTTATAGGACAAATATTTGGAGGAGTTTTACTTTTAAAACAATGTATTAAAAGAACATCAACCTATATGTGTGATACTCATCAGTCTTCACAGATACACTAACTGTTGATAAAGGTTTATTAGCTTTGTGACTAATTATCAACATCAGATTTCTACAAAGTCACATAGACATTAGCTAAAGCCTAAAACATCTACAGGTAAATGGGGGAAAAAAGCCTTTGCAGGAAGTTTCTCTTATAAAGGTCTCATTTCTAAGATATATAGGGAATGATTAAAATTTATAAGAATAATATCAGCTCCCATCAATTTAATTACCATCTCTAAGCTGCTGATTACATTAACCTATTCAGCTTCAAACTCTGTACTGACCTCTAGTCTCATCTCCAATTGCCTTTCAGACATCTTGACCTGGGGATGTTCAGTACACATCTTTTAAAAAAAAATTATTTTTTTCTTTTTGGAGGGAGAAGGCAGAGCAATTGGGATTAAGTGACTTGCCCAAGGTCACATGGCTAGTTTTTGTGTTAAGTGTCTGAGGCCAAATTTGAACTCAGGTTCTCCTGACTCCAGGGCCGGTGCTGTATTCACTGTGCCACCTAGCTGCCCCCAGTAGACATCTTAAACTCAATATGTCCACAATAGAACTTATTATCTTTCCCCCAAACCTTTCCAACCCTGCACTCCCTCTTATTGTAGAGGACGCCACCATCTTAGTTGTCCCTTGTAACCTAGGAGTCATCCTGCAGCTTTCATTACCTCTCATTCGCCATTTCTAATCTGTTGCACAGGCCTGGTGATCTCACTTTTGCAATATCTCTCAAATACATCTTCTCTGCTCTGACCCTGCCACCACTCTAGTGCAGGCCCTCATCATTTTAAGCCTGGATTATTGTAATAGCCTGCTGATGGGTTTGCCTGTCTCAGGTCTCTCCCCACTCTAATCCATTCTCCATTCATCCACCAAAGTGATTTTCCTGAGGTTCAGGTCTGATCATGTTAAACTTCGGTGACTTGTGTTGCCTTCAGGATGACATACAAAATGCTTTGTTTGACATTCAGAGCCCTTCATCGAGTGCTTTGTTCATGGAAACAGCAAGAAAGTCTGTGTTATTGGATTAAAGAATTTGCGTCAGGGAGTAATGTTTAAGAAAACTGGAAAGATGATTTGGCCTATACTCCAAAGAGATAAAAGGAAGAGGAAAAGGAATTCATATAGAGAAAAAATATTTATAGCAGCTCTTTTTGTGGTAGAAAATAATTGGAAATCAAAGGAGTGCCCATTAGTTGGGGGAATGACTGAAGAAGTTATGGTATATAAATGTGATGGAGTGTTATTGTGCTGTTAAGAAATGAGAAATTGTGCCAGTTTCAGAGAAACCAGTTTATATGAACTGATGCGGAATGAGGTGAGCAGAGCCTGAAGAACAATTCATACAGTAACAATATCGTAAAGATAGACAACTTTGAAAGACCTGGGAACTCCAATTAGCACAATGACCAACCGTAGTTCCAGAGGACTATCATGAAACATGCATCCTGATAGAGAAGTGGTGAATTTGAGGTGCAGATTGTGACATTTTTCTGGACATGGTCAGTGTTTTGCCTGACTATACATGTGAAAATAAAATGAAATTTAATTTTAAAAGATCTAAAGCTTCTAAAAGTTATATGGAAATAGCTGTTCCAAACGCCTAGGACATAGCAGATATTTTCTTTTCTGCTCTGTTGTAATAGTGAAAGTGGTGGAGAGAGCCCTAAAATAAGGTTTGAACATATAAAAGAACAACAAATTTGGCAATATCCAATTTATGGTGACCAACTATGAGGGAAAAAAATCCAATTAATTTTTACTGTAGTTTCTCATTGAGTTTCTTGATCATTATTTGGTTTGGAGGGATTTTTAGTTGTTTGCTGGAATAGATATGTGGGGGCTAGGCTGCCTGTCTCCATTCAGGCAGCCATCTTGGTCAGAAATATCAATAATCTTTTTATTGACAAATCTAATGGCATCTTCTCAATCCTCATTCTTGGCCTTTCTGCAGCATTTGACACTGTTGGCCACTTTCTTCTGTAAACTCCTTTCTGAGTTCTCTTGAGTCAGCTCTTGGTTCTCCTTCCTGTCTGACTCTTAGCTCTTAGTCTCTCAGGTCTTCATCCTTATCACACTCAATGACTATGAATATTACCAAAGGATCTGTCCTTTTCTCTTGATACTCTTTTCCTAGGGGAATCTTATCACATGGGTCCATTGGTCATCTCTGTGCATCTATTTATCCAGTCCTCTTTTCTTCCCTGAGCTCCAGTTCCGTATCATTAACTACCTGTTGAACATTTTGACCTCCACGTCTCATCAGCTTCTCAAACTCATGTCTAGAATAGAACTTCCTCACACTCTCCCATCTCTTGAACTTCCAGTCACCCAGGTTCTCATTGCCATTCTTAACTCCTTTCCTTTTTTTTTTTTTTAAATTTAAGTGTTTATTGATAGTACACAAATTGATTTGCCTGTGCCCTGGCCATTCTGCTGCTCCCTGGGACTCCATATTGGTTCTGATTCTGAGAGATAAAGAAACACACATGACAGACTTCTTGCAGTCATTCATGCTTAGAGTTTTTCAAGTTGAATCTGTGTAGGGTTAGGTGGTTAGGGTCCCTCCTCTCCTTTTTT
>CM053585.1:461606967-461624140 GCA_028646515.1 Pseudochirops corinnae
ATGCACCCATTTAGACTTGACTTTGGTGTATGGCGTTAGATGATGGTCTATACCTAGTTTCTGCCATACTATGTTGCAATTTTCCCAGCAATTTTTGTCAAATAATGAGTTCTTATCCCAGAAACTGGGGTCTTTGGGAACTCCTTTCCTTTCTCACTTACCCCATTCATTTGTCAATTCTTATATTTTCTTCCTTTATAAAACCTGTTCTATGTGCCCCCTTTTCTCTACTAATAGCCATAACCTTAGTGTGGATTCTCATTACTTTATCTGCACTATTGCAATAGGTTAATCTCCCTATAAGACTGTCTTCTCTTAACTGTCAGTGATTTTCTTATATCTTAGTTCTGACTATGGCACCTCATTCCTCCCCTTGATGAAGTCCAGTGATCCCTATTATATCCAGGACCAAATTTAAAGTCCTTTGACATTTAAAGCTTTTCACAACCTGACAGAAGTAGAAAGAGACACACAAGTCCTAAATATAAGTCTTATATTCTCACTGTGGGGCTTGAAGTATACCTAATATTTGCTTAGAGACCTCTTCAAAGAATGGGAGTAATGGTCACCAAGGGTGGGCAGTATTTGTTTTGACATCAATGGTACCCCAACATTCATCTTTAGTTAGAACGAGCCCTTCTGCAAAGGAAGAGAAGGTACGAAAGCCATTGGATTCCTTCCCTTCCTAAATCTCCCTAACACAGATTAGTTTGTGTATTTTAAAAATCTCTAAAATTTTCCAGTGTACAAAATAAAAGAACAACTAAAAAAGAACAAACAAACAGCAAAACAGCAACAAAGAACAAACATGAAGTCACAAGGAGATACAAGAAGCCCAGTAGAGAGCTGGCAGGGGAATCAGGTTGGCAGGGTAGGGACTCTCAGGCTTGGCAATATCTCTTTTAGGATGGGGGCCAACAGACTTGGAGACATTCTCATTGGCTTTTCCTTCAAATTTCATAACTAGCGTGAACATAGCAGAACATTTCCTAAGCAACATGTTTACAGAGACCCAGTGGGGAATGGTATCAGTGATCTCACCTGTCACCTTTGGAGATAATTTTATTTATCTCCAGGTGGTTTTGGGGACCCCTAACTTCTCCATCATTTTCAGGGATACCATGTCGTTTTCTCCTTCACTGTTAGATCAGATAATGTTACTGCAAGAGTGAGAGTTGATGCAGCATAGTATCTGCCTGGTTAAGCTATGATTTTCATGCCAATGTCAGAAGAATACTTGCCCAATGATGTATTGATTACATGTGCAATTTCTTCAAATTTACATTTAAATTCTTTAGAACTAGTATAGCCACCCTCAGTGTAAAGCAGATAACACATTGAAACTAGTGTCAATTCCCCAGAAATACATTGGGTATTAGAAACTATTTGGATGAAGGCCTTCAGTTCAGTACAGCCACTTTTCACATAGAACCTGACTCCAGAAACATCAGTGTTAAGTTGGTCCATTGAAATAGCAGTGTACTAGTTTTTTGTTTTGCTTCAACATTCATTTTAAAATTTTGAGTTCCAAATTCTTCCCTTCCCTCAAGCCCTTCTTCCACCTATTGAGAAGGCAAGTAATATGATTAATGATAAGCATTATACATGTGAAGTCATGCAAAACATTTCTTTTTTAAATGTGTTTTTTATTTATTTTATTGAATATTTCACAGTTACTTTTAAAAAATGTTTAACATTCTTTTAAAAAAATTTTGAGTTATAAATTCTCTCTCTTCCTCCTGCCTCTGCCCCACTTCTTGAGAAGGCAAGCAATATGATATTGGTTATACATGTGAAGTCATGCAAATCATTTCCATATTAGCCATGTTGCAAAAGAAAACACACAAACATACATACACACAAGAAAAATTAAAAATGCTTCAATCTATACTTTAATCTCAGTTCATCAGTTCTTTCTGTGGGGGTAGATAGTATTTTTCATAGTGAGTCCTTTGAAATTGTTGTGGATCATTGTATTATTGATTAGAGTAGCTAAGTCTTTCACAATTGATCATTATTATAATATTGCTGTTACTCTGTAGAATGTTCTCCTCACTTTGTATCAATTCATATAAGTCTTCCAGATTTTTCTGAAACCATCCTCCTTGTAATTTCTTAGAGCCCAGTAGTATTCCATCACAATCATGTATCACAACTTGTTCAGACATTGCTCACACAAAAAGAGCTACTATAAATATTTTTATACATGTGAGTCCTTTTCCTTTGATCTCTTTGGGATATAGACCTAGTAGTGGTATTTCTGGATCAAAAAGGGTATATATTTTTATAGTCCTTTGGGGATACTTCCAAATTGTTCTCTAGAATAGTTGGACCAGTTCACAACTCCACCAACAAAGACTTAGTGTACTTATTTTTCCATATCCCTATCAAGCATTTTCAACATTCTAGTTTTGACAGTGGCACCAAAGTAAACATTTTGATTATAGTTAACTTTGGGTTTCAATGACAATCCAGAAAGCCAGTGACAATTCACAAAACAACTTGGCTTTTGCATGAGGTCTGGCAACTTATATAATTCTTACTTCACTGTTAAAAGTCATCATCTATATTCCATTGTTGGCAGGATGCTTAATTTGTTATACTTGTTAGTGTGGATTAACATTGATTATCTTCTCTAGAGACATCTCAAGACCTATCTATACCAATTGTATTTCAGTCTTGTTTTCATAATCAAATCCTGCTGTTATGATAGCAAGTATCTTTTGTATAGTTCAGTTGTCATTACATTTGGCAGCTTAAAAGTGAGTCATTTGAGGAAGAGCTTTGTATCATCTCATCTTTTTTATCTTTTAAAAATATAATTTTTTCAATAAACAAAAATCTATTTTTTTTCTCCTTCCCATCTTAATTCCCCATTGAGAGAAAAAGAAAAACAAAACCCTTTAATAAATATGCCTAGTCAAGCAAAATAAATTCCCTCATTGGCCACTGTACCATCTTGTCCTTAGAACGTCTTCAAGATCAGCAACATAGAAGATATCTTAATAAACAGAGTTCAACACATCCGTAGTAGTAAAGCCTTTATCAAGAGAATTGAAGTAAAATTCATCTTTGCTAAAAACTACTTATGCTTTGTTCATATTCTTCTAAAGTGCAATGAGCTTAATGAGTATCGAAAGGTCGGTAAACACTGTGGAGATGCTAAAGATAGATGAAATTTAATAGTGACGACTTCTCCTGATTTTTACCTGTCTGCTTCTTTCTGCTCAGGTGGAGCAAATGCCAAAATGCCAGTTGAGGTTGGAACTGGAGCTGGTGGTACAGCAGCTACTAGCTGAAGGGATCATTCCCTGAGGCTTTTTGTTAAATTCTTTTTTTTATACATACTTCCAATTATTTTGATAATAATTTTTTAAAAAATATTTTGAATTTTTCACAGTTGCAGGGTGATTCTGGACCTTAAGCTCTGGTTTAATTCTCCTGAGGATCATCATTATCTTGAGAATTATGTGACTCTTTAATTGCTTTGTGTGGTGTTGCCATTGTTCGATGTATAAAGGGAGGTATGGGTCGAAAAAAACCTGAGATGTAGAAAGTAAGACTGTGAAGCATTTTGGAACAGGTCTTTTTTCCTCCTCAGGAATATAGCATTAAATCCAGGCTCTTCCTTTCTTTTATTACCTTACAAAGAAAAGTAAGTCTTATGGATAGGTACTTGAATTTTTTTAAAGAGGTGGAATATTTTAATATGTGAATGGACTTTAAAAAATAACCTTTTATTGATATCTTTTGGTTTTACATCACCTCTGTACATTTCCCAGTGTATCCCTGCACTTACTATCTCCCAGAGTGATAAACACTTTTGACTGTAAATTAGCTTCCTATAGACTGACTGGTATTTTAGAATGGAAGAGAAGCTGTGGTCCTCCTAGAGTAATGATACTGTTGCCTTGTGATTTATATTTGTCAACTATGTATGTTCTTTGGTCTGTAGAAAGTCAGTAGAAGAGTTTCTGATGACTTCTGTGTCTTCCATTTTGTACTAACTACTAGCCAATATATAGTCTAAATTAATAGTATAATAACACAGACTTTGAGAATCTGCTCTTTTCCTGAATAATTTCTTTACCTGTGCTGCCACTTGGTTTATGCCACTACTATAATTTCATTTCAGCAGAAAGGAGGTTTAAGTTTAGTTACTTCTTTGCACATGAGATTTGCTCTGTTCTTTGAATAAGGCAAGAGATGCTGCAGAAAGGTAGTGTGATATCTGTCTACTTCTTAAATATGTTTGTTGATATTTTTATCATCCTTTGATATTTCCATTAACCTTTTTCATACCTCCTTCCTAAAGGATTAAACTGCCTTTATCTTTCTTTGTATGAGAATTTTGTCTATATTCTCCCATAAATTGTCAGCTAGGTAGAGGGCTGCACCTGAACCAGGTTCAAATCCAACCTCAGATAGCTAGCTATATGGCAATGGGCAATTCACATAATCTCTGTGTCCCTCTATTTTTTTTTTGGTCTGTGATATGGAGATAAATAATAGCTGCTACCTTCTAGGGTTGTGATGATCAAATGGGATAATATTTGTAAAGAGATTTGCAAATATTAAAACACCATATAAATGGCTATTATAATTGTCTTTTCAACTCCTTTATATCTATTGTTCATCCTATTTATCCTGCTAATTTGTACTGTGTTGATCTTAAAGATTGATTAGCCATTTTAGGTGAAGAAGAGTAGTGTTCTTTCAACAGGAGAAAAACTAGAATGAAGTTATTAGGTAGATCTTAGTCATACTTCCTGCTCTTTAGACCCATTTTCACAACTCTTCTATTCAGGTCACTCTGAAGGGTTCTGCTTCCTGTGACATGTAACTTGGTATTTGGAACATCCTCTGCACCAGTTGCTTGACGATTATCTGCTTCAGTTACCAAAGTTCCAAGATGTTTAGCATATTAGAGTAGAATGTTTTTCTCTCCTTTATTAAAAATTTCAGTAGTTGTAAATGGCTCTGTGTCTTCAGGTTTTCCCTTTCCTTTGATGGCTTCCCTTTTTTGAATTCCTTTTCTGGTTTTCACTTGATAATGACTGTACAATTATCTGTTGTGTTCTGACCAAGTCAGGAATCTTGGCTGCCCCCTCTCCTTTTTCCAAAAGTCAAAATCTACTTCCAAAAGTACATGACAATCCAAGAAAAATAGACCAGTAAAAAAATGAGACTATGATGAAATGTTTCGGTTGTGGGCCTTATGGAAGGAGTGGCTAGGTGGCGCAGTGTGAATAGAGCACTGGCTCTGTAGTCAGGAGGACCTGAGTTCAAATGTGACCTCAGACACTTGACACACTAGCCATGTGACCTTGGGCAAATCACTTAACCCCAATTGCCCTCCAAAAAGCAAAAAAAAACCCAACCCCACAATAGAACAAGAAAGATGAATGATTGAATGAAAAAAAGTATTAAGCGCTTACTATGTATGTATCGGGCACTGTCCTAAGCACTGATGATGAAAATAATAAAAAAAAGGACGGGCCATGTTATTTTCAGGTACCTAATGTAATGTAATATAAGCATTTTTTCTCACCTTGTTAATTTCACACTGTATATTTATAGATTAGGACCTCCAAAATCATTGAGTCAATTGACCTGTACTTGTATGTGAAATTATGCTCATGTTTATAGAAACATGTGTATATAGATATAATTTAGGAGAGGTGGCATTATATCAGTCCATTGGAATGGAGAAGAGGAAAAAGATGGATTTTCCTGGTTGTCAACATTTGAATACTAATACCAAAATTGTCTATGGGAGAAATAAACATGTCAGAGAAGTTTTTAATGTCCTTCTGCCTAAAGGGTCTTTGCCATAAGTGCCTATTTTGCCTTTGCACAGAAAGCGTTGCTCCCCTGTGTATTTTGTAGAATGGGATATCTGGATGTTACAAGTAGGTCTTTTGATGATGCTTAGTGACAGTAATTCAGTTTAATTCAACATTTTTAAATCCTTTGTATATGCAAAATACTATGGTAGATGCTGATGATAAATGGACAAAAATGAACTAGTTGTTGTTCTCAAGTAGCTTACATTCTATTGGGGGGGGTGCAATATGTATACAAATGAATGTTAATAATAGGGGAGATCAGGAAAGGATTCATGTGGGAGGTAAGACCTGAGCTCTACTTTGTAGGGAGCTAAAATAATCACAGAAGTGGGAGATAGAATATTGTTTTATGAATTGGTCTCTGAATTCAAATCCAGCCCTCCTGGTGCCCCAGTGAAGAAAAACTAAGAATGGAATAAAGAAAGAAATCTTTTACACCTTTGAAGCTCTTTTAAAAACAAAACTCCCCCCAAAAAGCTATTCAGAAATCTTGTATTTTAGTCTTTCCAGCATTGAAGTCTTTATTTCTCTAAGAAAGTTACTATCTAAGCAGCTGGTTGAAGAATTGTTTTCATTGAAAATTTCTTTGTTGTCAGAGTTACCTAGCTCCTTTTTTTCCACTTTAAGGTCCTGTTACCTTTGTATTGGTTGAATTTACATGTATTACACATGCATTTTCCCCACCAAATCCAAATATTCCAGGAGAATGCACGTGCCCTGAAGGCAGGTATTTTTTTTATCCCTGTATTTGTGTCCAGGGCCTAGCATCGTGCCTGACACATAATAAATGCATAATAAATTCTTGTTGACTGACTGAAATAGTTTATTCATTTCTATATATTTAAATTATATACAAAGTTTTTATACATTTCCTAAGATGGTGAAATTTCCTAAAATTGAATTTCTTCTCTTTTTTTTTCCAGATAAGTTCCCTTGGTGATCAGCTGTGGGTAATCTTGTAGCTGATGCTTATTAACCTGTTTTCCTGTGCTTTCCTTTTACTGGCTGCTGAATTTTGCCCAGCCCCCCCACCTTTTTTTTGTTCATTTCAATTGCCTTTTGTGCAACGCACTATATTAGGCACTGACAAAAAATCCTGACTTCAATTAGCCTGTTAGTTCTAATCTGTTAGACTTTGGTCTAAATTTTCTAGGAAACAGCACTGACTGCTTGAGTACGATAGAGTTTATTGCTAACTGACACATTCCTTCCAGCTGAGTTGAAAAGAATCTCTTAACTTTATAAGAATTCTAAGTTGTTTTCAGTGTATTTTAGTTCCTTTAAAAAAATTTTTTTTGGAGATAATTGAGGTTAAGTGACTTGTCCAGGATCACTCAGCTTAGTGTCAGAGGCTGGGTGTGAACTCAAGTCCTCCTGATTCCAAGGCTGGTACTTTATCCACTGTACCACCTAGCAGTCCCTCCTTTTAAGAATCCTTAAGTTAAATTTTACATCTAAAGGTTTTGCTAGAGGGATTGGGCAGTAATAGTTTTTAAAAACCCAGTAAAAGATATAGGGGTATAGGATGCCTTTTGTCCCGCTTTGGGGAATGAGCAGCCTTTTGTGCCCCGAGAAGACCACCGTTTCCCAGCCAGAGCCAGAAGGACTCATTTTGCCAAAGTATTCTTTGCCTCATAGTGGGTGAGAAATCTGAAGAGTCTCTGTTCCAGTTTTGACAAGTTTTTGTAAAAAGGGAAAGGAATATAAAAAGAAAGATCCCAGGGTCTTGATTTCAGAGCCAGCTCTTCATCCTAAGGGATATATGTTCTTCCAGATCCTCAATGAATGTTTTTATCTAAAATGCCCTGCAAAGAGCTGTGATCTGGAATTTTAGAACTCCACTAATCTTCCTTCCTGCTAAAAAGTAGGAACATGAAACTGTCAGCAGTTTAGGCCTTGAATTTCTTTTTTCTTTTTTTTTTTTTTGGATGAGGGAGGGCAGGGCAGTTGGGGTTAAGTGACTTGCCTAAGGTTACCCAGCTACTAAGTGTTAAGTGGCTGAGGCTGGGTGTGAACACAGGTCCTCCTGATTCCAGGGCTGTTGCTCTATCCACTGCCCCACCTAGCCACCCCTTGGGCCTTAGGCCTTGATTTTCACTTTTATGCTGGGAAAGTTGAGTTTGTTTTATGTTGTGTAAGGGTGATATATGATGAACTTCTTACAAATTTCCTGAGGGTGAAGGGTGTATTTTATCTAAATTTTGTCTTTCCTCCAGGGCCTCAGACAATACCCTGCATTTAATAAGTAGCTACTTATTAAACATTGGTTGAATAAATGCTTATGGTTATGCAACTATAACAGCCAAACTTTTGTTAGTTCTCCCTATATAAGGGAATGCAGAATATACTTATTGAGAAGGGAAAATGCTGCTGTTACCTTTATCAGCTAAAGCCTAGCTTATAAAAGGTTTGTGTGTATTCAGTTTACTATTTAAATAAAGCAAAGTCCAGACACCAGAATTCAAAGTATAGGTATAGCTGAAAGATTAAGTAGTAGATGGGGAGTCAGTCCTTCACAATTTTAATAGCATATTTCTAGTTAGTGGGATAGGGGAATTTGGGACATTGTCCTTAGAAAAATAAACAGTCAATTTTGACCCTCCAATTAGAAATCCTTTTACTTTATCTTTCAGGTCATTGATTTAGAAGTTGCTTTTGAATACCTCAATGAAAGATAAGAAGGGACAAAACCAAAGGCACCTGTAAAGATTGGGACTGAAATGTGTGGCTATGGGAGGAGTTAAGTTATTTATAGTAATAACAATAATAATAAATTATTTGCACTTATTTGTGCCCATATTATTACTAATCCCAAGGGTGGGACTATTTTCTTTTTTTCTTTGGAGGGGGAGGGGCAGGGCAGTTGGGGTTAAGTGACTTGCCCAAGGTCACACAGCTAATAGTGTTAAGTGTCTGAGGCCTGATTTGAACTCAGGTTCTCCTGACTCCAGGGCAGGTGCTCCATTCACTCAGTGGGACTATTTTCAAAGTAAGAGTTGCCTTTCTTTTTTTGTCTGGATCTGTGATTTTATTGCTATGGGGAACTCTTGGTGAAGAAACTTCATCTTCTAATGCAGATTGCCATTGGCCTGGAGAGTTATCTGGGCCACTCAGAGATTAAATAATTTGTTCTGATTTGCACAGCAACTGTGGGTGTTGAGATATGAAGACAAATCTTTCTGACTTGGAGGTCAGTTCTTTAACCATTACTCCTGTTTGATGACTTACTTTATAAGCCATAATATTTGACATTATTGGTGGAAGTTTCTCAGAAATAATTTCAGAAGTTACATTTATTTATAAGTGATCTCATATCTTTTCTTCAGTTTATCAGAACAAAATAGTAGCAGGAATAGGTCACTGTATTTACCTAACATTGTTGTAAATTATTTTGGTCATAGGAGATTTTTCAAAATTAGAGCTAGGTTTTATGGCACCTTCTGAATGGGAATACTAAGCAGTATTCATATTTCTTAGCACCACATACTACCTTTGCAAAAACCGACCATGTATTAGGGCGCAGAGAAATTGAAAATACACGTAAAAAGACACAAATGCTAAATATGTTCTTTTGTAATAAAAATAGTAATTCAGGTGCACAACTGAAAGATCCTGACCTATGTGGAAACTGAATTATTACTGGGTCAAATAAATCATAGAAACAATAATTATATGAAAGCAGCTCCTGGGATGTGGGAAAATCAAGATGGACTACTAGATATTTTCCTTGGTTACCACCAACTCTCAAAAAAATTCCCCAAAATGAATTAGCATGTCAAAGGTAGAGCAGCTGCAACTATTTTGATGGAATAAGAATGAAAGAAACCTAACTAGGCTTATGAACTAATTGTGAAGAACACTAATTCTTAATGTGATCATTCATCATTTAGGCCCCATACTCCAGTAGGGTATATAAATGCCCCACCTACTTCTGGCCTTGGATCTACTCAGGGATTTCCCTCCTACTATAAAAGACTATATACAGCATTTCTCTGGCACATACTATCTTTTTCCTAACATCAGCATCTTATAATGAATGAATTTCAACTCTGCCCAGTTGAGGAGGAGTAGAAAAGTACTCAAAGGATACGAAAAGACAGATCCTAAGAGAATTGGACTATTAATAGTCATATGAAATGTTGCTCCAAATTACTAATAATAAGATAAATGTAAATCAAAACCCTTAAGTTTCACCTCATTCTCAGTGAATTGGCAAATGTGAGAAAAGACAACAATAATCAAAATTGGAAGTGTTGCAGAAAGACTCAGTAATGTATTTTTGGTGGAGCTGTGAATTAGTGCAGTCATTCAGGAAAGCAGTTTGGAATTATGCATATTTAAGTGTCTAAAATATCACTACCCTTTGACCCAGAGATTCCATCGATAGGCATATACTCCAGGGTATTCATTGATTAAAAAGAAAGGCTCTGTGTACACTAAAATAATTATAATAGTACTTTTTGTGGTAACAAAGAAATGGCAAAAAAGTAGATGCCCATCATTTGGGGAATGGCTAAGCAAATTGTAGTACATGAATATATTGGAATATTGCTGGTACTATTAGGAACAGTGAATATGATGAATACAGAGAAGTATGGAAAGACTTCAATGAAGTGAGAAGCAAAGTATACAAAGTCAAGAAAACAGTATACAAAATGACGACAGTAATATGAAGAGAAAGAACAACAGCTATAAAAAATGTAGAATGAATGTTGCAAATTACAAAGAACAAGCATGGCCCCAAAGAAGAATAATGAGAAGACACCCACATTTGGAGAAATGGAGGTGGTGGGGTTACTTGAGTATGGTTCACTGCGTGTATTTTCAGACTTTTAAAATACATTTGATCAGTTTTGCTGATTTTTTTTTTTGTCTTACCACTTTTTAAAAAAAGTATGTTTTGTAAAGAGAACTCTCTGAGAAGTGGTAAAGGGAGAAATTGAAATAATATGAAGCCAAAAGATAGCAATAAAAATCTATTTTATAAAAAGATATCCCTGAAGAGTAGTTGGAACTCTGCTTTTGTTGGCAACACCCTTGAAATAAGAGCCAATAATAAAAAGATCTTCAAAAACCGCCAGGATAATTAGACATTCTTCTTTAACATGCCACTAACACTGAAGAATTAAAAATTGTAGATCACCAAAAAGGCAGTGGAGAGGCATATAGTTAGAATGAGTAGGTTGCAACACATTACCAAAGAATTGTACAGGAGAAAGTGAAATTAAAGATTTCAGAGAAATGTGTGACCAGAAAAAGAGGTTGGTTAGTCAGATGGTGAGAGTAAGTACAGATAGCTTATGTGTACCATTGTCACTCATATAAAACTGAGATCTAAACCAGTATTATCTACATCTAACATCTAAAGCAGAGTTTTCTAACTTGATTAAAATGTTGTGGGGAAAAATTTAACAAAATAAATAAAAATACAATTAAGCATAGGTAACATTACATTTTAAAACCAAGTCAATATGTCACCTGAAAGAGGATCTTTATGTATGGATTAATGGTTCCCATTTCTGTTTGAGTTTGACATCATTAATCTAAGGCAGGGGTGGGGAACTTTTGCCCTGCTCAAGTCCACATGTGGCCCTCTAGGCCCTCAAATACTGCCCTTTGACTGAATCTAAACTTCACAGAACGAATCCCATTAATAAAAGGGGAAATTTGGATTCAGTCAAAGGGCAACATTTGAGGACCTAGAGGGCCACATGTGGCCTTAAGGAGGCGGAAGGTTCCCCAACCCTGATCTAAAGAACTGTCTTAATTGTGTTGAATAGATATTTTGTGGAGGATTTATTGGAAGACATGGACAAGAGTCAGGGGATGAAAAGGCTTGGATGGGATACCATCTGCATCATAGGATCAAGGAAATACCTCTATCAAAGAGAACAGAGATCTCTGATATTGAAATATCAAAGTATTTATAAGATGATAAATCCATACCTATAGTCCCTCATCTTTGTAAAGAAGGAAGAGAGAATGCATTCCTATAACTTTTCTCTGGGACCAAACTTGATCATTATAGTGTAACAGCAGCATTCATTTTTTACTGTTGTTTTTCTTACCATTAAAATTGATGTAGTCATTGTGTATAGTTTTTCTGGTTCTGCTTATTTCATTTTGCATTAGTTCATACAAGTCTCATGTTTCTCTGTATTTTAATATTATTTCTTGTGGTGTAATAATGTGTCATTACTTTCTTGTACCACAGTTTGTTTAATTATTCCCCAGTAGGTGAACATCTGCTTTGTTCCCAGTTTTTTGCTCTTACCAAAAGTGCTGCAATAAATATTTTGATGATTATGCGAACTTTTTTTTATGATAAAAAGAAACATGAAAAATGTTATCAAAGATGCTGAGGAAGTTATGCCAACTTCCTTGGCATCTATACTTAGCAGAGAGGCCTTGGTCAAAGAGTGTGAATTTTTAGTCACTTTCCCCCCCTCATAATTCTACTCCATTTTCAGAATGGTTGGACCAGTTCACAGCTTAATCATCATGTGCTTGTGTGCCCAGAGAACCTCTAGCGTTGACTATACCCATTGTTTGTCATCTTTACTCATTTACTGGATGTGAGGTGATGCCTCAGGCTTGGTTTATTTGCATTTGTCTAATTATTAGTCATATGAAACAATGTTTCATGTAGTTGTTAATAGTTTGCAATTTTTCTTTTGAGAACTGTTTGTAGAGCCCTGTTTTTTCTGAGTCCTAAGCTCTCCTCTGTCATTGGACAAACACACATTGACATCGTGTTTCATGACTCTCTTGACTCTCAAAAATTTTGATAGCTTTTGATAGCATTGAGTAATGCTGTTAAAAAATATTTGGTTCCTAGCCGTGATATGGGTGTTCAGCAGATTCCACATTTATTTTGGCTCCTAATAGCCATATCTCATATAGCCAGAAATTTGTCATTTCCCTGCTTAACAGTCTTATTAGCACATGGCAAAATCAGGACAACAAATCATTCTGAGTCAGGATCATATGCTGGCAACCTCTGAGGATAGTTAGGAGGTTTTCTAAACTGTGGCTTAGAGAAGAGTCAGGGCCTGAATAGGAGATCTGTAGTTACACTTGACCCTTTCATAGTAGGGGAAAAACTGAAATTGCTATCTGTGGTCTCTTTAAATCAAGTGTATACTTAAATGGATATGTAATTTTGTTTGTATAAATACTCTTTCCATCTCTGCATACTGTAAGTCTTTATTACATTCTTATACTTAGAAATAAAGATTTCTCCCTTCTGTTTTACTCTCTTCTGAAAGATTATATATGGGGAGTAGTTTCAGTGCTCTCTTTTGCTGAAGAGGAAGAACTTTAAATTTTACATTGTATTACCTTTTTATTCCAAGTATAGCATCAGATTTCTGAGTAAATGTTTAATAAACATAAAATAACTACATTTTCTAAGTCCAAGGAGAAGTTTTTATGGAGGGTAAAAGGCAAATTAACTATTTTTTTTTATTCCCCCAGTTATCTCATCATGGTTTTTGACCATCAGTATTTAAGCCATCAATCAACAGATTCAACAACATCCGTTTGCTTAGAATAGTTGCTTATATATATGATTTACTCTGGAGACTGTTTCTTTTGGCAATGCTACTGTGCCCATAAAATAGAACTAAAAGGAAAAAAAATGCAGGACTATCTCCATACTAGCTTTGAGCTCTTAGAGATTTAAAATAGAGCAAAGTAAATAGATAGAATTTTAGAGTTGGAAAGTCCCTTAGAGATCATCTACTAGAGTTCGTTCCTCTTACTGATGAAGAAGCTAGAATTCTGAAAGGTTATAACATGCCTGCCCAAGGTTAAATTCCCTTTGTAGAACTACTCTCTTGCCCAAAATTATCAGGGCCTGAAATAGTCTGTTTAGCATTTTGGAAGTAGAGTAGGTCCTGTTTACACCAAAATATTTATAGTGGCATTTTATGTGGTAGCAAAGATCTGGCCACAAAGTAGATACATATCACTTGGGGAATAAGTAAATTGTGGTACATGAATGCAATAGAATATTACTGTACTGCAAGATATGACAAATATGAATACAGAGAAGCATCGAAAGACTTCCATGAACTGATGAAAAGTGAAGTAAGCAGAATCAAGAAAAACAAAAGGACTGTACTATGTAAATGCAAAAAGCATATCCAAAACAGTGGAAAGATTTGAGAAGATAACCCCACTCTACTGTTTTGGCGAAGTGGAAGGTCCATGGGTGTGGAATACTGAATCTATTTTCAAATTTTTTCATTATGTATGGTCAGTTTGCTAATTTTTTCTCTTCCTCTTCTCTTTTTTTCCCTTTGAAAATATATGTGATGGCTCTCTTGGAGGGCAAAGGGGGAAGTACAGGGGAAAAAATTGTCACTGTAAAAAATGAAAGCTATCATTAAAATTTTATTTTAAAAAAGTAATAGTAGGAAAATATGTTGTACATCTTTTGGAATGTGGTCCCCAAAAGACTTTTTTTCTTACATTTAGAAAGGTTAAAAATTTATGCATATGAATTTTCTGCCTGAAGTATTCCACAGATATCCCCCTAAAAATCTATCCACAGACCTGTTTAGGGATGCATGAACTTCAGATGAACAGCTCCTGATTTAGTAGGATGTAACATCCTTGAAGGCAGTAACTGTCTCACTTTTATGTTTGTATTTCCAGTGTCTAGCACAGTGCCTGGCACAGAGGAAAGCATATTCCTAAACGCTTGTTGATTGATCCATTTTGGACTAAGAGTCTAGCACATTATCCCATATACCATGTTGCCTGTCTATAAGCCCTGAATTGTAGTCTCATCACTACTTTTGATTTGCTGTGTAACTTTCAAAAATTGCTTAATCTTTCTATCAGTTTTCTCACCTATAAAATGGAGTTGAATAACAAAGACTCAAATGAGATATTTGAAAGTGCTTTGGAAAGTAGGTTATTACTAAAATACTAAACTGATATTTATCAATATTATTATAGAGTCATGACTTATTTAGGGAATTTATCCTTTTAATCAGGGAACAGTTGCTCTTGGCAGCCAACTAGGGAACTCAAAGGAATTATGCAGTTAAATAGTGTAAGACATAGTCATTGACCTACCTTTGTAATAAAATCACATCTGCTAGCCCATGTAACATTCCAGTCCTATCTAAGATGAGGGAAAATGTTTCATTATATATTCTCTGGGTTCAAGATTGATCATTGCACTTAATCTGAATTTGGCAACCTTTTAGTATTCTCCTTTGCATGATTCTGGTGTATGTATACACACACATATATGTGGGGGTGTGTATATATGTCTGTGTGTGTGTGTGTATATACATACACACATTCAGATATACACACACATAATTTTTATCTTGATACTCTATCAGTTCATGCAATTCTATTTTTCTTTGAATTCTTCATTTTTTATTACACAGTAGTAATTTATTAAATTAATATGTTACACTTTTTTTTTAGCCATTACTTAGTTGATGGTTTACCCACTTTTATTTGTTTTTTACTACTACAAAAAGTGCCACTATTATTATTTTGACATATATTAGACCTTTCTGCCTTTGACCTCCTCAGAGAAGGGCTATATTCCCAGTAATGCAGTCAATTTTTTTAGAAGCAAAAAAATTGGACAAAATGGAGCTATAATTTCCCTCTTTAACCTAATTCACTCAAAGGGAACTGGAATTTCTTGAGGAAGATTGGCAAATTCAGGCTTTTTCCTTCTTTCTTGGAGATGTAACTAAGCTACCAGATCTGCTTTATGACCTTGCAGTTACCTGGTGTAAGAATTTTTTTTTCCTATAAATTCATGATGCTTGCAGTCTGCTGAAGGATATGTATTCGCAGCATGATTTTTAGATGTTCCATGTCAGTCAGTAGTCATAGGCTCTAAGTTGAGAACAGAACAGTCTCAACCAATTATAGCAGCAGTGGCAACGTGCTACAGAACTTCTGTAGTGCCTCAGAGAGCAGCTTATACTGAGCACAACCTAGCAGATGGTAAAGTCCATTTTACCAACTGTTTGAATTACTCCCATGTGTACTGAGGGTTTTGAGATCCCTGCAGCACATGGCCTGGAAACAAAACTTGGAACTACTTTCCAGGCTCCAAGTGGCCTCTTTTGTTAGCATTTGTAGACTCCACTGCTTGTACTGATAGACTTCAGTCATTGCCAAGTCAGTAAGTTCCTCTTGCTCCCTTTCCATTCTAACTTCTGACTTTACTTATTTATTAAATTCTTTCATCCTACAAATTTTAAAAATAATCTACCATGTGGGTATCACCTTATTGTATCCTTTAATTTGGTGCATATAATTAAGACTCATTCCTTAAAACTCTCCATTTGATATTTTTTTGGGGGGGGGATTTTGGAGGGGAGAGAGCAGGGCAATTGGGATTAAGTGACTTGCCCAAAGTCACACAGCTAATAAGTGTGTCAAGTGTCTGAGGCTGAATTTGAACTCAGGTCCTCCTGACACTCCAGGGCCAGTACTCTATTCACTGTGCCACCTAGCCACCCCTCTCCATCTGATATTAACAGGAACACCGGCTTTGGAGTCAGTGTGAATCTTGGCCTCTTCCTACCATTTGTTACTTATTTGACCTTGGACAAGTTACTTTGGATTTTACTTTCCTTATCTAAAATGAATGGTAGTTAGATTTTAGATAATTCCTAAAGTGCCTTCCAGCCCTCAATCTATGCTCCTATGTACTAATATTTATATATTGCCTTATATAAGGCTTACCAAAAAAACCTTACACCTACAGTTTCACTTAATTGCTACAAAAAACAGTAAGGGAGGAATTTCAAGCACTACAAGCTCTACTTGATTAGTATTATTTCCTTTAATCCTCTGCATATTTCTTTAAAAATCTTGTGGAAACTTTTGCTTGTGAATGATCCTGTGTGCTGCCTAAGACTAATGTTAACATTAGAAAAAAAACTCCAGAGATCAGTTCTGTGGAATTTTGACAGTTAATTTTTTGTCACTAGGGGTCAGATCTTTGTTGAGGAAGAGAGACAACTCAAATTATTACCTACTCCAGTGTCTTTCACACTTATTTTTTTAGAAAATAGATGCGCTAGGGAAGGAGGTCTTCAGAAGATTGAGAGGGAGAATGTTGACCCTTAGGATGACAGAATACTACTTTGGGAGATACTCTTACAATGTTAGCAGAAACAAAAGACAGAACCCAACAATACCACTGTTGGGATTATATCCCAAAGAGATTACAGAAGTGGGAAAAGGTCCCATATGTGCAAAAATATTTATTGCAGCTCTCTTTGTGGTTGCAAAAAACTGGAAATATAGGGGATGCCCATCAATTGGGGAAT
>CM053585.1:461624640-461649205 GCA_028646515.1 Pseudochirops corinnae
TGGGGGGGGGGGGAAGGGAGGGGAGAAAATCTGAAACTCAAGTGATTGTGGAACTGAATCTTATAAATTAAAAGTAAATGAATAAATAAAAAAAAAATTAAAAAAAAGGAAAAAAAAGAAGAAAAAGAAAGAAACAAAAGACAGAGGGAGAAGGAAAAGTAGTGGTCTTTTTCCTTCTGTTTCATGTTTTTATACTTGTTTTATTGCATATAATTAAGCATGTCCTTATTCTGTTGAATTATACAACCTAGAGATAAAGGGGACCTTATTGATCGTCTTGACCAGGTTCCTCATTTTGCAGATGAGGAAACCAAAGCTCAGACAGGTTGAGTAACATAAGATCTCACAGTCTGTCAGAGCTAATATTTGGAACTCCAAACCAGTGCGTTTTTTATTGGGGGGTGGGGGGGATCAGTGTCCAGGTATAATAGTCAGTCCCTTTAATCCATTCTACTTAATCTACTGACAGGCAGTGAATGAATACCAATCAGTCTGCGTTTCATCTCTTATATTAGGGAGACAGCTGGCCATATCCTACCATCTAGGATCAGATTTAGAGCTAGAATGTGTCTTAAAAAAAACTGAATCTAGGAGCAGCTAGGTGGTGCAGTAGATAGAACTAGCCCTGGAGTCAGGAGGACCAGAGTTCAAATTCTGCTTCTGACACTTACTAGCTGTGTGACCCTGGGCAGCATCACTTAACCCTGATTGCCTCCAAAGGAAAAAAAATTTAAAATAAAAAGTAATTTAATCTAATCCCTCTTCTTTTATAGACAAGGAAACTAAGACTCAGAAGCATTCAAACTCAGATCTTCCTGACTGCCAATCCAGTATTCTATCCACCCATCTGTCCTGTGGGTATTCCCTTTACTGACTGAAATTTCAACCTCTTTGTAAACTCAGTAGATGGTTAAAAAAAAAAAATCATAACTTGGTAGTCAACATAAGTTCTCCAAACTTAGCTAACTAGATCCCTAGACAACAGTCATACATTCAGTATGGGGTGCATAATTACAACTCTTTCAGTTTAGCAGGTACTGCCAGAGATTATGCTCTGTTAGCAGAGTCTTTAAGAATGCTGAGATACTTCCATACTCTGATGAGGCATCAGAATAGGTCTTTAGTGAAGAGGGGTAGGTAGTTAATATTTTCCCTTAATACAAAGTCCATTTGTAGCAGATATATGACAGTTTTCTTCCCCCACCCTCCCACCCTTTGCTGGCTTCTATATTAATACACCTTAAACTGGTAAGCGTTTTGGAACCTATGGTACTGAATCATCCTTGGGGCATATGCATTTGGGAGAGTTCATAGTAGTTTTTCTTTTTCTCTTTTTTACATGTAAGTTATACAAAACATTTCCATATTAGTCATGTTGCAAAAGAAAAAGCAATAAATTAAAGTGAAAAGAAAATACGCTTCAATATGCATTCAGAATTCATCAGTTCTCTCTATAGAGGTGGATAACATTTTTCATCATGAGGCCTTTGGAATTGTCTTGTATCATTGTATTGTTGAGAAAGGGGCAGCTAGCTAGGTGTTGAAGCATATAGACCACTGGGCAGGGAATCAAGAAGATTCATCTTCCTGAGTTCAAATCTGGCCTCAGACACTAGCTGTGTGTCTCTGGACAAGTTACAGTCCTATTTGCCTCATTTTCCTCATCTATAAAATGAGCTTTGCCAAGAAAACCCCAGATGGGATCCCAAAGATTCAAACAGCAAAACTGAACAGAAAAGATTGAATAACAACAGCCTACCCAGTAAATCAGCTTAATTTCAATTAGGGTGACTCCGGTATCAACAATACTGATGTAAATGAAACCACTATTGTAACCTGTCCCTTTTTAAGACATCTTAAATTCTGTCATCTTAAAATCTGTCCACTGTGCCACCTAGCTTCCCACATAGACTATATCTTTATTTAACTCTGACTTTATGTACTCATAGAATTTCACTTTGCTACTGGTGGGATATTTGACTTCCTTTGTAAATGGGTAACTATCACTATCATTACTGAAGTAAAAAGAAAATAAGACTGATTCTTAGCATTCAGAAGACTCCAAATTCCCCATAATAAACTTTAAAGTCCATTCAGATATCACATGAAGCTTATGCTGAGCTTTACCTTCAATCAGTAACTATGCTTTTCCTAAACCTTATAATAGCACTTAAGACTGTAGTAGACCAGACTTTCATGCTCCACCTCTTGTATGAGGCAGATAGGCAGAAAGAGTATAATCTTGTTGGGTGGATGCTTTCACTGGATCTATGAATGACTAAAGAAAGTTTCAGAGTACTCAATCTGCAAGTCTTGTTTGTGACTCCCTGTTTTGTTTGTGCCTCCGGACATGGTCCTAGGATTAAGTCTTAATGAATAATTAGCCTTGGGTTAGGGTAAGGAGTGGTCAGGACTAAGGAAGGGTCCTGGCATTTCAGTTACCTCAGAGTCTCTGCTATAAGGTATATAAACCCTGTGATTTTCTTGTACTTTGGGTCTGTATGAAATGGCTCTGTAATAAACAATCGAATACATCCCCATCTCTCTCCTTTATTCAGCTGGTTGCTGGGCCATATACTGTACTGGTCGTAGCACTTAACTTTGCACTTTTCATTGTATTTAATTTTTAGTCTGAATTATAATTATATTTATGTTGATATAAAAAATTGTCCAAGGATTCATTGAGAGGTACTGTTGCCAATCATACTTACCAAAATATAGCAATACCAAAATTCTTATGATAATGTCTTACCCCTTAGTCTCATGAGAGCAGGGAACAAGTCTTATCTCAGCTTTGGCTGTTTTAAAGACTAACACAGAGTTCTGTGCATAGTAAATGCTTAATAAATGTTTATTGAAGCTAATTGATTATTAAAGGAGTTTTCATTTTACAAATTCTGACATTTCAGGGTAGCAGTGAAACTACAGAACAATGTTTTCACATTTTTTTTCAGTCATAACACATTTCTGAACTTTCTGGGACATTTATTACCTTTTAGAGTATAAGGTCAGGGTGGCTATGTAGCACAGTGAACAGAGCAACAGCCTCGGAGCCAGGAGGACCTGAGTTCAAATTTGGCCTCAGACACTTAACATTTACTAGCCATGTGACCTTGGGCAAGTCATTTAACCCCAATTACTCTCCCTTCCCCTATCCAAAAAGCAAATTAAAAAAAATAGAGTGTAAGCTCCTTGAAAGGAGGGATTATTTCATTCTTTTATTTGTATTCCCAGTGATTACACAGTTCCTGACACATAATAGGCACTTTATTTTATTTTTTTCTTGATTTAACTTTTTTAAAAAATTAATTGATTTGTTTATTTACTTTTAGTTTACAAGATTCAGTTCCACAATCTCTTGAGTTTCAAATTTTCTCCCCTCCCTATTCCCCCTCCTCCCATGGCAGCTTGCAATCAAGTATAGGATCTGCAAATACTTTCACATTGGATATTAGTCTGGTTGTAAAACCAATGGAGTGAACAATGGGAAAGAAGAAACAAAAACCAAACATGGAAAAGAACGAGAGCATGGAGTTTGCTTTAGTCTCATTTTTTTTTTTGATGTGTGATTTTTTTTTTTGCTTTTTTTTTTTGGAGGGGGGAAGGTAGGGCAATTGGGGTTAAGTGACTTGCCCAAGGTGACATGATTAGTTTTTTTTTTTTAATGTGTGTAAAGTGTCTGAGGCTGGATTTGAACTCATGTCCTCCTGACTCCAGGGCCGGTGCTCTATTCACTGCACCACCTAGCTGCTCCTTCAGTCTCCATTTAAATTCTGTTCTTTCTAGCTCTTTCTCTGAACGGAGATATCTCCTTCCATCCTGAGACTTGTAGAGTTGTCTTATAATTGTGTGTTGCTGAGAAGAGTCCAGTTTATCAAAGTTGGTTGTCACACACAATGTGTCTGTGATTGTGTACAAATTTCTCCTGGTTCTGCTCTTCTCACCTAGCATCAGTTTGTATAAGCCTCTCCAGGTGAATATGAAAACCATCTCCTCCCCATTTCTTATAGCATAATAGTATTCCATTACATTCATATACCACAACTTGTTTAGCCATTCCCCAATTGATGGGCATCCCCTTAATTTCCAATTTTTTGAATAGGCACTTTATAAATACTTAAATGATTAATACCAGTAAGGTATTGTTGTACCATTAGTTAATCCATAACCCTAATCCCCAAACACATTATTCAGTGTATACTTTTTGAATACACATGTACTAACTATGCAGGGGTGGGGAACCTGCAACCTTGAAGCCACATGTGACCTTCTAGGTCCTCAGTTGTAGCTCTTTGACTAAATCCAAATTTCCCCTTTTATTACAGGGATTTGTTCTGTGAAGTTTGGATTTAGGTTATCATATTAGGTTATTGACAATGTTATTGTTCCCCTAATTAAGCAATGGGAACAGCTTAAGATTTCTAGGATAGTGAGATGAATTGAGGCTGAAATGAAGAAGTCCTTCCAATTCTGCTGGTTACCCACTGGAGAACTCTCTGAACAGATGAAAAGGCTGAAATGTAGCATCATGTAGCTAGCTTACAACAAAGTTCCCAACTCAGTAACTAGGGAAGTCCCTACATTTATAGTATATTCTCAATTTGTTATGAGGTTTCAGTTTAACAATATAAGCAATGTTACCTTGCATGTTGCTTACAACTTTGCTCTGGAGACTGGTATATGCAAATTGGTATATACTCCATTTAAAGCAGTGATTACACAGCACATTATCCTGATGTCTCAATGAATCCTTTGGAATGAAGCACCTTTATAGAAAATATAAAAAAATCTTTATAGTTTTGAGAAATGTATAATACAACTCAGTGGCAATATTCACAGTAAGTTGTGTGTATGGATACTGTTGTAGAACACGATGTTTTAATAAATAAATTCTGTTTGTCCATGAACAGCTGAAGTCAAATAGGGCTGTTCCTAGGCAAAATTCTTTCCTCTCCTTTATATATCTCCCAGTCCTGATATAAAGACTACCCCCTTTCCACTTCAGTTGACTGATGTTCTGTTCAGAAACTGTACTTTATCAATATTTGGAATAATAGCTAGCATTTATTACCATGTCAAGGGTTCCAAAGTGCTGTATATATATTATATCACAACAGTCCTATAAGGTAATGCTATTATTAGACCCTTTTTACAGATGAAGAAATTTAAGACTTGGAGAGCTTAAGATATTTAACCCAGGGTCACACTGCTAATTAGTGTCTAAGGCTGGATTTGAACTCAGGTCTTCCTGACTCCACATGCAGCACTGTATCCATTATACCAGTTAGCTAGACCATTAAGGCTTAGTAAGTACCTACTATGTACCAAGCACTGTGGTAGGTGCTGAGGATACAAAGGAAAGGTAAAGACAATTCTTGTTCTTATGGAACTCACAGTCTAATGAAGGAGATAATATGCCAACAACTATGTACAAACAGGCCATATGCAGGATAAATTGGAAATAATTAACGGAGGGAAGTCATAGAATTAAGGAGATCAAGAAAAACTTCCTGTAGAAGGCAGGATTTTAGCTAGGGCTTCAAGGAAGTCAGGAAGTAGGGATGAGGAGTAACAGCATTCTAGGTATGGGGGATTGGCAATGAAAATGCAGCTAGTTAGCTGTTCCCAATTAATCTGATAATTAGTGATTTATAGCTTTTATTGATTACATTTTATTTTGAATGAGTTTGCTGATGTATTACCTTAACTAATCATTTGTAGTTTTAAGCTTTTATTTCTAATTATTGAATAAAAGATTTTAGCCACTGTTTAAGGAATTTGAAGCATCTGGCAACTGAATGGGGAGAAAGAAAGTGAAGTATGGGAAGAAAATGACTGAAATCATATTTTATGTAAAGTCTATCCTGAAAGCAAACTTGATTTATCTTTTTTAGGATGATTAGGGAATGTGTTGGGGCATTAGAAGGAATAGTTTGGTCTCTCACAAGTGATCTTTGTCCTTTGCTATCTTTCTTCCCTTTCCTTCCTTTATTCCTCCCCTCCCTCAAGAGTTTGAGCTGGAGGCTGGCATGATTTCTGTTGCTGAAAACCTTTTCTGAGTGAACTTTTCAGAGCAGATTACTGGCCAAACCTTTCCCAGATCTGGAGCTTACTTGTTCAAGCAGAGGTTTATTTTTCAGCCCCACCTTTACCCTTTTCCTTCTTCTCTGGACCTTCTACAAGCTACCAAAAATCTCCCTGAAAAATATTTTGGGTCACATTTGATATTAACTTAATTGATTATTGATGATGATTTTTTTGTAATAATGCTTTCCTTCTGATGTCTTGCAATACATCCCTGTGCCTGCTAGACTACTACCTTTGTGTTCCACCTTTTATATTCCACATCTGATGAAGTTTCTTACAAAATGAGTCATTGAAACATTGACTTTTCATTAATGGATATTTTTATAACTTCATTGCTTAACTTGATACTGTGGGAAGAAACAAGTGTCGTGATAAAGGGAGAAAGGTACAGGGAATAAGGGGCCTACATTCTGTCCTTGACTTGCGTTCTAACTAGCTCCATGACCTTGACCCATCTCTCCAGGCATCAGCATCCTCATTTGTAAAGTGAAGGAAATAGACCCAATGATCACTGAATTCCTTTTCAGCTCTAGTGTCCTGTGTACTAGTATCTAGGACGGTACTAAGATGTTACTAAAATTTGAACTTGATAACTTTATAAAATAGGCATGCCAGAAGAGATAAATGTTTACCGATTGATAAATATATACCAAATATCTATTACATAATATGTTCAATTTGGTCCTTTTGTATAGCTATTTGGTAACACTAGCTTCACATTTGTATATTTCTTTCTCAAAAGGAAAGTAATAAATTGAAGAAAATTTGAGACTTAATTCTGTTAGAGTGAGTTGAAATGAAGAAAAGAAAGTGGATGTGAACAGTTTATATGTTAATTTTAGTATAAAACCATGGTGATAAATATGCTAATATATCAAGTAGCCTATGATGATATCCTTTTTAGGGATGAAGGAGCTTTTTGTTGAGGAAGGGAATTAGTTATAGCTAAAGATACCCAGGAAATTGAAATTGAATTTGGAATAGAAGTAAGGAATCAATTCCGTGTGTGTGTGTGTGTGTGTGTGTGTGTGCGCTCCACGCGTATAATGGTTGTCCCTTATAAACAAGATGTTTTTGGCATTTGCCAAAACATTGGTACTCAGAAACTTGAGAGAAGAAGCCTTCTCAGGGTACAAGGTATTAAATGGACAACTTAATAGAAACCATGTAAAAGGTCTTTAGTCATTTGGAAACAAGTAAAAGAGACTTCTAAAGAAAATTCTCAAGAAGTAATCAGAGATGTGGGGTTAAGTGAAAGAATTCTCTGAAAACTTAGATTGGAAAGAGTCTCAAGGTAGGAAAGTATTTTAGTGTTACCCATGAAGGGGAAATTGAAGAGAGTAAGAACAGAAAATAAGCATTGGAAGCTGGTTAAGAGAAAGTCAGAATAAACTGTAATTATAATTTTAATAACAATGATCGGAAAAAGGTGAGAATTACATGAAAGAATGGAGTATATATAGCCTAACTGTGGAACTATAAGGAGTTTTGTGATATCATTAACTAGGGGTACGGTCGAAGAAAGAGACATAGGGCTGAATGAAATTTTAAAACTGTAGGATCTTTTTGGAAGGGTTTGAAGGAGAAAGGAAAATACCAGTAATGAAAATATTTTTAAAAATTTGTTGTGAAGATAACATCATCATTTAAGCTATATTCATTTAAACTGATTGAAGGTCTGAAGAGATGACTTAAAGATAAAATCTTATCCTGATTTCAGAAAAGCCAAAGAAAGGTATAAGTGACTTGCCATCAATCCAAAATCTTAGTGGGTAGAGGAGGCCTAAGAAGCCAAGAGAGAACTGAGAGTAATAGCAAACTTGATTTGAGCTTGAAATGTGATATAGCAGTCAAAGAAAGGCCAGTGCTATTCTGGGCAGCCAACAAAGGAGGATTGTACCACAGCACAGGGAGGAGGGAAACATTGAGACTCCACTGGGACTACTATGTTTCGCATAAGATCAGCAGGATATAAACAGTGGACTGAGCTCTGATAGAAGCTGAAGTGAATAAGGGAGTAGATGGATGGATTTATAGGGAAAGGTTAAAGATGCAAAATATGCAGAGGTTGGCTGAATTATGGTTACCACGCAGGAGGGGAATACACTCCCAGATATCTGAAGGGCAGAAGTACTAGGGAGGGGAAGAATTCTTTTGCCTGAAAAAAGGAGCTTTGTAAAAGGGTGAAAATGAAGGGCAAGGAAATTGATGTTTATCAGAAAGGAATGTTCTGATCTAGCTTTTAAGTTATGGAATCTTTATCTTTTATGGGATATGTCCTGCTGTATATAGCATTAGGAAGTTGAGCAAATAGGAGGAATAGGAAACCATTAGCATAGCATTTGCAGCGGGAGCAAACCTTGATTTGATTTTCTGCTGTAGTACCCATCTAATGCTGGGCAAGTTACATTTTCTCTTTTGCTCAGTTCCTTTATCTGTAAAATTAAGGGATTAGACTAAATGATGGTCCCTTATAATGCTGAATCCTATGAACCTATAACCTTAGGAAAGATTTATAAAAAATAAAAATAAAAAAAAAACCTCATGGATGAAACGGGCTTCATAGGTGAATTATGGTAATTTCCTTTGTGGGGGATTTGATATTTATACAGACACTACACATAATGACAATATAACTTTCAGAGCCTCACAGTTTAAGATTTTGAGGTAAAAAACCACATTCAGCTTCTAGTTTCAGTAGAAGAAAAAGAAGGGATACTTGATATGGAGAAGAAGTCAAGGGGACTTGGAGGGATTTATAATTGTCAAGAACAAAAATTGAATTTATACAGGAAATTTGGAAAGGAAACTGCTTGAACTGAAGGAGAGGGCAGTTGTTATGACAAGGGAAAGGAAATAGATTCTAACTGCCAAGGTGCTCCAAGGGAGTTGGCTGCAGTATTTTCTAGCAATAAGGGCAAAATATTTGCTTCTAGAAAGTATGGAGAATAAGGAGAACTTTTTGTTGACACATAGATGGTGTAATGTTTTTCATTTTTGCCAAGCAGTTGTTTTTTCTGCTGAAAGTATAAACCAAACTCTGTCTTAGAAGAGAAGGTGAAGGGCTCAAATAACACTTCAGCTCTTGAGTTTATTAGAGAGAAGGATGTGTTCCTTTTAAAAATGGCAAATGAGAATCCTGACTAGTGATATGAAATTATGGGGTGGAAGAATTTGACATAGAAGAGAAAGAAAATAAGAACCACTAACACTGAACTAAGTAAAAAAAAAATTAGACTTTTCCTGTGGAAGATTAAGTTTGTTTGTCTTCCATGAAATGATAATGAAGATCCATACAAGGACTTTTGTTTGAGAGATCAATCCTGTCCATCCCAGTAAGTGTCAAAAGAAGAAGAGATTAGTAGTGGTTGGTAAATTCCTGCTGTGAGGGGTACTGAGGCATCTATTCATCTACTTACTAACAACAGTAAGATAGTTTGCTAGGAATGTTTAGTCTGGAGAAGAGAAAATTTAGTGGGGGACTCAATAGTTGTGGTGAAGTATTTGAAGGATTATGTATGGAAGAAGGATTTATTTTGCCTGGTCCCATAATGCAGGAATAGAAACAGTAGATTGCAGTTGAAGGTAGCAGATCTTGATTTAGTATAAGAAAAAACTTCCTAATGATGAAAGAGCTAGTCTTGGAGTCAGGCAGACCTGGGTTCAAGTCCTGCCTTAAGATTGTCTACATATTTTCTGATCAACAAATACTGATGAAATACATGGATGACTTCTTTTTTAAATCTTTTTTTTTCTTTGAGGGGGGAAGGCAAGGCATTTGGGGTTAACTGACTTGCCCAAGGTCACACACCTAGTAAGTGTGTCAAGTGTCTGAGGCCAGATTTGAACTTAGGTTCTCCTGACTCCAGGACCGGTGCTCTATTTACTGTGACACTTTGCTGCCCCTAAGGACGACTTTTTAAATGATGGGTGTACCTCACAAAAGGAGGGGCTTTATATACGCCAAAATATTTATAGCAGCACTCATTGAGGTAGAAAAGACCTAGAAACCAAGTAGATGTCCTTTGATTGGAGAATGGGTAAATAAAACTGTAGTACATGTATGTAATAGAATATTACTGTGCTATAAGAAATGATTAACATAACTACAGAGTGGCATGGAAGACTTAAACGAAGTGGTGCAAAGTGAAGTAAGCAGAGTCAGGAAAAGGATATATTTAATAACTAAAATGGTGATAATAGAAAGAGAAATAATAGATAAAGTATTTATTAAGCACGTGTGCCAGGCATTGTACTAAACTTTGGGAATATAAATTCAAGCAAAAAGAAAAACAATCCCTGCCTTCACATGGCTCACTCTAATAGGAGGTGGGGTTGGGAGTAGGGAGAAGAAAGCACATAAAAGAGAACAGAAAAGTTGGGGGGAAGTGTAGGTATTCCTACCAGGACTAGGTGGAGAAGTCTGAAGAGTCTTGAGGAAAGCTGAGAGGACAGAGCCTGACAGACTTGTTGGACACTCTTACAAATGGTTGTCCAGAGAGGAAGTCCTGAATGATAGGGGTGGAGCATCTTGTAGGGTGAGAAGGCAGATGGGGCTAGAGATATCTTCCAAGCTAAGAAAGTGGCACCATCATAAAATAACAAAAAGTAAATGTTGTAAAATTTTTTAAAACTCTAGTATTTTAGCTTTTATAAAGGGATATTTTGGACAGCAAGGTGGCACACTGGATAGAGTGCTGCACCTGGAGTCAGGAATCTGTTCAAGTCTGACCTTAGACACTTAATAGCTTTGTGACCCTGGGCAAGTCACTTACCCCTGTTGGCCTCAATTTCCTCATTTGCAAAATGAGCTGGAGAAGGAAATGGCAAACCATTCCAGTTTCTTTGCCAAGAAAACTCCAAATGGGGTCACGAAGAATTAGACACTACTGAAAAATGACTAAGCAACAACAAAAGAGATATTTAAAGATATAGCAGACAGAAAATACGGATATTTTCCTCAGTACTTGAGGCTTTCTCTACCTATATCACCTGGGCTCAGGATGGGAGTAGGTAGGGAAGTGGGCTCAATTTAAATCAGGAAAGACCTACCTAGTATTGGTTCCAAGTCAGAATGAGACATGACTAGTATATGAGTTCTCAGTTTCCACCTACAGGTCATTGCCTGCAAAACCTGGCCTGAACTCTTACCTCCTTCATGGCTGTGGACTTCCTTTCTGGCCTCCAGATTAATCCCCTTCACCTAACAGGAATCAAGAACCAAGGACCATTTGCAAGGACCACGTGGTTTTAGAGGGGAGAAGGCTCTAATGCCTCACATGATTCTGTGAGCAGTCATACTACCAGAGCTCAGCTGAAGTGAAGATGACCCAAAGAAGAGGTATGAAAAGACACCTCCTTCTGTTCCTTTGAAGAGGTTGGAATCCATAGGTGTACATTGAACGTAACCTCAAATACTTTGCATTGTATTGGTCAATATTGCTGAATTTTTTCTCTTTTTCTTTGAAAAGTTCTTCTTTGAGAGAGATGGCCCTCTGGGAGAGAGTAGGGGAAGGCATATAGAAGAAATCTAGACAATGTAAAAACAAAATAGCAATAATATTGATTAAAATGTCCCTATAAAAAATGACAAGTAACAAATATAACAGTGCGTCAGATACTTAAGATTTACTTATACCCGATGGTAGAAATGAAGCAAAACTTGATTGTCCTTGGGGAGAAAGTTTTTGTATGGAAGTATAATGCCAGTGGTTTAAAATTGTGTTCATTTTTTGAATGCATGAGGAATTATTTAACTAAGCCCTTACTCTTTCAAGCACTGTGCTGTGTGTTGGGGAGACAAATACAAAAGCAAAAACATCCCCTAAACTTTAGGGCCTAAGGAAGGGCATTCAGGGGTAATACATGGAAAGATGAGTGGGGAGCAATGTGAATCATGGCTGGAGCTGGCCTAATATATTGGGCTACATGAAACTCTCCACCAGACCCCGTGTTTTCCAGATTGCCCATACAATATATTTCAAACTATATTATGCTGCTTCACTGTATATGATCAGATTAAACATTTATTAAGCACATGCTATGAGAATGACTCAGGGTGGTTCAAATTCTTTATAAGTTCTAAAACAACTAAAGGCATTGAATAGTGCTTTGCCATTTTAAAAACTGAACTAAGCACCTGAATTGCATACATGAGTGACCCTCAGTGAAAGGACAGGTCTTAGGCTAACTGAAAAGGCAAAATATTTTAATAAACAAATACAATAGACTGAGTTTTGTATACTTTTCAGAGGGATTACTTTGGCACTTCAAACTAGAACAGGATATTAGAATGTTAGATATTCATATTCAAATCTCATTATTTGGCATGATGTGAGTTGAGGTGCACCAAACTCCAGAATTAATTATTTCTAGCATTTCGTTTGCAGCTTTATCCCAGTAGCCATGACATTGGTTCATCTGATTAAATTGTTTCTGTTTTACTTAAGAAATAGATAAAATTGATGAAAAACAGCAAATCATGATTCTATAGCAGAATTTTGTAACTTTTTAAAAGAACTCATTCCTTGTAAAGGGTTTATAGTATCAAGAAAATTTGCCTCTCTTGGTGATGCTTGCCATCTACTCCTCACTGGAAAGACAAGCAATTCAATACAGGCTGTACATGTGTAGTTAACACAGAACATCTCTACAGTGGACATACTGTGAGAGACTGATTGTCCTATTCTCTACCCTGTCCCTGTCTCTTTATATAAGTGTGTGCTTCCAGCAACCCTCCCCCCCACCCCGCCCTCCCTTCAATCATCCCACCTCTCATCCCCATCCCCCCTACTCTCCTGTGTGGGAAGATACCCAGTTTAGAGTTTATGTCATTCCTTCCCTAAGCCAAATTCAATGAGAGTAAGGTTGACCCTCTCCCTTTTTGCCTTCCTGTTCTTCCCCTCCATTGTAACAATTATCCCTTGCCTCTTCTATATGAAATGATTAATCCTATACTGTCTCTCCCTGTCTCCTCTCATCCCACCTCAGAATTTCACCTTTTAAAGTATTGTCCCTTCCTATGCAATTGATCCTGTGCCTTCTGTGTACACATATATACACATACTCAGTTATGTATTCATACGCATATATATATATATACCACTGCCTCCTTTTTTGAAGTGAATTGCAGCATACTAGTACTCTGGTGCTGAAAGTTGGTCTGCTCTGAAAAACAATTTGGAATCATGTGAGAAAATAACAACATTGACTCACATTTACATATTACTTTAAAGTTTACAAAATACTTTTATCTCATTTGAAAAAAGTAACTAAAATATTCATAACCTTTGACCTTGTGACCTTACTACTACTATCCATAGACCGTTGTAGCGTATGAATGTAATTGAATATTATTGTGTAATCAGAAATGACACGTACAGAGTTCAGAGAAACATGGGAAAACTTGTATGAATTGATTCAAAATAGAGTGAGCAAAATCAGGAGAACAATGCATAATGCATACTGCTGACTACAGCAATATAAATGGAAAGAACCCTAAAAGGAAACCAATCTCTGCATAATTATAATGACTAATTTTAGTCACAGAGAACAGATAATGAAACTTATGTTTCTACTCTTAGCAGAAAGATTGGGAACTATGGAACAGAATGATGTCCCTGGAAAATGTGATTAATGTCCTGGTTGCTTTTACCTGACTAGGGTTTTTTTATTTGTTAAAAAGGAGGGCTCAGTGTTGTGAGTGGAAAAGAACTATGTCCGGAATGATTCTAATGTACAGGTAGAAGTTGTCAATAATACTTATTTTGTTTTTAAAGAAAAGAATCCTCCTTGCTTAAATTGGTGAGTGAGAGAATTGAGGTAAAATTTGAGTAAAATAGGAGAAAATTTCTTCCCTGCCACTTATTCCTCCTAAAGTTTATATTTCTAATGTGTCGAACATGGTAAGTATTTGGTATGAAAACTATCCTTAATCCTTAATTTAGTGAAAAGAAATAAACACAGAGATCTCTTAGGATAAGAACAAGACTTTATTCTCTTCCCTGGGAGAAGGCGGTCTTCCCCATGACTCATCATGGAGAAGAGGCAAGTTACAAAAGATAGTACTGGAATTTATAATCTAACTTAGTCAAGACCCCTTCCCAACTGTTTCCCCTCTCATTGATGGAGAGGCATACTTCACCAAATACTTCCCCAACTGGGACAGCAAGGAAAGGTAAGGGGAGGGTCCCACCAAGGTGGGAAAACAGACATAAAAGTGATTGACAGAAGCAGTTTGAAAAGTTAACCACCCCAAATTGAGAAGTTTTCACTCATCCCATACATAAGTTTATAACAAAATGAGTTATATATAATACATTTTAATATTTGTAAACTATTAATGTAACTTTAGAATTGTAAATGGTACTCCAAAAAAACTTCACATTTTTAATCTGTTTTCCATATTATATTAAAGAGCCATATTATATTAAAGACTCCAAGGTCTAAAATTCTGTGATTTTAAGCATTGTTTATACAAAGGATTTTCACAAAAATTTGCTTTCCATTTCCTCTTTTTACTATATACCTAGTTCCATGGATAATGAGAGATTCCTGTTTTCCTCCATGGCTGCAGTATTTCTAAAAAGTACATATCTTTAGTTTCCCCAACTATGTTTCCATTGCGGATACTTATCTTGTCTTTCAATTTCAGTGGAAATTTAAACTTCTTGAACTTTTCCCCCTGACTTTTATAATATTTTCTTAGGATAAGTTGCCAGTCTATGTTTTTATGAAAAATTATTTTTCATAGATTTTATTTGGCCTTGACCTATTCTATAAAAATGGGATTTTGTTATTAACTTTCAATTTCTGTGGCCTCCTCTTTGCTCCTTCCAAAATCTGCTATACTATACTAAAGTCAAGTCAACAAGCTACTATGTTCCAGATACTGTGTTAAGTGTTGGTGGTACAAAGAGATAAAAATAGTGTTTGTTCTAAAGGAGCTCATAATTTAGTTGGGAAAGGTAGACATGCAAACAGCTATGTACAAATAAGATATTTATAGGATATATTGGAGATAATCACAGAGGGAAGGTGCTAATATTAAAGGAGGAAAGGGGAAAAGCTTTTGGTAGAAGGTAAGATTTTAGCTGAGACTTGAAGGAAGCTAGAGAAGTCAGAAGATGGAGAGGAGTGAGATTATTCCAGGTATAAGGTAAAGATAGGAAAATGCACAGTCAAATGAGCCATTATTATCATTTCCCTCCTGGCTATGCTTTTGACTCAAAGGACTTTGCCACCTTGACTTAATTTCCTTTTCACCCTGAAACTTCTCAACACCTGAGGCCTGTTTACACTGGAACACCCTTATGCCATGCTGGTCTCCTTTTTCCATTGGTGAGATCATCCCTGGGCCTCCATTTTGGGGATAGACTCTAGGAAGGTAGACTGCAGGAACTAAAGAAGCAGCAGTGTAGAGAAGAAAGGGGGGGAGAGGGCAGTGGCTCATCCAAAGCTGGAGACTGAAAAGGTTGAGCCAAGATGGGTGAGTAGGCAGAAACAGTATACTCCAACTCACTACAGTAAGTAATCTTTCCAGCCTCAGATAACATATTCAACCTATAGGCAAGTGGCCAGGAAAGGAACTGTGGAACCGGGGCATTTGGGGATCATAAACTCAGTACCTAGACCTCCAAGCTAGACTAGCAACTTGGGGATGCTTAGAGTTGACCTTAGACTTAGCTTGTGGACCAGACCAGCAGTGCAAGATCTTCTAGAGGGCCTGGGAACTTGGACTCAGCACCCTGAAGAAATTTTCTAAGTGGTTTTCCTCTTCCCCACCACCACTAATAGCAGTGTGAGGGCTCTGCCAGAGGGGCCAAGAACCCAGACTCAGCTCCCAGGACTCCCAGGTAAGCCAGGAATGTAGGCCTGCCCAGAGCAGATTTCTGAAGAATGACTAAAGAAAGAAGAAAGAACTATGAGATCAAGGGTTACCCAGGACACTGTCCCAGAAGAGGAGAATAATTCCAGAATATCTATAAACAAAGTCTCAAGGAACAATGCAGCTTTCCCACAGAGATCAATTAGAAATACTGGAAGAAATAATGCAAAAATTAAAAGCAGTTAAGGAGTTAAAATTATATTATAAATAACGTGAAAACAGTAGAAGAAAGAATTGGAAAAGAAATGAGAGCTAAATTCTTTTCAGTGTAATGACCAGCTGGAATTTCAAAGAATAATTGATGAAAGGACTCCAAATGAAGAGTGAGACAAAAAAAAATTTTTTTATGTGACCAATAGGAAATATATTATAATTGGCTATATATATTTTTAATGGGTTTTGTTTTTCTCACATTTTCATTTTGGGAGGAGAGGTTGAAATGACAAGGCAGATTTTTATTTGATTTAAACAAATGAAATATTTTAAAAAGAAAATGAATGAGAGCTATGACAGATTAAGAGAATCAACAGCTTAACACAAGAACTACAAAACCTTATCCAAGCAACAAACACTGTAAATTTGAATGAACTAAACAGAAGTTAGTGACTCCATAAGAAACTGAGAAATATTAGTACAAACTCAAAAGCTTGAAAAGTAGAAGAAAATATAAGATCTCATAAAAAAACAGACATCTGCCACCATGAAGAAATGAATAGAAAGTATGGAGTAAAGCATTCCAATTAAAAGAAGAAAGGAAAGGAATGGGGAAAAGATATACTAGAAAAGAAGAGAACAAATGAGAAGGCCTTAATTTCAAATAATTGGAGGTGAAAGTAGAAGTATATACAGAGGAAAAGGGGCAGCTTCACTTCCTTTGAACCCATCAGAAAAGTGTAAAACACATGTTTGGTGACTTGCCCAAGGTCACAGGGCTAGTATTAAGTGTCTGAGGTTGGATTTGAACTCAGGTCCTCCTGACTCCAGGGCTGGTGCTCTATTCACTGCTCCACCTAGCCGCCCCTTAAGAAGCTATTTGAATCATATGAGATGAGAAAGATAGTGCAGAAATGATCTCAATGTTTTCAGTGAATTATAAGGTCTTAAGCTGAGAGATCTGGGAAGGAGTATCATGAGATCCTTGAGGAAACATGAAAAAGTTTGGAATAATTGCTCCAGTGAGCTGGATAGTAAATGATTAGGGACATGTAAAAGCATTGCTTTGCTGAAGTTGATGGCCCAGTTGTGATTATGCAACATAAATTTGTAGTGGACCTCAGCATGATGTCATGATTTTTTCGAGCTTTTTTTTTGTAGCACATATTTGAATAGGAGTGAAGGTGGTGAAATATGGGAGTAATCCAAGGTTTAGCAATACATGTTCCACGATAGGACAAAAAAAGATAAGGGATTCAACTGTAGAAAATAGATGATATAGAGTTCAATTGATTCCCCAAGAGGCTGGGATAAGAAAGGGAGTTACCGGAAAGAACTCAGGTATAGGCTTTGGAGGTCATGGTAAGGACAAAGTACAAGGTAGATGTCATAAGGCAGAAAGAAATATGGAATAATAGAATATCATAGAGCTGGTGTTGATCATCTCTGATAGAGGGACTTTTCTTAGTAAGTTTTCCCTATGTCCATGAAGTCAACAATCTAGTCCACTTCCCTCTCAAAAGTTAACATCACCCAGTAAGAGGAGTGGAGTAAATAAGATAAGTCAGCCCCTCTGTTCCTTCCTGGCCAAATGTTTCTTAATTTGGATTTGTTTAGCAGTCATTCTTCCTAATCTTGCCTTTTATTTCCTCTGAGCATTTTATAGTTTATGAAACCCAGAAAGTCGAACTAGTAATGTCAGTGTGAGATACTGTGAACAGATTGGTATCTAATTAGCTGTCATTCTAGCCAGTATCTACTTTGGTTGCTTGATCTAAAATAGTACCATTGATAATAGGAATGATAGCTCTGAGGATATACCATAGTAAACCCTTCTCTAGACTTTCAACTCCATGCTACGATATCCTTTTTACCTTTTTGTATTTAAGTTACTTTTTTTCTTTGAGGAGCTAAAATAATCATAAGCCAGCAACTCCTCCATGGTTCCCAGCCTTGCATGTTTTTCTGTTGCCATGCATACTTAATAAAACAATGTGTAAACTGGCTACCTCATGGGGCCTTGTATGTGGAGGAAGGTGGGAAGAGAATCAGGGTGTTAGGGAGACTGGGAGAGGGACTAAGAGTAGAGAGAAGGAAAAGAGTTGGTCTCTAAGAACTAATTTCCATAGATCTTAGAAAGCTCTGAAGATAAGGGATGAGGATGTATGTTTGCATTTGTTCTTCCCCTTCGTAGTACCCCTGAGAAAGGAATACTACAGCTTCCCAATATAACTCTTTTATTTAATTTCCAGGCATAAGATTCTGGTGAAACTAAGATAACAGAAGATAATGGTATAACTGCTATTAACATTAGACTTAAGATTTTTGTTTGGGTTAGACATATTAAACTTTGAGTAAGCATCATCAAAAACCACTTATCAAATATCTAATTGCATGTGGCCCCATTTTAAGGTACTATACCAAAACAGAAAGATATAGATCTGTTCTGTGACTGACTGGAGTTTGCAGATAGACATGACAGTTTAAACATATGTAGGACAAATAATTGGAAGAAAATTAATCCTTAATAGGCATTGAGATACATAATATATTGGTCAGAAGTTTTGTGAATGAGGAATAAACATCAGTAATATTTGTTGAAGTAGATCGGGGAAAGTGGTAGTGGGAGTTCCTAGTCAACCTGGGTGGGAAAGAAGCAACTTTCTTCTGATGAATCTAGCTTTGGTTATCATATGATTACAATTCATCTCTCTTCCCCTGTGCCCCTCTCCCTGCATATACATATACTGTGTCAAATCCTAGGGTAATAGATACCCAGATTAGAACTGTAAATTCTTAGTCACATGGAATTCTCATTCTCTGGCCATGTGATTCCTTTACTCAAACCAGCTGCAGTGGCTGCCTATTGTTTCTGTTGTAAATTATAAACTCCTCTTCAGCTTTTAAAGCCCTACACAACCTGGCCTTATTCTATCTTTACAGCTTTACGCAGTATTACTCTCCCACCTGCACCCTGCAGTTTAGCTAAACTGGTCTTTTTGTTGTACTCCTCACACACAATACTCGATATCCCAAGTTGGGGTGCCTTTGAACTAGCTGGCCTTTCTGCCTCAAATTCACTCCCACTTTACCCCTGCCTCATAGATTACCTCTTTTTCTTTAAGATATACTGCAGACACCTTCTTCTGCATGTAGGTTTTGTGAATCTTTTTCTGAATCACAGTTGCTAGTGCCTTACCTCCCAAACTACTTTGTGTATGATTGCATTTATTCACTTCAGATTTATGCCATATATATCATCTTCCCCATTAGAATGCAAAGTCATGAGAAGAGATGTATTCTTATGAGAAGAGATTATTATATTCTTATTACTTGTATCCTTGGCTTCTTAATCTATCCTTTTTTTGGAGGAGGGAAGGCAGGGCAATTGGGATTAAGTGACTTGCTCAAAGTCACATGGCCACAGTAAGTGTTAAGTGTCTGAGATCGCTTTTGAACTCAGGTCCTCCTGACTCCAGGGCTACTGCTCTATTCACTGTGCCACCTAGCTGCCTCTGAGCTTTCTTTTTATTGTTTTATTGGTGACTTTTGTTTTTATATCAGTCATTTCTTGATAACACATACACATGAGCCTTATCTTGTAACAAAGAGAAATGGTTAAGCAAAACCAAATGATATATTAACCAAGTCTGGTAGAGTGCAATGGTCCATACTCATAGTCTCTACCTCTTTACAAAAACAACGGATATGCTTCTGCATCTCTTCTTCAGGGCCAAGATTGATCATTCCATTTCTTTAGTGTTTGACTTTATTTTGGTGTAATTCTTTTTTTTTCATTATTGTAGTCATGTATGTTATTCTCTTGATTCTGCTTATGTCACCTTGCATTAGTTCATATTCACACAGGTCTTACAACTTTTCTGAATTGCTCATATGTATTGGATTTTATTTGTTTTTTTATTTTTGGTCTTTGCAGTTAAATAAGACAATTTGTTAGGCATTTCCCAATTGATGAGGATCACTTTGTTCCCAGGTTTTTTGCTATTACAAAAGTGCTATTAGGAATATATAGGAATGTATGGATCTTTTTTCTTTCTTTGATTTCCTTAGTTTATATACCAAGAGTGGGCTCTTTGACCTGAGGGTTCTTCATAAAAGAATCCTCCCCTGCCAATTTCATCATTCCTACCGAATTTGTCAGGGCCCTAGGATAAGGTGTGTTCAGTCAACTAATAAGTGATGAATACTTCCTTTGTGCCTAGATATAAATGAAAACTATGAATACATGAAGCAATTAAACATTAAAGTTGGATATTATTAAGTACCAAAATTAATGGTACAGATTGTAATTGTTCTAGGAGTTCTGTGGAGAAAGCAATGGTAAAGTCAGGAATGGATTCATGGAGGAGGTATAACTTGAACTAGACTCTGAAGGGTTTTGGAGGGTTTACGGGAATGATTTCCAAGGGCGTAGGGGAGACAAAATATCAATCAGTCAATCAACAAGTATTTATATTCCTACTGTGTTCCATGTACCATGCTAGGTACTGGATATACAAAGACAAAAAATGAAATAGTCTCTGCTCTCAAGAAACTTATGTTCTAGTGGGATATGTGTGTGTGTGTGTATTTATCTATAGAATATAAAGAGAATAGATAAAAGGAAATTGAGAGTAATTGTCTGAGAGGAAGCTTCCACTAACATTTGACCTCAGGAAAGACTTCTTGTAGAAGGTGGTCCTTGAATTGCATCTTAATGAAAGAGAGGAGGGTTGATTGATTGACTGGCTGAAACCTCTCTAGATATCTTGGGGTTTAATGCTAGATTTCTTTCTTTAGGATCATGCCTTAAACCCAAATCTCTCTGTCTCTGATTAGCCAACCCGAGAGTCCAGCCCAAGCCCCACCTGGTCATTGTTTGGGCTCTGATTAGCTCAGAGTGAATGTAAATAGCAATTGTTTCTCTTTTGTCAGAAACCCTGAGGGTCTTCCCCTCCCAGATTAATTTTTTTTTTTTTTTACTAGGTAAAAGAGACCATTCTCTGCTTCATTTCTTACCTTGTATTATCACTGAATGGGCATTGCTTCAGTCATACTGAGACCTGTTAAAGACCTTAGCTAAAAAAGGCCTCCAGGGCCATTTCCAGTTGTCTGGATCTGTATCATGCTACTGGACCCAGATGCTTCCAGAGGGGAAAGTGAAGCTGGTAACTTTGCATAGCCTTCCCTCATTTAAAACCAGTTCACTTGTGTATCATGGCATCACCTCCCTGTTGTCATGGTCCTCTTAGAAAATGAAAGCTAAACCACAAAGAAAGTGAGGAAGATCAGTACTATGTTCAGTGAGGGTGGAAGGATAGTTTATATAGGCCTTTAAAAAAAATTTTTTTTTCCAGTAACCGAAAATCCAATTTTCTCTTCCTCTTACCTCATCCCTGTCCCCTTCCCCTGCTCTTATTGAGAAAGAAAACAAACCTAGTTACAAAAAGATATAGTCAGGCAAAACAAATTCCCCTTTTAGGCATATCCCTTCCAGCCCCCCAAACATGCCTCAGTTTATACTCCCAACTCTGTTAGAAAGTAGGTAGCATGTTTCCTCATGAGTCTTCTGAAATTGTGGTTGGTCATTCTTTCGGTCAGAATTTTAAAATCTTTTGAAGTTGTTTGTCTTTGAAATAATATTATATAAATTATTCTCTTGGTTCCGCCCACTTCGTTCTGTATCAAGTCATTCAGGATTTTTCTAAAACTATCAGGTTCATCATTTCTTATAGTAGAATAGTGTTCAATCACATTCATACACCATAATCTGTTTAGTCATTCCCCAATTAGTGGATACCCCTTCAACTTCTAGATCTTTAACACCACAAAAAGAGCTGCTATAAATATTTCTGTACATATGGGTTTTTATTTCGTATTTCTTTTATCCCTATGAAGGCATAGTCTTAATATTTCTGGGATGAAGGGTATGCATTGTTCCAGACTGCTTTTCAAAATGGCTGGATCTGTTCACATGGTATTACCAGCAATACATTAGTGTATCTGTTTTCCCATAGCACCTCCAGCATTTGTCATTTTCTTTTTTGTACTTTTAGAGCATATTTTCATATGGTTATTGATAGCTTGGGTTTCTTCTGATACTACTGATATCCTATCCTGTCCTGTCCTGTCCTGTCCTGTCCTGTCCTATCCTATCCTATCCTATCCTATCCTATCCTATCCTATCCATCAATTGGGGAATGGTTCTTATTTTTTACAAATTTGAATCAGCCTCCTTTTTATTCTCCCCATTTACTTGCTTTTCTTCTCATTTTAGCTGCATTGGTTTTATTATATTTACCTTTAAAAGTTAAACAAAAGATAGGGAGAGACTGTGTAACAGTGTAAGAGGAGGTGCTAGACCATACCAAGGTTCTACCAGATCCATAATTGGGAACCCCCAGATCCATACTGGGGCACCATGATGGGCTCAGGTCCTGGCTGGTAGATTTGTTGCCTACCACCCAGTTCTTGATCACAGATGCAGGTTAGAGTGAGAAGGGGATCTACGGTCACCTAGAAAGAAAGAATTCAAGGAGCCAGAGTCAAGATCACATGTGATTTAGCAGCCACCAATGTAAAAGAGCAGAGAACTTGGAATATGATATTACAGAATGGAAAGGATATGGGCTTACAACCAAGAATAACTTAACCAGCAAAATTGAGTATAATGCTACAGGGAGAAAAATATATCTTTAGTGAAATAGAACACTTCCAAACATTCCAAAAACATTCCAGAGCTGTGGAAAAATTGAAGTTCAAACATAGTGAAAAGTAAAAAGATAAACATGAATGAACAGTGATAAAGGATTAAACAAAGATAAATGGCTTTTATTCAGATATGGAAAGATGAGATGTGGGCTCCTTCTGTACCCTATCATCATCAGGGATCATAAAGGTAATTCAATGAGACAAATCCTAGGACTGGCTCTGTTACAGCTTGATAATCTTAAGGGAAAAACATGGACAGAGAGGGAAAGAAGAATATATTTGGGGTGGGAGTAGGAAGGGAAAGGAAAGTTAGTGAAAGTTATCTCATATAATCAGAGTGAACAAATAGACATCTGTAAAAACAGAGGAGAGCTATCGGGGGAGGGAATGGCTGACACTTGAACCTCATTCTTATCTGAACTTGTCATAATAAAGAATACATACACAATGGAACACAGAAATACATTTCACTCAGTGGCAGTAGAAAGGAAAGAGAGGAAAGGGAACAATTAAAAGAAGGATAGATTAAGAAAGGAATTAGTCCTAAGCAAAACAAATTCTAAGGATGTACAGAAATTGTTACAGTTCTTTTTGGGGTGGAAAAAAATCAGCATCTGAGAAGTGCCTATAAATTGGGAAATAGATGAATTAAGTTATAGTATATAAATGTGATGTAATATTATTGCGCTGATACTTATTAGCATAATGGTTTCCATACAACTAATGATGAAACATGCTGTCCACTTTCTGATAGAGGTCAAAGACTCAATACAGAGTGAAACAAAAAAAAAATTTGGATATGGCTAATGTGGAAATTTTTTTTTATTAATTTTTTAAAATTTTATGTTTGTACTGGGGTTTTTTCTGTGTTCTCAATTGGGGTGGGTATGTGGGAGGGTAAGAAGGCAGATTTTAGCTGAATAAAACAATTTTTTAAAAGCTAAGCAAAAGAGTTTAAATCTTAGAGACAAGAGATTCATTGAAGTTTTTTGACAAGGGAAGTGATGGTTAGAGCTATGCTTAAAGAAAATTATTTTATCGGCAATATGGAGGATGAGACTAGAGTGGTGAAAGATTTGAGGCAGGGAGACTTGCAGTAATCTAGGTGAGTAGTGATGAGGGTTTGAATTAAAGTGGTGAGTGGCTCTGGCTGTAGAGAGAAGTGGTTGGATGTGGAAGATGTGAAAGTAGAAATATAAACTGAGGCACTAAAGAAATAGCAATGAACCTGGACTGTTTGAGAGATGAGTGAGAATACCAGTTTGTCTGGCATATGTGGTTCATATGGTTAATAGTGGGGCTTGGATTCTAAAAATGGAATGAGATTATGGAGGAGAGGGACATTCGATTGTAAACTTGAGGAGACTAGATTTAATTGTGTTGGTCAGTGGGAAACCATTGTCCCTTGACAAAGGAATGACTTCTTGATGCAAAAATTATAATTTTACTTTGAAATAAAAATTGTATGAAGAATGCCTTAAAGCTAGAGATGAGCTGAAGAAGGATTTTCAAAACCAAATAAGGGAAGTGGAAGAAAAATTGGGAAGAGAAATAAGAATGCTGCAGGAAAATCATGAAAAGAGAGTCAGCAGGATGACTGAAGAAATCAACACCCTAAAAAATAGACTAACTCAAATGACAAAAGAGGCCCAAAAAGCCAATGAGGAGAAGAATGCCTTAAAAAGTCGCATTTGGCAGATGGAGAAAGAATCTCAAAAGCACTCTGAA
>CM053585.1:461649705-461695991 GCA_028646515.1 Pseudochirops corinnae
TCTAGGATTGGTTTAGAGTCCTATTTTATGGGTATTTTGGGGTGGCTATGTGAGAGCTGCGATATGTTGCTGCTGCTACGCCGCCATCTTGGCTCCGCCCCCCTAATTCATTGTTGTTGATGCTGTGAATTGTTCCAATGATGCTGGAAATTTGGAATTCGACAAAGAAAGTGACTTAAATGTCCATATGCTTTGAGGCAGAGATTTCATTGTTAGGTATATATGTCAAGGAGGTCAATGACAAAAAAAAGGTCCCATATACCCCCAGAATATTCATAGTAGAACTTTTTGTGGCATAGAAAATGTTGGAAACCAAGTAAATATCCCATTGATTGAGGAATGGGTAAATTGTGATACATGAATGTAATGAAATTGAGATACACAGGAAGAAAATAAGATCATAATTTTAAAACTATAAGCAACTTTAGAGGCTATCAAGTTCATTTTACAGATGAAGAAACGTACCCAGATTACGTGGTTTTTGTAATCACAAAAGTATTTGAGGCAGGATTTGAATTCAGGTCTTGCCTCCAAGCTCAGTATTCTATCCACTGAACCACGTACTACTTGAAGTTGTAGGTGATCTGATACGAAGTAAGCTGAACCAGGAATAAACAATAGCTACAGACAAGGTAAATAGAAACTACAACAAAAAAATGGAGCTAAATGCTGTGAAATTGTAATGAATCCAAAAAAGGAGATATGAGAAAACAACTCCCCCCTTTTTTCTCTGCAGAAGAGGGTGTGTGTGTGAGGGGCGTAATTATTGTTGTGGAATGCTGTGTCAGGTTTCTTTTCTTTTTTTTAAAGAAGGGGCAGTTAGGGATACAATGGATAGAGCATTGGCCCTGGATTCAGGAGAACCTGAGTTCAAATACAACCACAGAGACTTACTAGTTTTGTGACAACCCCGGCAGTCACTTTACCCCAGTTGCTCCCCCTCCCCCAAAATAAAACCCAGACAAACAAACAAAGAGACCAGCAGGAAAACTATTTTTCTTGAATGAACCATATAGAGAAAATTAAACAGTGTCAGTATTAAATATAAATGTTCCAAGTGGGTATAGCATCTAGGTTCTTCAAGGATAAGGTAACTGAAATGTTAAAAGACTTAGGTTAGCAGTGGGGAATCTAGGGCCTGTAGGTTACCACCCCTGACTTAGGTATTGAAACTACACTGTGGTGCAGCAGAAAGAGTGTAGTACTCACATATAATCTATATCACATTGCCTGCTTTCTCAACGAGACGGGGACAGGGAGAAGGGAGAGAATTTGGAACTCAAAATTAAAAAAAAAAAGTATTTTAAATTGTCTTTACATGTAATTGGGAGAAAATAAAATATTAAATAATAAAAAAGAAAAGGAAAAAAGAAAGAATGTGGTAGAGTCACAGGACCTGAGTCCATATTATTGCTTTGCTATTTTTACTACTTGTATGACCTTAGAAAAATCACCTAACCTCACTGGGCCTCAGTTTTCTTATACATAAAATGAGATGTTTGGACTATATGACCTAAGATCTTTGCCAACTCAAGATCTCTTAGCCTACTAATTTTTTGGTTTTGTGGGGTTTTTTTGGTCTTTTTTGGATGGTAGGGCAATTGGGATTAAGTGACTTGCCCAAGGTCACACAGCTAAGTGTCTGAGGCTGGATTTGAACTCATATCCTCCTGACTCCACGACTGATATTGTATTCACTGTGCCACCTAGCTGCCCCTAACCTAATAATTTTAGGTAATTTTAACATTTCTCTGTCAGAATTTGACATTCACCAGAAATATAAACAAGAAAATTTCAAACTTGAACAAAAAGTTGGAAAAACTGAATTTGTTAGCCCCATGGAGATTTTTGAATGGCAGTCTGAGAATATATTGTATTTATAGTCAACATTTGGACCTTTAATTTTTGGGACTTTAAACATTTGCATGACTTTATTAGTAACTTCATTTTCAACTTTGAATCGGCAACTGTGCACATTATTGGTAGTGCGCAGTAGAGAAAAAATGAGGCACAATGTGTGAAAATTTGTGGAGCAGCTGGTATCCTACTAGTCACTTCGCTGGTGTTGTTTTCCCTACTTTTGTAAAGAGCTCCATTGAATTCATCGTATGTTTTTATTGTTTGTCTTTAAAACTCGAGTTTAGTTTTGTAATTACGCCCCTAAAACATAGTGTTATTCCTTTGGGTTCTAAGCATAAACATGAAGTCATTGATGCAGAATTAACATTTTCTTATAAAGAATTGTATGCAGAAAAGTGTATTTTCAATAGGCTAGGGAAAAATGACAATTTTTGGTCATAGTGGGAACCTAACCCTCTATTTCTCATAGATTCAGTGTATCAACATTTGCATTTATGTCTTTTGCGCCATTTTCTAGGAACATTACCCCTGTGAAAGTTGAGGAATAACTACATGTGTAAACATGCACATGCATCCACACAAACATACATACATACATACATTTGTGTTTCTTAGGTCCCCATGAGACATGCAGTTTAGTCATGCTAGGATACCCAAAACTCATAAACAAATGCAGAAAAGCAGAAATCTTAAATAATCCATCACAGATCATAACATACTACAAGTTTTAATCAGTAAAGGAGATAGGAACAAAAGATGTAGACCTAAATGGAATATAAAATACTGTGTCATAAATATTAAATGAGTCAAAGACCAAATTGTAAAACCAGCAGAAAATTGAAGAGAATGGTGCTGAGATATTATTCCAACATTTATGAGACATATCTAAAGTAATACTTAGAGAAAAATATAGATCTTTGAACATATTAACAAGAGGACTAATAAATTGATCATATAATTTTTTAAAAATTTGAAAATCAGCAAAATAATACCAAAGCAAAAATTAGTTTTGCAATTGAAATAAAATTTGAAAATTTAAAAACTTAACAAAATTGATTACTTAATTTGATCCAAGAGAGAGCAAAAACAAATTAATAAAATCTAAAATGAAGTTTCCCTGTCTAGTGTACCACAACCCTCCAACATTGACTATTTTCATCTTTTGTCATGGTTGCCAATTTGGTTGGTATAAGGTTGTTTCAATTTGCATTTCTCTTCTTATCAGTGATTTCAAACAAACTTTCATATGGTTGTTAATAATCTGTTCTTCTCTTGCAGACCCTTTATATCTTTTTGACCACTTCTCTAAAAGCTTTTGGTGTTGTATTGTCTATATTGTCTGTATATCTTGAATAGCAGACTCTTATTTAAGGCATTTAATAGTTTTATTCCCCCAATTGACTGCTTCCCTTCATATCATACTTGCATTAACTTAGTTTATTCAAAAGCTTTTCAGTTTTATGAAACAAATCATTTTTTGTATTACCCTCTAACCCTTATTTAGTTAAGAATTTACCTCTTAGTCATAGCTATGAAAGCTGTATGATTCACCTGTCTTGTAATTTTTAAAAATTACATGATCCTTAATATTCAGGTTACATAAACATTTTGAATTTATTGTGGTATGTAGTATAAACTATTGGTCTAAAACTGACTTCTCTCAGACTGCTTCCCGGTAATTCTTGTCAAAAAGAGAGTCCTTTCAGCTAATTTATATCATTTGATTATTGAGTTCAGTTATTTCTGATCCTTTCTTCACTAATCTGTTCCATTGATCTACTTTTCTGTTTTTAAAACTAGTATCAGTGTTTGTTTGTTTGTTTGTTTTTAAACAATTATTGCTTTATAGTATAGTTTGAGAACTGAAAGTGCAATTCTTCCTATTTACCTAGACTGAAAGTTCATTGGCTGCTTCTCATGCTCCCAAGCCTACTACCTGACTAGCACAGAAATTCTGACCTGCTGTTTTCAAAATGGGGAGATGGGGGGGGGGGGGTTTGAGGGAGAGGGGTAGTTACCATATTGGTGCTATACTTAGTATTTCTATCTGATTGGATTTAGGCCTACTGTAGCCAAGAACTTTTAAGCTCAAATGTTCCAACAGCCCCAGTATCCCTAGTAGCCTGGACTGAGGATGTATCCCGTCTTCCTTCTCTTTTTCATTGAGTGTATCATACCATCTCTGGATCTATGTTTGTTCTCTATCCCACCTCTAACCCCTCTCTCTCCCCTTTATGGATGCCATCTGTCCTTAGCAGCTCTCATATTCTTTTTCTTGGAGCAGGATGTTGTCTATGAAGACACAACACTGTCAGAAGATAGTCTCTTACCTTCTTCCCATAGATTAAATGCATCACGAACCACATCTTTCATTTCAGGAATACATCTCCTAATGGGGATTGTCTTCCGTGAAACTCACCCTTCCCCTCAGTTGGGTTAAGAGATCATCCTTCTAGTTCAGAATCCTCCCTTCTACCACCTCAGCATTATCCTTTAGCCCTTCTTTTTGCTAATAGGCTGTAGTTTGCTATTGTTCAGTCATGTCTGATCCTATTTTGGGGTTTTCTTAGCAAAGATACCAGAGTGATTAATGTTAATGAGATTTAAGATATTCTCTACCCATTAATAGGCCTCACTTGAAGTCCATTAATGGAAGCTTGCTTAGGGGAGGCTTGCTCATAGGAAGACTTTTCATGACTTTTGCTAATTTCTAATTAGGTACTAAGTCAGGAGGGTTGTAATGTCCTTTGGCTCTAAAAAGGGTATATCTACTCAGAGGTTAGCATTTTGCTTTGGGGCTCATTCATTGGAAGAGTGTTCTTGTGATTTGACTAAATGAGACCTTGGGTAGCCATTAAGGAGTCCCCCTCCTCACTTCCCCCCAAAAAACAAACCAGCTGTTGGTGCTTCTCTCTCTGGTAACTATATATGTATTGCCGTGGTCAGACAGTTTGATCTGTCTTATTGATGTGTGCTAATTTCTTAGACAGAAGTCCTGTTGGTCTTTATTTCTCTGCTTATATTTTCTCCATTTTCTTTGTTTGGATTTTCTCTGAAGTTTAGGGTGTTGATTTTTTCCTCTGAGCTAATGAATGTAATTTAAAAAAGATTGTTGACCCCTTGAACAGCTATCTTTCCTAGTAAAGCAGACCTAAGAACCTGTGCTAGCAGCCATCCTGGGTTTGCCATTGTAGTTGCTGCTACAGTGACTTGCCATTTCCTTCTCTAGCTCATTTTACAAATGAAGAACTGAAGCAAACAGGAAGATTAGTCTTCCTGCTTCCAGGCCTGGCACTCTATCCACTGCATCAGCTAAGTTCCCTGAAAGGCTATATTAGTCACCATCATTTTGCTGTTCATCCATGGATGTAATAAGGGTACATTATTGATCCCCTAAATCTTCTGCCTCTTTACTTCCCATTTATATACCCTCCTGCTCCACAATTTTGTCCCACATTGATTTACCTGTTATGAAAATAGTAGGGTTTAGTCTGTGGTGCTTCAGTTCTGCTCCTCTACCTTCATTTCTGTTTCTTTACATGTCTCTCACATCTCCATTGTTTGTTTTTTGTCTTTTGATGATCTCTCTCTGTTTTCCTTTAAAAAAAATGCTCTAAAGACAAGAGGTAATTTATTTCATTATTTTCTCGCTAACTGTACTTATTTACCTTTCTTATGTTTCTTTTGTTTGGAGATGTTTGGGTTTTTTTTTATTTCGGGGTAGGAATACCTCATGCCTTATTTGTTGAATGCCTATATTTTTCATATATGATTAGGTTCAAGTTTGTAGCATATTTCATTTGGGCTTGGAGCTTCAACTCCTTTACTTTTCAGAATCTTCTATTTCATCCCTTTTGGCAGTTTTCATAAGGTACAGAATAATCTTAGATTATTTGAATTTATTTTCCTTTGTATTTGAAGATCTCATATTTGCCTTCAGAAATTTGGCATTTATCATTAGAATTACTCAGTTTATCCTTGCATTTGAAGTGGAGGTTTTTTTTCCCTAGAGATGATCTCTGAATTTTTTCAATTAGTGCTTTGTTTCTACATTCAAAGTTTGGGACAGTCATGTTGCACTATTTCCCACATTATGATCAAGTTTTGTTTTTTTTTTAATCGGATTTGTTTGAGAAATTTGTAATCCTTAAATTATGTCTGTGCATCCCATCTTTTGAGTTTGTTGGCTTTGGCTTATATAGAGATCATTTGTTCTTTTGATGCCATTGCCTTTTGCTTCTTTTCTGTCAGATTTTCCTCTACAGTATTTTTGTATCCAGTGCTTTATGTCTTTCATTTCTTTGCAGAAACTACAGCATGAATTCAATTTTTTCTAATATCCAAATTGTCTTAAAAAGTTCTAATACAAGAACTATAAATTGTGGTGTGTCCATTCTTTATTTCTTCTCCTTTGGATTTCATTTCTCTTTTAAGCCAGTCTAGAATTTCATGTTAGTATTCCATTTTCTCTTGCTGTTCCGCAAGATTCTGTGTTTTATGAGGCATTGGTTTACTTTGCTTTGTCTTGTAATATATGGACGGAAAATAAGGGAATAAGCTATTCCTATGCCTGTATAATAGGCACTATCTATATAGTGCCTGCTATATTCTAGGCACTATTCTAAATGCTTTTACAAAGATCTCATTTTCATAACAATCCTGATGGGATAGGTGCTACTATTATCTCAGTTTTACAGTTGAAGAAACTGAGGCAAACAGAAGTTAAGTGGCTTGTTCAGGGTCCCCCAGCTAGGAAATGTCTGAGGCAGAATTTAAATTCAGGTCTTCCCGACTCCAAGTCCAGTGCTCTATCTATTGTGCCACCAACTGCCTTATGTATGTGACTTTAGGATCCTCTCTGTTGATTTATCGCCTTGCATTCTGCATTGGGGTTTATTGAGTTTTCTTCCTCTTAAAATCTTTGATCATTTGGCCTTTCTCCCTTATATTATACCCTTGTTACTTCCTGATGTTGGTTATACCCTTGGGCTGGACTGCATGGTGGCCTTAAGTTTTCTCCTAAAGTTTTAGTTACCTAGATCTGTTTTTTCACCAGCTTTGGTCTCTGCTTTGAGTAGCTTGAGGGTGGGGATGGGAAAACAGAACTAGCTTCATCTGGGTTTCAGTCTCAATTCTTTCCAGTTAGCTGCAGCACTCCCTATTCTAGTTCTTATCTCATTTTTCCTTTCCTTTTCTTGTTGGGCTAAATTAGCATCTGCTGCCTTTTGCAGGACTGGGGAAAGGTAGAGGAGGTATTCCTTAGCAGTGTCCAAAAGCTTTGTATATATAAGCCAGAGGCTGCTGTGTATCAAAGGCTGGATACTTCTTCTCATCTCCTCACTTGACTGAGCAAAGTCTATGCCTGCTTAGATGTGACTTGGTAGAGGGTAGCCCTTGACTGAAGTAACTTGCTAGCACATTGTCTACCTAAAGTAGATCCCAATATAGGCCTCAAGATATAAGCCCACACAAAGAATTGGAAATTCCCCATCAATTGGGGAATGATTGAACAAGTTGTGGTATAGGAATGTAATGGAATACTATTGTTCTGTAAGAAATGACGAGCAGGTGGATTTCAGAAAAATCTAGGAAGACTTTCATGAACTAATGCTGAGTGAAGTGAGCACAATGAAGAGAACATTGTACATAGTAACAGCAACTTTATGCAATAACCAACTTCAGAAATGCAATGATCTAAGACAGTTTCAAAAGATACATGATGGAAAATGCTGTCCACATCGAGAGAAAGAACTATGGAGTCTGAATGCAAATAAAGCATATTATTTTCTCTCTTTTTTGTTGTTGTTTCTTTCTCATGGTTTTTCCCTTTTGTTCTGATTCTTCTTTCACAACATGACTAACGTGGAAATATCTTTAATATGATTGTACATGTATAGCCTATGTCAGATTGCATGCCGTCTTGGTGAGGGAAGAGGGAGGAGAACAGTTTTTTGGAACTCAAAATCTTGTAAAAGTAAATATTGAAAATATTGAAAATATATTGAAAAAAATATAATTGGAAAAATTAAAATGCTGTTAAGTGTGTGTGTGTGTGTGGGAAGATACAAGCCCACAGGTCATTCCCTGCTGGGAGTGTTGAAGTTGATGGAGAAGGGATGCAGAGTAACCACTTTAAGTATTTGCATTCTCTTAATCTATTAAACTTCCCACATGAAGTTCTCTCCGCTTTTGTCCAGTGGATTCAGCTGTAATTGCTGTGTATATGTTTATAATTCCTTGAGAAGGGGATGAAGGTTAGTAGAGATTGGGGAAAGTGTGTGGTCCTCCATCCTGTTGGTTCTCTGACCTGTAGATCCCAGAAATATACTCTCTTAAGGAAATCTAGAAGAGGGTAGGGTGGGGGAGAACATGATGCAAATTATTTATGTGGAGATCAAACAAGTCAGTCAATATTGTCATCAACCTGTATTACAGTCCACTTGACTTGAAAAAAGAAATTGGTTCAGGAAACAGATTTTATCTTGACACAGAGGCATGGCACATAGTAGTGACAGTGAACTTAAAGTGTCTGGAGCTTTTATAATAATGATAATGATAGTAATAATAATAATATCATTTATATAGTGCTTTATTATTTGCACAGTGTTTTATACATGTTATCTTGTTTGAAACAAGATCTCTCAGATGAGGAAACTGAAGCTGAGACATAAAGTGATTTACCCAGGCCAGGGTAATAAAGCTAGTTTGAAATTGGGTCTTTCTGATTCTGAGTAGAACAGCATCCACTGTGCCACCTATGTGCCACCTAATTGCTTGTATCTGTCTATGCTGTCTCTGCCTCTACCTAAAGAAGAACAATTTATAGTTTCTTGGCCAGCCTTAATGATAATTTTATCTTTCAAAAGCTGGAAAAACCAATGAAGGGAACTTCTATCCTGGACCTGATTCTTGCCAACAAGGAGGTTGCTAGGGTGGAAGTGAAGGGAACCTTGGAGAGAAGTGACCACTCCAGCTTAGAATTTGTGACAGAAAAGGTGAGGAACACCAAGCATAATCTGATGTGCACCTTAAATTTGGGGAGAGCAGATTTCAAAGGCTTCTCAAAGGATCCCATATACTAAAATTATACAGAGAAAGTTAGCCCAAGAAGGACAGAAATCTCTTGAATTAAATTCTAAATAACACAGAAAGAAACACTTCTAATGAGGACGACAAGATATTATCTAAAGAATACCATGTGAATACACAGGAAACTCAACAATTGTTATTTTTTTAAAATATGTACAGAGGATGTAAACAAGGAGAGGTAAGAGAGGATGAATATGAAAGTGTTGTATGATTCTCTAAGAATATTTCAAGAATGCCAAAGGTCAGAATGAGGTAATGAGGAAAGCTGAGCACTTTAAAAACTGGTTTTTACTTTCTTTTTTAGCAAAGGTAGAGAAAAGAGGAAGCCCAAAGAAGTGATAGGACTGCTAATTGGTGTAAATTCATTCAACAAGCATTTATTAAATACCTACTCTGTGCAAGGCACCATCCTAGGTGCTGTTGATACAAAACTATAGTAAAATAGTCCCTACCATCAAGGAACTTAACATTCTATTGGTGAGATACATCACATCAAAAGCAAATTATGCAAAATTACAGAGAACAAGCATAAGAGCTGAGAAGACACCCCTGTCTCACTCATTTGCAGAGGTGGGAGGTCCATGGGTGTGATACAGTGTATAATATTTTCAGACTTTCAAAAAGATTTCCCGCCTTTTTTATTAAAAATATTATTATATGGGAACCTTTGGGAGCAAGGGGAGGGGGAGATACTTGAAGAAGTTCTGATGATGTAAAAAACAAAAGATAGGGTGACTACGTGGTACAGTGATTAGAACCCTGGCCCTGGAGTCAGGAGGACCCAGACACTTAACACTTAATAGCTATGTGACCATGGGCAAGTCACTTAACCCCAACTGTCCCTCCAAAAAGCAATAAAACTAAAACAAAAACAAAAAAATCCCAAAAGATAACAATAGCAATTAAAACAAAAAGAATAGGCTTCCCATAGAAGGTAGCACCTAAATTGAGTCTGGGAGCTGATCATAAGAGGCAAGGGTAAGACAGGAATACAGTACAAGGATAGAGGCCTATACAGAGGCATTGGGACAGGAGGTGGAGTCCTGAGTTGGAAGAATAGCAATTTGGTCAGTTTACCTGAAAAACTGAGTACGTGAAGGGGAGTAATGTGACTAGGTCTGGAGCAGGATTGTGAAAGGTGAGAAATTTCTATTATATTTTAGAGACAATAGGGAACCACCAAAAACTCAAGGGACTACTCTACTATAGTCAAACCTGTGCTTTAGGAATTTTGTTAACTGTGAACAATCAACTGAAGATATAGAAAGACTAGATGTAGGAGACCCAGTTTGGGGAGATGTTGCAATATTCCAGGTAGAAGACAGTGAAATGAGGTAGTGGCCAAATGAGTAGAGAGATGCTTTGAGAGAAGAGTTATGAAGACTTGGCAACTTCTTAGACATATGGGGAATGAGGAAGAGACACAAATCAAGTGTGACTCCAGGGTTTCCAACCTGGGTGACTAGAAGGAGAGTAGAATTAGAGCAGAAAACTTAGAGGTCATCTGGTATGACCCCCTAATTTTTTTACATTTTCTTTTTTTTTTTTGGAGGGGGGGAGGTAGGGCAGTTGGGATTAAGTGATTTGCCCAAGGACACACAGAGCTAGTTTTGTGTTAAGTGTCTGAGGCTGGATTTGAAATCGGGTCCTCTTGATTCCAGGTCTGGTGCTCTATTTACTGCACCACCTAGCCTCCCCAATGACTCCCTAATTCTAAGTATGAGGAAATTGAGGCCCAAAAGGTTAAATGGGATCTGAAACCACTTCCTCTAGCTCTAAATCCCATATTCTTTCTACTATACAATGGTGTTCTTCACACAGGAAAGTTTGGAGAAAGCATGTGTTTTTTGGGGGAAGAATGAGTTCTGTTTTTGGATATAGTGAAGTTTGAAGTGGAACATCTAAGTGGAGAGGTCTAGGAGGCAGTTGGTGATTCAGGACTGGAGTGCAGGAATTTGGGCTAAATATATAGATTTGGGAGTCTTCTGCGTTAAGATAATTGAACCCACAGGAGCTAATTAAATCATTAAGAGAGGAGGGGAAGAAGGCCTGGGACAGAGCCTAGTATCTACTTTTGGGGCCAGACATGGATAATGATCCAGCTTAAGGAAATTGAAAAGGAGTAGCCAGATGGGTAGGATTAGAACCAGGAGAAAGCCTTGTCAATTAGCCAACATTTATTAAACACTTACTTTGTACTAGGCAGTTTGTTAGGCTACAAATATGTCCTTTTCCTCAAAGGAGATTACATTTGACTATATATGTTCATAGATAGTAAATGAAGGATCTGTAGAAAATATAAATCATTATTAGAGGTCTCTTAACAACTGGATGAATCAGATAAAGGCCATTGAAGGAGGGTGTACCTGAGCTGAGCTTTGAAGGGAGTCAGGGGTTCCAAGAGGTGAAGGTGAGGGACGAGACCATTCCAGATATGGAGAGCAGCCTTACAAAGGTACATATGCAAAAGAGAGACTAATGTGTAATGGAAATAGCAAGCAGTGCATTCTTGCTGGAGCTGAGTGTTCGGAAGGGAGTACTATGTGATCAGCCTGGAAAGGACTTAAAATGCCTAAGAGAGAAGTTAGTATTTTATTCTAAAGGGTACTGAAGCTTCCAGAGCAGGAGAGTGACATGATCAGACCTATTCTTAAGAATATCAATTTGGCAGTTTGTGGGAAATGGATTGGAGATAAGAGAAATTGGATTCAGGGAGGCTATAAGAGGCTGTTACTGTAGTGCAAGAGAAAGGTAGTAAAGGACTTAGGGTAGTTGTGATATGAGAATAGACAAATTGGCAATGCTAGAGATGGTGAGGGTAGAATCATTGATTTAGCAATTGATTACCTGTGGAGGTAGAGTAAGAGTGAACAATTGAGGAGATGAGTTGGAGGTGGAGATGCAGGCACTTGGAGGTAGGGCCCTGGAGTTTAAGAGAGATATATTACCAAGGAATCCAGTAGGAAGAGAGCCACTATAGAGCCGTGTCACAGAAACCTGGGAAAGAGAGAGTATTCAAGAAGAGGACCGCTAAAGAGAAGGTCAGGAAAGATGAGACCTGAGAAAAAGACCTGCAGATTTAGTAATTAAGAGATTGTTAATAAACTTAAGTAGAACAGTTTTAGTCTAGTGGTCTGGTCAAAAATCAGATTTCAGGGGATTGAAAAGTGAGTGGAAGGTAAGGCAGCTGGAGGTAATGAGTGTAGATTTTGGCTTTTGACTATGAACAGAGGGAGAGAGATAGATGTCTTAAGGGAAGAGCAGGTTCAAATGAAGCATTTTTAAAGAACCTGGGAAACTTGGTAAACATCAGAAAAGGAGCCAGTAGTTTAGGGGTAGCTGAATATGGGAGAGGGACTGACACTGAAGGGGATGGGGTCAAAGACCTAAGTCATGGGGTTGTTTGTCCTTAGCTAGGAACAAACCTCTCTTTGTCAGAGAATGCACCAAAAGATGAAATAAGCAATAATGATATATGAGGTTTTTGAGATGTAATATAAGGGTGAAAGAGGAGTTTGAAAGGATTGACTTCTATTGGCCCAGTCAAGTAGGTGGCAAATCCCGGGGATGGGAGAAGTTAGAGGGCAGGAAAGTAGTATTCCAAGTAGAGAAAAAATGGGCATAACACCAGACCCAACCAAAGATGAGGAAGGACTACAGATGTGAAGAGCAGAATACTTTGGGTGGAGCATAGTAAATTGTAAAACAAGGGTGAAAGGTTTGGTGAACCAACAGAGAAGTATAGGTGAGCTATACTCTACAGCTCTTCCACAAAAACCTAGAAGGTGTACCAGAACAACTCCTGATTGGGAAATCCAAGGAAAAAAAATCATAGCAATTCCTATTTCCAGCCCCATAGACAGATAGGCAGAGATATCTGTGAACACTGGAGATAGAAACTGTCCGTGTCTGTGCATATAGAGCATTTTAGCACACAGAAACGGAAAGAAGACTGAGACTGTGCATCAGGGCAAGAAGACCCAGCCCCATACAAGGGTCTTAGTGTAGGTTTCAGGAATCCAAGCTAAATGGCAGATCTGTGCTTCACTACCCAGGTCCAGATAACAGATTCAGGACTGACTAAAGAGGGGGGTCTACGGCTAAGGGTGGCTAGTTTAAAAGCTGTGGTGGAATAACCAGAGCAAGAATCCCAAACCAAAGGGGAACCTGAACTTCCATTATTCTGAACCTGCAGAGCTGAATGAGCAGAGCTGGCTGATAGTGGCTGAGTCCAGCAGCAGTCTACTGAAACTACCCAAAAGGGGCAAGTCAACAGGAATGTTGCACAGACCCAAACCTGGGTCAGGAACTTGGAGAACTCAGACTAGGAGGGCTGTGATAGGACTTTGCCTTCGATCAGACCACTCTGGGAGTACTGAAAGTTTGCAAGTCTGCTGCCTGAGTTGTCCCTGAGATTCTGGAATAACACAACAGTAGCAAAGAAAATAATTGAAGGACCCAGGAGGACAAAAGTTCAGCGCAAACATGCTTTCCTCTTCTCTAACACTGCAGCCTCCCTTGTATATCACTTCACACCTGAACCACTGCTGGTTGGTCTATCCGAAGTCTCTCCCAGTTCATCCTCTGTTTAGCTGTCAAGTTGACAGACCTAAAGCCCATGTCTGACCATTTTCCCACCTCCCCCATTCAGTCAGCTGTAGTGGCTCCCTATTGTCTCCAGGATCAAATAGAAGATTCTCTGTTTGACTTTTGAAGCTCTTCATAACCTTACCCCTTTCTGACTTTCTAGTCTTCTCTACTCACCCCTATATACTCTGGAATTCAGTGGTCCTGACCTTGCTTTTCCTTGAACTAGACATTCCATCTCCCTGTTCTAGGCATTTTCACTTGCTTTCCCCCATGGAATGCTTTCCTTCTTCATCCCTGCTTCCTTAAAGTATCAATTAAAGTCCCACCTTTCACAAGAAATCTCTCCCTGTCCTTAATGTTATTGCCTGCCTACTGAAGGCCCTTATTATCTTTTATATATTTTATTATATAACTTATTAGTTATTAATTAATATTTCTTATTAGTTGTTAGCATGTTACCACCCTCATTAGATTATGAGCTTCTTGAGCACGGGACTGGTTTTTTTAAACCTTTTTTTTTTTTAATATCCCCCGTGCTTAGCACAGTGTCTGCCATGTATTAGGTTTAACAAATGTTAGTTGATTTACTGACTAACATTCTCCCCAGAAGTGCACAGAGCCTGGCCCTAATATAAAGTCTGAATTAAGGAAGTAGGCTGGAAGAATAATCTAACAAAAAAAGGAATCCCATTCTGTTGAGAGGGGAGCTCAAGGCACAGACCCAGAAGAACAGAATGATTCTTAAACATCTATAAGCCAAGCTACAAAACAAAACACAGCTTGAGTACAAGTTCAGCCAGAATTTCCAGAAGAAATAAAGCGAGGATTTTATTGAAAAGTGCTAAAAAAAATATTTTAAAACCAAAAGGAAAGCACCAAAGGGAATAATGCTGGGTTGGGGGTAGGGGAAGGGATGAGTTCTGTGGAAGAAAGTTTGAAAAGAGATGAATTTTCCAAATTTGTAGTAGTCCAGAATTGAGACAATCATTTACTGGAACATGTCTAAACCAGGGTGATCAGACTGGGAATGAAAAGGACAAGATTGCATGGGGGAGATGTTAAGGAACAAAAATTGGCAACTTTGATAGTTTGGACAGGATAAGAGTCAAAGATTCACTCATTCAACAAGTATTTGATGAAATGCCTGCTATGCGTACATGCATGTTTTGCTATGGTTAGGAGCTTCCAGAGGTCCTACATTGAGGCACCATCTATTTCCTTAGAATGTTTATATAATGTTGTAGAAGGCTCTTAACTCATAAGTCATCCAAGGTAATAAGTAATAACTATGCCTCCTACCTCCCAGTCTTATCCCATCCTCTCTGAGTCCCTTTCTTTGCTTCAGCCACTCTCTGCTTATGCTAAGGGATCAACTTTCTACCCCTCCTTCAGCCATCTTCATTAGTTTGTTTCCCCAGATCCCAGTACAGTGCCCCAAACATAGGTGCTTGATAAAGGTTTGTTAAATTTGTTTAGGGACAAATAATACATACACAAATGTAATACAGAAGTCTGTGAGAAAAGTAGAAATAACATGCTGTGGGATGTGGGACAGGGAAAAGGTAATTACAGACTATGGAGGAATTAGACTTCAAGGATTAAACAAGCATAAAAAAAACCCAGTTGGGCTTTGAAGGACTTCAGTAGGTGGGAAGAGTGTGTGTATTTTAGTATTATAGCTGCAGTAACAAGCTGGGCCTAGCCCTAGGCAAAGAGCTGGAGGCCCAGTGGAACTTCATGTCTATTCTCACTCCAGTGAGAATAGATCTTCACTCCAGTGGAACTTCATGTCTATTCTCTTTAAACTACCCATCAGCACAGCCACAAATTCTCATCCAAAAGGAATTGTGCTGTCTCCAATTTGGAGTTTCCTGTATGATCATAATTTTCTTACAGCTATTCATACTTACTCTTTGCCTACATTAGGACCTCTGGTCCCCCCTGCATTATGACCCTTTTTTGTTCTCCCACTCTAGTGCCTCCCTACTCAGCCTAGAACCCAATGGTCAGACATTTCAACACTGCTCTCTAACACTCTAGAATACCTCACCTTCCCCACAAACTGACACCATGCTAAGTCCCTACCCTTGGCGTATCCAAGCTTCTCTTGCAGATGAGGCCTGGCAGATGAATGTATCTTGTAACAACACTTGTTTGATCTTTGTAGGTTGCTGTAGTCCTAGGAAAGGGTACATAGTCCTGGGCATTGTAGATTTCCTGGCTCCCTAAACATTTAAGAGGGCAGTTTTTTGGAGTTTCTCTGTGATCTTTTAGAAATAAGTGAACATAAAATAATGGATTACATGAGTTTCCTCCCCCAAGTGTCTTGTTATCAGATTCCTTTTAAAATATGCAGGATGAAAACTTGTATCAGAGAGTTGGGGAAAAGACTATTACAGAGGAAATAGATCCTCTGGAAATCATGCACACGTTGTCCTATATGGAAATGCTATTTCTCTCTTAAACTTAGAATAACTGACCATACCAGTTCTAATTAAGAGGTTCTTTCCCCAAAGCTGTGGGGCTTCCTCTAACACCTCAGTCAAAGAGGGCTGGCTGTACTTGTACAGCATTCTGTGTAGCTGAGAACCAGGCTGTGCTTGTGTGTACATAGCTAAAGGAGCCAGCAGAGGGAGTTGTGGCATTAAAAGTCCCGTCGTACTGTTTAAAGCCTGCTACATTCCTGGATTTTGCCACAAAGCTTCCCTGACTCCCATCTGTAACTACCTTCCCATCTAAAGTTAACTTGAGAGATACCCAAGTTTGGTGCCAGGGCCCTAGTGTGAGCAAGTATGAGCATCATTACCTCCTTCGGGACTTTCTGAATTTCTTTTTTTTTTCTTTTAACTTTTATTCATTTTAGTTCACATCATTTATTTCCACAAGATTTGAGTTACAAATTTTCTCCCCATCTTTCCCCTACCCACCACCCCAAAACAGCCATCCCATTGTATAACCCCTCCCCCAATCTATTCTCTCCTATGTCCTCCCCCATCACCCCTCTAACTTTCTGGTAGGGCAGGAGGGATCTCCCTACCACAGTGCCTGTGTATCTTAGGGACTTTCTGAATTTCGTTATCTGGAGCACACTTCCTAATTTCAAGGAGCATTTGCGTATTTGCCACACCAATCCAAAAAGAACAGCTCTTGAGAAGTAAGAGTGCCTTGTTGACCTTGAGCCTTATTGATCTTGGTATCAGCTCTTCCAGTGACGTGTCCCAAGGGGCGGGGGAGAAGTGACACCCAAGGAAAAAAAAGGAGGCAGGCGCCTGACAATTTAGCATTGTTTTGCGGCAGAAAGTAAGCTCTGGGAGAGGTGGGGCAGAGTGTTTGGGTTGCACTGGGCAAGTTTCTTGTGGGAAGAATAGTCCCTGGGTTTGGAATCTTGCATCTGCCCCTGGATTTAAATCTAAAGCAGAAACCTTTGGCCACTGAAGCAGCCTATTTATTACTTGTCTTGCACTTATCTAATTAGCTTCATTTGAATTGGAAACCTCTGTGGAAAGGACAAGGGTGCAGTCAAAGCTGCCGTTTTGAACCTCTTGAATAACTAGGTGTTTGGCAGTTCTTAGCAGAGATTAAGCACCCAGTCTAACCCATCCCTGGCATATCCAAAACCTATTTCCATTCTTCATCAGGACATATTTTAGCTGCTCAAGCCTACATCATGGAGAAGTGGGACGGCAATGCAGGCACTACCTCTGCTTTTGCTATGCCTGATTGGATGGTGAGTCTTTTGGCTGCTTTGCTTTTCCTTCTTGAAGAAATACAGGGGCATCATTCCTGATAGGTGGAAATGATCACTTAGCCCTTGCCAGGATGCATAGTAAACTATTTCCAGCTTATTTGAGGGAACTTAAGATGGAGTCCATTCATTGTTCTGTTTATTCCTATGTATTCTTTCCTGACTATGGGGGAGGCTCTAGGATTATATCAACAAGTCTGTACCTGGCTAGTGGTGTTTGTATTGACTTCTTTGGTGGGTTGGGGACATTTCTGGAATTATATTTGAGTTACATTTCTGTTACTTGCTTTGCACTGCAATTCTAGGATTGAGGTTCAATTTTTTCCTCAATGAGTGAAAGAAGAAAAAAGTGAGAGAAAATCAGAGCCTAAAAGTACCATCACACTACCTCTCACCCCTTCTAAAGTATCTGAAATAATTGGAAAATTTTCTGAAAATCATTTTTGGAGAAAAAAACTTTCCTCAAATTTTTCAACGATGGACCTTTTTACTCAACCTCCTTATCAATGATTATTTCTTAAAGACAACTTGTAACCTAGGTACTAAAGTAAACCTGGAATTAACAGTGTGTCTGGTAAACGTAGTTTCCTGTGGAGAAAAAGGAGTTTAACCCAAATGTACAAATTAATTATAAGCTTGTATTTCTGAACCTAGAAGAAACCAGTTTTAGTATTCTTTTTGTTTTAAAATTTAATTTATATTGATACATTTTGTTTGGACAGCTCCAGATACCCAGGTGACCCCTCTCACATAGTGCATTTCTTGAAAATAGTTACACAAAACTATCAAACAGAATGTGATTTATAGTTGATATAATTTTTTAAAAATTGGAAGTGGATCCAAAGCACTAATCAGCCAATCAAGAAGAATTTATTAAGCCATTATATTTACTATGATATTTTCTATCAACAAAAGTACTTACCATCAATATACTGAAAGAGTATTCATTATGCATAGTTTGTACTGGGTTTTAGAATCTGAATACTGGGGAGGCTGTCAGTGTTTGAGTAGATTAGGTAAGTATCTCTCCCCTCCCCATCATATACCACTTTTTCTTTTCCTTTAATGAGTCTCTATTTTCAGCCTTCCAATCTATTCATCCAACCATCCTAAGTAATTAGCTTCAGTTTTTAATAATATATTGCCATAGAGAAGTAGGAGGGGACAAGTTTTAAATTTTGGATAGAGAGACTTTCTTGTTTCTTCCTAACTCAGGCTTAGTTTAGTGTGTTTTAGGATAAAAATAGACTACTAACTTGGGAATTTTGATCCTCAATTTATTTATTTTAGTGTAAACTTTCTAGCTTGAAAAGCTCTCTTCCTCAGGAGGGTCTACTCTGAGGAATTAATCTTTGGGTGTCTTTCAAGGGACCTGAAGGAAGGATTAATTTCAGTAGGTCAGCATTTTTTAAAAAATGGATCAATAAAAGTTTTCCAGTAACTATTATTGCTATAGGAATAAGGTCCTGCTGTCTCACTTACTGAGCACATTCACTCAAAACTCTTAAATTCTTACTGGACTTTAACCCCATTTACTAGTCTTACAATTCTGTCATAAGGAAGCTACATCTTGGTACAGTTATTATGACCATTTTTTATTGGCCTTTTCTGGAGTTGTGACTTTTAGAGCACTCACTGTATTCCTTATTTCATAATAAAGTACTTTTAAAGGCCTTTATTAAAGGATTATATTCTTCTTGATTCAGGAAATAGTGTTTTAAACATTTACACAGATTTAGCCATTTTATTGCCTTCTTCACCAAAGAAACCTGGTCCTAGGAAGGAATTCAGTGTCAGATTTTATTAGCTATCATGAGCTTTCTTACCTAGGGAGCACTTTGAGATAACAGCCAGTTGCCATTCTAGTGAAGCCGTATGGATTTTCTGCTGTGGACATTTAAAAAAACCAACTCTTTACAGTAAAGGGCAAAATAACTGAAGTGGTACTTCAAAAGGAGAATGAAGAAGAAAAGGAACTTTATACTGAACTTCATAGTGATAATATGGTCAGGAACTCAATTGTTTTTTTCTTAGCTTAGTTTTTTTCCCATAAAACTTTGGACATAGAGTAGGAAATACTCATTTTCAATTCATATCTTTGCATGATAGAATGCTGATAATGTATTACTCCACAACAAAGTTTGACCATCAGAGAGGAATTTCACCGATTTTCAAAGTTGTCCCTGTTGTCAATGATAATGTTTGGTGAATATGATAAGGAAGAACTGAGTTCAAATTCTGTCTCAGATGCTAGTTGTGTGACCCTGGGTGACACTTAACCTCTCTCAGTATTAGTTTCTTTATCTGTAAAATGGGGATAATAATAACATCTACCTTACAAGATTGTTGAGAGGAGCAAATGAGTTAAAATATATAAAGCACTTTGCAAACCTTAAAGTGCTATATGAATGGTAGCTATCATAAATACTGTTCTCGATAATGTATTGGTTTACTTCAATTTAATGTTTTCCCATTTACAGCATTTTCTTCCTCATCTCTCCATCTCCAGCCCTTCAGAAAAATTCAGAGAGTTTTACTTTCTGAATTTCGTGTTATTGGGTAGCAAAGAAGAAGGAATTTCAGGTTCAACTTTTATAATACACCCATCCTGTGTGCTGACCAATATACCAGAGAATAGCCTCTTTGGCCCGAATAATCTAGTTTCTACACAAAATATTAAATTATTTAGTCAGGCCTATAGAACCATTCTTAAAGTGCTTTGATTTGCTACCACTATTTCCCACCAAGCCAGACACCAAGTTCCACTCTGCCTATCTATATTGAATTGCCTAGTGGTAAAGTCTTAAATATCTTATAGGCTCTAGAAGCAGACATCCCAAGGGGCTCCTATAATGGGTAATATTTTGAACAAGGTAAAGTTTTAGCGTATTTGGTTTCTTTGATTCAGATAACATATTAGTATGATAAAGTTATTCTTTTCTCCATGGATAGAAAGACATAACTTAGATCATAGGAACACAGATTTTGGAATTGGAAAGGTTCTTTCTTTGAGGAGTAAGGTTTTAGCAGAGGCTAAATCATACGCCTCACATCTGTTTTGCTAAGGGTCAGAACATACAGAAGCAAAGAGGCACCTACAGAAAAGCCACCCTTACCAAGCAGGGACTTGGGCCACATAAAACAGCAGGCAATACTCACAGTCTCTTTTTCTCAGAAGTAGGCCAGGAGGAGATGTAGGGAGGCCGAGTTACACAATTTGGCAAGGCAGAACCACTGCCCTCATACTAATTCTTCATTAGTCACAGGAGGACTTCTGCTGGAGACCCTATGCCTTAGTTTATTCTCATGGGAAGAATTTTCTTGCCCTTATCTAGGAAGTACTACTGGTGAAAGCTTGGAGAACATCACATTAGGAATTTCCTTTGATGTATTTACAGTCCCCAAAGAAGCCCTAGTTCTTCTCTGTGGGTGAAATGCCTCCTCATATTCACATGGGGGATCAGCACCAAGCTTTCTTGTTTCTACATTTAAATATTTCCTCCTCCCACCCCTGTTCTCTCCAGTGCCTGGTACTTTTCCATAGGAAACTGGTTGATACTCTACAATTTGAGCCAACTGGGGATTCCATTTTTCTCTTAGGGTAGAAATAATCCCTTTCATAGGTGAAAAGTTTCTGCTTGTAAAGGGCAAAATAACTGAAGTGGTACTTCAAAAGGAGAATGAAGAAGAAAAGGAACTTTATACTGAACTTCATAGTGATAATATGGTCAGGAACTCAATTGTTTTTTTCTTAGCTTAGTTTTTTTCCCATAAAACTTTGGACATAGAGTAGGAAATACTCATTTTCAATTCATATCTTTGCATGATAGAATGCTGATAATGTATTACTCCACAACAAAGTTTGACCATCAGAGAGGAATATCACTGATTTTCAAAGTTGTCCCCTTTAACCAGAGTTTCTGGTTAAAAAACTGAACAATATTTTCTGCTGGAAGCAAATAAGAAATCTTTATTTAAGCAATATCAGAAGCAAAACTCATCTTTATACATCCTAGGACAATATTAGCACTATTTCCTTGGACTTATAAAACTGCTTCACACATATGAATCATCTATATAGAAATAGTAATAAAATTCATGGGAGCTGAAAGGGTTTCCAAGAGGAAGGAGGGAGAAGATAATAGGGTCTGGGATCCTCTTGGGAACACTCACAGTTAGGAGGCATGATATGGATGATGATCTAGAAGAGGGCCCACAGAAAACATAAGACAGGTAGGAGGAGGACCAAGAGAGAGAAAGAGAGAGAGAGAATATTTGCTCTATTAAATAAGATAAGACCCACAACTTTCCACTTAGTGAATGCTAAATTTTCATTTTTATATGTTAGAACTGTTTCTTATCTTTCATTCAGGAACATAGGAAAAGATTATTAGTTTGGTAATTTATTCCGCTGGTTTCAAGTGATTCTGTGTTGTTAGGTGCATCTACCAGTCTTTATTGACTACAATCAGAAGAAATTATTCCCCTAAAACGTTTCTTATTACTACTATTCTGGGATCATAATTCTGATAGAGAAAGCCCAGTTTCAAACAGACCCTACCCAATCAGTTACTCTCATTTGTTCCTTGTTCTCTGCTATCTATATTTGTAGTCATGTAAATATTTGAAAAACAGAAAAGAAGGATTATGTGGGAAGTCACAGGATAACATGAGCTTTGGGAGGCGGCAGTGTAGTATAATAGCACGGAGTAGGTTCAGGGAACTTAGGGTTGTTGGAAACTTGGTTCTACTACTTACTTTCTAACTTCAGGAGAGTCACTTCAACTGCTATTACAGGAAAAAAATTGACATTCAGAAAGGACAACTGTTTGTTTCATAACTACTTCACCTTAAATATTTTAAAAGAGGAATTTGTATTATATATTTCCCTTGCTTATCTAGCTCATACTTCCAGAAATTATACAAAGAATTGTAGTATCTTTGGAAAGTCAAGAAATTCCAGTATTTCCTTTAATCAGAATTTATATTTGGTTCATTTTTCCTCTTTGGCTTTCAGCTCCAACAGTATCAGAAGTTTTCTAGTGATTATATTCAATGGTTTTTGAATCTTCAGATTTTTTAGGGTTGAGGACGACATGAGGAAGGAAGGTTTGGACCTGTGTTTCCATTGGCATAGGGAACTCATGCTGAAAAAATTCCTTCTGTCAATATAAGAGCAACCATTCTACAGTTATAGTCTTAAGAGAACTGCCTGGGACACTGAGGGTTAAGTTACTTAAATGACTTAGCCAGACTCACAAATCTGGTATTTGTCAGAGGCAGTTCTTGAACCCTGGCCTCCCTGACGGAGGCTAGCCCTTTATCCACCGTAGAACACTGCACTAACTCCTTAAGTAGGAGAGGCACTTTCTCAAAACATCTTTTTCAGGGCCCAGCTCAACCTTGACCTCCTCTTTGAAGCCTTTTCTAATCATATACTATATTGTATCATCTCTTTTATTATTATGAATGCATTTTATTTCTTTGTATCATCCACATTGCCCAGTAGGCTGTTGTGCATATAGGGGGTATTTTCAAATTGATATTAATACTGAGTACCTATCAATATCAAATTGCTATTAAGTGAAAAACCTAGAAAAAATCTTTTATCTCAGGGTCAAATATACTGCTGCATTATTAGGAAACACCTTCAGTGGAAGGGAAAAAAGCAAGTTTTGGAGATGGCAAAAATGGATTTCTCCTAATCAGCATAAATAGAAAGAAAGAATCACAAAAATATGTATGTACCTGAACACAGCCACAAAGGCTTATCTTCCTGAAATTTCCATGTTCAACATAATGTGACTGCAGAGAGAAAAACCTCTTTCCATCAGTTTTTCCAATCAAAAAGTTCAAACTGGGTCACAGAATGTGTTCAGTGACCTCAACTAAAATACTGCAATTGCAATTAAACCATATTAGGTTGAAAGGAAACAGTAAAGGCAGAAAATGGGGTAAATCAAGGAAATTAATTTTTAGTTTAATATAAAAATAATTTGAAGAAAAGTCCTTTTGCCTTCCTGAAGCGAAAATGTTTGACAAATCTAAGATATTGGTGGTGAGACTATTATTTCAATGACTTTTGTGACAGCCCCTTTAGCGCCTGTACTTATTCTCTGGTGGTGATTGTTATAATAAGGAAATTATTTTGTTATATTAACAATATTGCTAATATTGACCTGGAATGTGTAAAGTTCAAGCTGAGTTCTGCTTTTGATATTATTTAAATAATATTTCTAAAGTTCCACATTTCCCCCAGTTTTCCATCTTTGTATCACCTTCAGTGCCTGGTAGACTGCTTCACATATAGCAGTTACTGACATTTTAAACTTGGTGTCCTGGAGATATCTTAAACTCATCAAATCCAAAACAGAATTTATTATCTTTCCTTTCAAAACACCTCCCCTCTCTCAAACTTCCATATTTCTGTCAAAGGTGCTACCACCCTGCCCAGGTTTGTAAGTTGGCATTATCCTGTTGTGTTTTTTTTTTATTCTACATATCCAGTCAAGCAGTGGTTTAATCTCTTTACTCACATAGTTACAACCTTAGGTTCGGGTCTTGATTGCCTAGATCAGTACTGTCAAACTCAAATAGCAAAGGGGCTACTAATCTGTACAGAAAGATGCCTGCAGACCACATAATTGACTTAGTTTTAAAATGTAATGTTATCTGTATTTTGTTATATTTATCTTGTAAAATATTTCCCAATTACATTTTTATCTGATTCTGACACCACTGAAAGGCATTATATTTGATGCCTCTGTCTTGGTTATCGCAACAGCCGCCTGAAAGGCCTCCTAGCCTCAGGTCTCTCCCCACTCTCCTCCATTTTATGCAATGCTGCCTGAGTGATTTTCTTTAAGCACAGACCTGGCCATGCCACTTCTCCCCTCAGTGAATTCTAGTGACTACCTGTTGCTTATGGGATAACATGTAAACTCGTATTTGGCTTTTAAAGTCCTACATATCCTGGCCTCAATATGTCCTTCTATCCTCACTAGACACTGCTCTGTGATCTAGCTACACTGGCCTTTTCTCCGTTCCTCAAGTACAACACTTCTGGCTCAGGGCCTGGACCATGCTCCCTCCTCACCCCCATTTTGTAGACTCCCTCTCTCTCTCTAAGATGTCTTCCACTATTTTCTGTAAAAACCTTCCTGATCTCCTCAGCCGCTAGTGCCCTACATTCCAAACTATCTTTTATTTAACTTTAACATTATTTCTGCTGTTTACATTTGTACTTGTATTTCTTGTTAGAGTGGAAACTCCTTGCAAGTAGGGATAGTTTTGTTTTTTGTACTTGAATTCTCAACACCTAGCCCAGGGCCTGACACAGAGAAGGCCCTTACTAAATAGTTGTTGATTGATTGATATGATTCTAAAATCTCTTAAGTGAGCACTTGTCATGACCATAAGTATATTCTCCAATGCTCCTATATAAACTATAGAGTCAGTAGGTCAAAATCAGTATTTTGGTTTAATTATTTTTTCTTCACTCTTAGATAATAGCATTGGGCAAGTTTCCAATCATATTCAGAGTGGCATTACCATTATTGATCTAGGGCTAGACTCCTAGAACAGCTGTTTATTGTGCCATTCCATAGTGCCAATCAAGAAAATAGTCCTACATACAAAATCCACAGATGAGAATGGAGCCTAGTGCATATTAACTTGGTATAGCTTTCGCTATTATAATTATTAATGCCACAAAACTGAGGACACAAAAAAATCAGTCTATTTCCAAGTTGGTTTGCTATACCTAACCAAAAATTAAGTTTACTTAGAAATAATAATCTATTCTATCCCCTTAGCTGTATTTAAATGAACTTGTCTCTTTTGGGAAAATTTTTTAGTCAAATTGCTGCTTCTCTCTCTTTAAAGTTGCAAACTGGAAATTAATTCTCCATTATGTTCACCATGTCCCTCTCTAATCTTTTCCCTCTTCCGTCAGTAACAATCTTCGTGACTCCAAATGTGGATCTAGCCAACCTTTTTTTTTTTGATGGTGGGAGCAGGGGTGATGTGTATGTTACCTTTGCTTTACCCCCCTCAATTGTTCTAACAATTTTTCTGACAGGAGAACTCCAAGATTTAATCACTTAATTTTACTAGGGCTTCATCTACCATACCTAGCCCTGAAATGGTAGTGGTAATTTGGTTAACATCTTTATCTGTCAGTTGACAGGGTTATCGACCTCTGGCAATTCTGGGGAGGTAGGGGAACAATCTACTTTACATCAGAGAACATGAGTGTTGAAATGTGGAAAATGAGAGTAGGGTAACACAAATCAGCAAAACCCAAGCCAGGGTAGCTTTTCTGTGGTCTCAGTTTAACAGGGAAGACATCACAACTTAATTGTTAAGCAACTATCTTGATAATGCACTTTAATAACCAAAGGCTAAAGCCTGGGTCTACAGATCTGCCCTGCCCAAGGACAGAAATGCAGGCTAGGCAGGGACTTCCAAAATTACTTGGACTTTAAAATTACTTATTTTAAAACTTTTTCTTAGCAATATAATAAATCTCCTCATTGTTTTAGTGGCTTGGTAGTTAATTTTTTTCTAATGAGGCCAGGTTAACTGAAATCATCTGACATGGGGGAGAAAAAGGAGGAGGTAGTTAAAAAGGAACCTAATTAGCAAGTTAATTATAGCAAGCAAAAAGTGCACTGGTTATATAAATAAGCTATTGTTATGCGCATGCAAGTTGGGCCACGTCGAGGGACTTGTTGTTAAGGTTTAGAGGTCAGAAGATCCTTGTAATTAGATGAAAAAAAATAAAGCAAAATAACCACCACTACTCTAGAGCTAGGAATGGCTGGTGATCAGCTAGCAGAAATAGCTTATTAAATATTGGGGTTCTCTTGCCAAAGTGGTTGTTGCTGCTGCAGGCAGACCAGGCAAGGCTAACAACCCCACCAAAAACAGCCAACTGGAACCAGAGCTGCCGAGATTGCTGATGGGGAAGGTATAAAGGACTGGACATCAGGGTCCCTGGACTGGAAAGGTGCTGAGAGGGTTATAGGTGGTAGCACTATGTTGAGCAGCAAGAAGAAGTACATTGTCAGTGGCGACTCTGGGATTAAAGCCCAGGTGAGGCTGAATTTGTTGCTGCTGCTATATAGTATAAAGCCAGTGGCTTATATTTCTTCTCTTTTCCCCCTCCTTCTTGTGTCTAACTGAAGGTCTTTCTCTGTCATGGAATCAGTGTCTCTCTACTGTCTCTCTTCTTCTTTTTGCCTTCTTTTGCCTCACTGCCTGTTGGAAGGAGAGGATTCTCTCTGGAGCTAGAGGAGAAGGGTGAACAATATTGTACTTTATAGAGCTCCTTGGGTTTAAAATTAATCCTAAGAAGATAGGAAATTTAGGAGATAGAGGTGATGGAGACCATCTGTATATCACAGGAGGGCAGGGAAATATATCCCTGTATCACAAAGTAGGCTTTGGGTTAAATGTGTATCAGCCTTATATTCCTAGGGGTGGAGAAGGACATTAGATGACAGTCATTCCTTACAACAGAGAAAACCATCAATTTCTGTGCTTTAGACTTGATTAACTCCTGGTTCTAGTTGATGAGAAAACCCTTAACACTGACAAAACTTTTACATGACTCCAGTTCTGCACTATCAGTTTGTTTCCATGATCCCACTGTCTCAAATAGAATTGATTTGCTGACCAGTAAACAGGATTTTAAACCCCTTTGCCTTTCTATTCATACGGATTTTAAAAGGTGTACCTAAACTTGGGACTAGGTCTGAGGAAATATTATTGCAAGTGCAGAGGGATTTTACAAGAAGAGATTATAACTCATAAAAACTAGTTTAAGAAAGTGGTTAAGTTTCTAAACAGTGCTGTGTTGAGTTTATAGACTAGAGCTCTACAAATTCTAGAATGAATTAGCTACTCCAGGTTATGAGACAGACAAAATATCCAATTCAGGATCTATTGCTCCATTTTAAAAAATAGCAGATAATATTCTAGTTGGTTGCTTAATGTGGGGTTATATTGGTGGGGAGCTGATTTGTTACCTTTTTTTCTTTTTTTGGTATCTTGTGAGTCTAGAAAGAAGAATATATGACTTTTTTCTTAAAGAGAGTTTGAGAGATAGACTCTGTCTCCGGAACCATCACCTACATATGACTGGTATTCCACTCATGTTTTTGACCCTCTTAACTTTAGGTTTGGTTTACCATTCTTGTAATTTGTATAAAACTTTGGAACAAATGTTCATTGAATTAGCATTCATTTTGTTTTTGGATGGCATCTGTAATTTTGTTGGTATAAAGAACTCTTAAGCAAGAAAACTCCTACCAATAGAAATGAACACTCCTGCAACCTAAAGCCTTAAAGAGTATCCTGAAGCACAAGAGGTTAAATGACTTGAACTTAGGTCTTCCGGACTCTGAGGCCATATATCCACTGAACCATGCTGCTTTGATCATATTTGTCCTTCATATGTCCCTTTCTGAAGCAGTGAGGTGGACTAGAGCAGAGGGGTCAAACACCTGGCTGAGCTTCACTCCCTACCTCCCCCCCCCATCCAGATTAAAAATGTCATTGGGAAGTAATTTTTAAAAATACAATAAAGCATAAATATCACATTTTAAAACTAAGGCAATATGTATCCCTCAGGGATCCTTATGTATAGATTAGTGCCCCATTTTTATTTGAGTTTGATACCACTGCACTAGAGCATGGGAAAGTAGAAGGGAGATGGAGAGGGAGAACACCAAAATAAATAAATTTTAAAAAGTTATTTCTGACTTTCCAGATCATTAATTTTGCATTATTGGGCAAACTGCTAAACGACCATAGTCAAGTTTTCCATCTACAAAATTAAAATTTCAGTGTCTTTCTCCCCACCGCTTCCAGTGTCTTTCTCCCCTCCGCTTCCACCACCACTTTGGAGTGATAGTGAAAAAAATAGGGTGGTGACATGAAAGCACCAAGTTTCTCTAAATAAGAATGCTATATTATTTCAAATGGTTATGACCTTAGTGTTGAGTCATTTTTTACAAGAGCCCCTAGAATTGTATCAGAATGATAATAGTGGAACAGTGTTTAAGCAACTGTGAAAGAACTCAGCCTGCGGAAGAGAAAAAGATGGATTCTTAAGCGAAAAAGTACAAGGTGTTCTTTATAAATACAGTACAGTCTTGATTACTTTGGATCCTACACATATTCATCATTCGTAAAGAATAAAACAACAAAAACCAAACTGATGGCAAAGATTTCCAGAAAAGCTACTTTTAAGGCATCTGTTAGGGGCAGTGTACATTCAGCCTAATCTTCTACATCTTCTTTAAAAAAATAGTACATCACAATGTTCAGAATTATGACCTACAAGATTCTGAATCATTAAAATTAAATTATGTTCATTCTTTGTGCTAAGGCAGGAAAGTGGTCTAAAATTTTTTAGAAAGTTTTTCAATAATAAAGATTAATATGGAAAGTGTTTTCTGACCAATAACTTGGCTAATTAGAATACATATTCTTCAAATAATTCTTTTAGCTAAGATTTTATTTTGTTTTTGGAGGGATATGATCAATATATGTGATGGTGACTTTGGATTTTTGCGATGAAGACATTCTAGATTTTTATAGAAATAAATTATTTTATGGTAGGAGACCTGTCCTCTCACCTCACCAAGAGTCTTAACATTTCAACTATAGTTTAGATGGAACATTCAAATCGTCTTTACCTGAAAGGTAGGAAAGAAACCTTCATGCGGGGTAGGGGTTGTTTTGATTGACTTCTGGTCTCTCTTAATATGAAATATCTTTTGCTGGATGTAACTGGAACTTTTTACTTAGCAGATCCAATTTGCTGACCAGAAGCAAGAATTCAACAAACGTCCCACCAAGATTGGACGCCGCTCTCTTTCCCGTTCCATCTCTCAGTCGTCTACTGATAGCTACAGCTCAGGTGAGTGAGATAGCTGCCCGTGCTGCTCCTATTCAGCCTAAGTAAGGTGTAAGATCCTCACTGAAAGGGTAACCTCCTTTTCTTTTTAGTAGAAATTCAGACTAAGAGGCGGCTAGGTGGCGCAGAGAATTAGAGCACTGGCCCTGGAGTCAGGAGAACCTGACTTAAAATCCAGCCTCAGACACTTAACACAAAAACTAGCCATGTGACCTTGGGCAAGTCACTTAACCCCAATTGCCCTACCTTCCCCCCTCCAAAAAGCAAAAAAAAAAAAAAAAAAAAAAACCCAGAAAATTCAGACCAAAATTTCAAATGGAATTATTGGATTCATCTTTGGGATCTTATAAGGGAGAACTCATTTCTTTAAGCTTGCTTCTTTCTAACTCATAAAGTAATTTTTCTTCAGATAGAGTCAAGACAGGTCAGTAAAGCAAAGACAATTTTTAGACCTACCCAGAAAGGCAATAATGCCCTTAACAAAACTGTACATTTTAAGATTTCTGTTTTTCCATCCTTTGAATGTTCTCATTTTGTTTGTGCAGAAGTTCTGGGTACTTGCAAATGCCCAGGGAAACCACTTTGCCCCAAGAAGCAATGAAAATATTCTGGCTAGCTCAAACAAGTTTTGTAAGATTTTTGTCTCCAGTGCCCTCTCTCCTGGGCTGTTTTATTCCCTGGCCTGTAACTTCCCTCTCTGCTTGCATTGATACTAACTCAGGTGTATGAGTTTGATGAGCCTTGGAAATCTGAGCAGAAACTATTTGTCTTTGTAGATCAAAATGTCCAAAAAGGCTAAAACAATGCAAGATATTAATGTCTTTCACTAAAAGGTACTCAAATATTTGTTCGTTGATTCACTTAGTATAATAAACATAACAAAAAACATTATCCTAACCTCATCAGTTAGGATATTCTAGTAGTGATTTGTATCATACCTTGAGTACCAAGCATAGATCTGGTCTGTGCTTTAGTGAAAACATTCACAGAGCTGAAGAAGATTGAGAGAGGGGGTATTGAAATGATAAAATGAATGGAAACGATTATTTATATAGAAAGAATTGGATTCTTCAGTCCAGAAAGAAAATGGCGATCAGATGATCCAAATTTATAGAGTTATGACAGAAATTGATAAAATAATCCTGGAATTTGAGAATTAAGGCGAAGAGGTGTGTGCTAAGCTTTGAGAGAGGAAATCATTCAAAGCAAATTCTGCTCTGTTGTACTTTAAGAGGTCATGTAGGTGAGATATAAACAGATTCGAGAAGGGCTTGGAGAAGGAAACCAGGAGTGTTGGGGAGCTATGTTCTCTTAACCTTTTGACTCTGACATGGAAAGCAACTCTGTCGTTTGTTGACACTGACAGTACTCTCATAGATGAACTGTAGTCTGGCCTATCATAGCAGTTCTGTATTATGTTCTTATGTAATTCTCAATTGAGTTCATTCTAGTCACCTTTTCACAGTAACTTCCTATTTTTATTAAAAATCTCAATTGTTGCCTTTTGGTCTCCACTCCAGTAGGAAAAAGGTGTGGGTGGGTTTTTTTAGTTGGGGTTTTGTTTTGTTTTTGGGTTTTTTTGGTTGTTATGTAGAGTTGAAACTTAATTCTTTGGCTGTACTTTTTAAGCTGATTAGGCTGTGTTCTTTAAACTTTCCCCTTCATAGCTTTGTCTAGTCCTTGAAGCTGTGAATAGTAGGGCACATGACATAACTCCCATGAATTTTATCTGAAGAATCCCAAATATTGTAGCTAAATTTTTCTCCTGAAACAAGAATAGATAAATGTAAGAAGGAAACTCATAAGTGAGCAGTTTTACGTGAGACAAAAATCATGAAAATTAATTATACAAGTGCTTAACATTCAAATGTAAGTTTTAGTTTTAATTAAAAATAGTACCAAATTTAAGAGTGTGATCTAATAGAAGAGTCCTCGGTCCTGTCTTCCTGATATTTAGGGAAAAGAAATAGCCTTTCATCTAGTATCTTGACAAAGTGACTTGATGCTATGATGAGCCTGTGGTTGCCCATGAAGTTCCATTGGTAAATTTGAGCTGGTGTCCATACAGATATTGAAGTCTCTTTTATAGGTTGGACAAACAGAGCTATTCTTATTAAGCATATTCTGTTTAGGAACATAAAATCAGAGCATCTTGAATTGGAAGGGTTCTCTCATCAAATGCAATAGTCCCATCTAATAGCATCCTTCTGTTGAGCTCTTCCTTACTGGAAACCTTGTTGCTTTATGAGACTGTCATACATTTTGTCAATATCTGTCTTAAAATATTGGTTCCAGAATTGAATATTGCTAGTTTGATTCTGGCCAACGCAGAGTACATTGGTACTGTTAGCTCCCTTGATCTGAGCACTATACTTCTAGTAATACAGGCTGAGATTGCATCTTGAGCATGTGAGTGACTCTTTCAGTTCATTTGAGTTGCTTGTCAGTTAACATCTCCAAGTCATTTTCTTGCAAACTTTTATCAAGACCATTCATACAAACCTTGTTTAGAAAAAAAAAATAGTGAAAGGAACTCTAGATATATGAGTGCTAGTCCTTTCTCTATATTTAATGTACTGTGTGATTTCTCATCTTTCTCATTTTCTGTCATAGAGGCACTGGGAAATAAAATGAGATAATGGGAAGTTGGTGGTGAGGGAGAATATTTCTGCTGAAAAGCCAAACTGAACTGGCTTGCCACTTTACAAATAACAGGTATATGTGTACCTATAAACATTTGGGATCTACTTCCAACACTTATTATAACATCAGGGACTGTAATAAATGTTCTCAATTATGTAGAGCAGCGGTTCTCAACCTGTGGGTTATGTTCAATTTGTAACAATGAAAATACATCCTGCATATCAGATATTTACATTACAATTCATAACAGCAGCAAAATTACAGTTATGAAGTAGCAACAAAAATAATTTTATGGTTGGGGGTTACCACAACATGAACTGTATTAAAGCGTCATGGCATTAGGAAGGTTGGGATCCACCGATGTAGAGGGATTCCTAGATTGTACTTATTGTATATATGAAAGCACTTTTGAAACACTCTATATATGAATCATCCAGAAGCAGGGATAGTAATAATACATATCAAAAGAAACCTTTGTGGCAGAACCCCTCTTGCCACTTGCCACTTCCCTAGCCAAGGCCTATGGTTCTGAGCTACATTCTGTTGTCATTTGTATATCATTTCAAGGACTAGTTGAATAGATTCTTGAAAGCATTTTATAGAAATAAGCTATTTTGAATGCTTCCCCCCCCCAAAAAAAAACCCCAGCCACCTATTGAATTCTTGTTGATATGTTTTTGAATAAAGCCTTTACAATGGGTTAATTAATTGCCACAGTTAATAACAGAGAGGAGGTAAGAGAACAGTGCCCTTTAGTTCCTGACTAGCTGTTATAAAATCCCAAGAAGAGCCTGATGAACAAAGTCACTGTGTTGAGTACTTTTCACATTTTTCCTAAAGGATTAAAATCATTAGTTAAATAAATTCTCAGTGTTACCTAACACACAGGTCACTTTTAACCCTTTTTATAAATTGAGAGGACCGAAGAATCCTGTGATTCACACAGAGTTCTGTAATTCAGCAGGATTGGCTGTCCAGGAACTTCTAAGTGAAAGGCTATTTTGGTTCTCCTAGTTGTACTACAGGTGTCTGTAGTTCATCTGGATATAAGTCTAGGTCACAGGGTCTGTGAGAAGAAGGAACAACAGCCTGATCAGGCTACAACCAGAGAGTATACACATCAGCCAGCCAGTTCAGAAATACGTTATAGGATAGAAACAGATCAGTATCCCTCTCGTGTGCTCTGTAAAATAAGAAAATTGTCAAATAAGGATGTGGTTTCTGGTAATATTATTACATTATTAAAAGGCTGGTCTTTTTGTAATTTTCTCATCTGTCTGTTTGACTTTCTTTTGGAGGAAGGGAATAGGAAGGAACTATTTTTGTCATTTTAGAGGTAAACTGGTGATAGGTCATTTTACCAATCAGGTGCCAATCTTGGTAAAACTTTAGACCCATGTATTTAGACCATCGCCACTCCCACTAGTTATTTATTTTGTGTATTAAACTATGCTCATTGACTCCAGGGTGTACTAGCAATTAAAAACACTTTTTAAAAAATCAACCCAGATTAAGTTCCTTCTATAAAGGAGACCAGTTCCTGTCCTGAATGGTCTTTTCTTCTAGCCTCTTTTTTAAGGCACTAGAAATAAGAGTGCTTCCATAAAGGAAAGCTCCTACATACTTTATCAGACAGGCTGCAGAGATGGGTAACTCTGGGTCATGTCAATGTCTAGGCCTTGTTAAAGCCACAGAGTCTTGTTATTCCTGAGACTAACTAGACTGTTAGAGGTCAAGCAAAGAAAACTAGAAGGAACAAGATGTTGGTTAGCATAACAGATAACTAGCTCCTTTTCCAGTTATGGGAAATAGAGTCTTTGAGTTCACCAGGACCTTAGAGATCATCTCATTCAAACCCTTCATTTTACAGATAAATTTGCTGAAATCCAAAATGCTAAAAAGACTCCCCCAGAGTCACACAGCTAATTATTAATGAATAATTAATAATGACTGCATTAGGAGAATCCAGGTCTTCTGACATTCAGTATTCTTTCCATTCTACCATGATGCCTTAACCTGGAGTCTGTGAACTTAAAAATAAAATTGATAATTGCATTTCAATATAATTAGTTTCCCTTCTTATCCTATGTATTTTATTTTATTTACTTAAAAACATTATTCTGAGAAGGGATCCTTTAGGATTCATTTTACTGCCAAAGGGGTCTGCAACACAGAAATAAGGTTAAGAACCTCTGTTCTAGAACCTTATAACTGTTAGTACTTATGGTACAGAATTTTAGTTAGTACTTTATGGTATAGAATTAATACCTTGAATCAGAAATGAGTAAGAATTTGTGATAAAGGAGAGAGTGTTCCAAATTTGGGATCGGGAAGACTTGGTTCAAATTCTACCTCTGCCACTTCATATCTGTGTGATAGTGGGTCTGTAACATAATCTTTTTGATTCTCAGTTTGCTCAATTGTTTAAAAAGAAAAGAAAGAAAGAGTGAAGGGGTTTTAGACTAGATAGCTTCGAAGGTACTTCCCAGCTCTAAATTGGTGACCCTAAGAAGTGATTTGAGGTCCAGAACATCTATTCGCCCATGGTAATTCCATTTGAGAGTACATGCTTGTTCTTCTGGTTCTGGGGTGCTGGGAAGGCAAAGCTATTAGCCACCTTCTCCTAGGTGAGGCAGACCTCTAAGTCATAAACTGCTCCTGAGCTTTGATCTGCAAGACAGATGACTGCCCTCAAGCAGTTCTGAGTTCTGTTGCCAAAGGTTCTTTGAGCTTTCCCTCACCCAAAAAAAGGTAAAAGGAGGAGAGGAGGGGGAGGTTTTCAAACTTTTTGTCCCAGATTAGCTCCTTTCAAGAAGAAAAGTTTCATTTGGGACTTGCTAATCCCCTCACCACCCTTGGTGTCCAGGATCATTCTCATTGCCTCGTGTTGGGACTTTGTTCTAGGGCAGCATTCCAACCCTGGAAAGGACGCTTGGCCCCCCACTGCCCAGATCTTTTGGACTGCCTTGCTTGATTCAGTTGGGCAGGGTCAGACTTGCCTTCTTTAGCCCAACTAGAGATGAATCCTCTAACAGAAATTCCAGCAGTGCCTTAATACTCTGGATATAATCGGATTAGAGCCCCATAGACCAAAAGAATCCCAGGCTTTTACAGTTTTCCCTTCCTCTATACCATGCCACATCTCCCTTTGGGAAGCATATGGTGCCACATTGACACTGGAAGGCTAGTTAGGAAGAAGCTACCTCCAGAAATATAGGCACTGAGCAGGGAAGGGGAGAATGTGAGGCCATTAACAAATGAATTGCAAGAACTGAAAACACTAAAGAAGACTGGGAAACCACTAGATAGAGTAAAAGTAGTAGCACCAGCTGCATAGTCAATACAAAGTTCAGAAGAGATTTTTATCTTTATTTTCCCTCCAGTCTCTTTTACTGCAGATGCAGGGCCAGACTTTGAATCATGAAGACCCAGGTTCAAGTCTTGCCACACTAACATATAACAGTATGACTGGGGCCAAGTCATTTCACCTATAAGTGTCCCAGTCAACTTTCTTAAATTCTCAGAGTTGTTGATCTGGGTTAGTGGAAGGAGTTTCCAGACTTCCTACTGATGTAATCATAGTTCCAGACCTTACTTACTCCCTTCTCTCACCTCCCTGACCAAAAGAAACTTACTACATTACATTTATCATATTATTACATATATTACTATATGTTTAGTTGGTCAGATCCAAAGAGAAGAAATCTGCCTCAGTGAATATATCTGGGTTATCTTTATCCAGAATAAACTGAGGTCAGCATGAAGGGAAGGCACCTTGAATCCTTTAATATTGGTGCCTATCAACAAGCATGATTCAACCTAATTATATTTAGTGAGGGGAAGTGGTGCCAGCTGAGTCCTTTTTGCGTGACTCTGGATGTTTTGTCCAGGGATCATTTATTTTCTAGCTTATAGGTATTGGACTTTGCATTGCAACTTGCGCCTGCTGTCCCAAGTAACAGTCAAGAAAGTGTGACTGAGATTCTAGACACCTGAGTATTAATGGCCGTGGTTGCGTTTGAATCTTTACTCAGAGGGTCTGTGAATGCTAGTTTTTTGAATAAGAGTCACTTTCCTTTCTGTCAGAACTAAGTGTTTAATGAAAGAAGTGGCATAATCATCTCTCTTTCTGGTTGTGAACCATTTAGCCAATGCCACCATAAGGAACTGCTTTTTGAGCTCCCTAGACTTCTTAGCAGCTTCCTTCTGGGGGGCAGGTGATTGCTCTTCTGCAGCGAGTGATCGAGGCAGCTCTGGTTTCCCCCTATATGTGTTTGACAAATGTCTAACTGTACAGGAAGCCGGTGATTACAGTGTAGTTGGGAATCATTGGTATATTGATTAGTATACCAGCTGATGCTACGCTTTGGGGTCTAAGAAGAAAAGAATATCCCCCCTGAGGTTTCCTTTTTCTCTCTCTAGCCGCTTCATACACAGATAGTTCTGACGATGAGACTTCCCCACGGGACAAACAGCAGAAGAACTCTAAGGGTAGCAGCGACTTCTGTGTCAAGAACATCAAACAGGCAGAGTTTGGCCGGCGAGAGATTGAGATCGCAGAGCAAGGTAAAGAAGGCAAATGCTTTCAAAACTCATGCCTCAAGTCTTCCCTTGACCTTCCTCCAGGCTATCGCCTCGGTTATGCCTTGGAGTCAGAGCATTAGTGGAGGTCAGAGTGAAGCTTCATACTTGTAGTGAAAGAGGTCTGTATTCAGAGAGCACTTCTGGAAGAAGGTGAACAGTTGCACTCGGAGGAAGCCTTCCCCCCCAATCTACCCCACCCTCAAGAAGAAAGGAGGGAAAAGCTAGAAGGAATTAGGATTCTGGAATATTGTGAGACTTCTCAACTGAGGACCTCAGATTAATAATGCTTCATGCCTGTCACTCCCCTTCTCAAGAAGCTTCAGTGGCTCCCTGTTGCCTCTGAGATTAAATACAAGCTGCTCTGACATTTAAAGTCTTTCCCAGTATGGTTCTAGCCTATCCTTTCAAGCTCCCCCTCATGAGCTTTGTGCAAAGACCTCACCATTTGCTTCTCAGGACATTTTCTTTGATGCCTCTGTTGCCTTTTCAGGTTCTGTCCCTCATGCCTGGAATGTTCTTTTTCCTCATCTCTGTTAGCTCAGATTCCAAGGCTGAGCTCGGGTTACTTCTTTCCAAAAGACTTTGCTCATTCTCCTAGTTGTTAGTGTCCTTTCTCCAAATCACTTTGTACTTATTTTGTATCTGTTTTTCTGTGAACGCGTGATATCTGCCGAGGAGAATGCGAGCTAAGACTGTCTCATTGTACTTGGTCACATGGTGCCGAGCACCATACCTCATTCGTAGGAAATGCTTCATAAGTGCTTATTGTTTGATTGCATCTTGCCCAACGCTGAGGTTTTTGTAATTTTTTTCTCCTTCCTTTTAAATTCCTTACTCTCTTATTGTGGTGTGTCTTGATCCCTTCCAGAGATGCCAGCACTGATGGCTTTGAGGAAGAGAGCTCAGGGAGAAAAACCTTTGGCTGGAGCCAAGATTGTGGGCTGCACTCACATCACTGCTCAGACAGCGGTGAGTCTCTTCTCCCTCCATAAGTAGGGTGTGATCTACTGAAGGATGGTTGGAATCTCTTGCGTGGGGTTATCAGAGTGAGGTCATCTGTGGGGCTGTATCTCCATATATCTCCAGTTTTGACAGAATATTTTCTGGACAAAGAGTTCTTAATCTTTCTTGTGTCCTGGACCCTTTTGGCAGTCTAGTAAAGTCTGTGAAAGCCTGAGAAATGAGGCTTTCTCAGAATAATGTTTTTAAATATATAAAATAAAATACTTAAGATTAAAAAAGGAACCAGTTACATTGAAATACAGTTCTGAAAATATTTTAAAAATTAAGTTCACATATCTCAGGTTAAGAACCCCTGGTCTGGATTATAGACTTGGTGTTAGGTAATTATACCCATAATGGAAGGTACCTAAGTCTCTGAGTGGTTATATGGAAGTGAGAGTACCTTGAACCATGGTTAATGTAATACATTAATTAAAAGCCTTTATCTTCATGGAAACGCTGACAAATGAATTTAGGTAGAATTCCAGGAAATGTCTGTAGGGTTTCCCAATCAATGTGGGGATAAAATGATGTTCCTCTTCCCCTCACCCTCTCCTTCCTGCTTTCTTCCCCCTTCTCTCTCATATTGAGCCCTCATACTTGATGCCCCTTGTTCATAGCCATTCAGAGAATTCTAATTCTACTCATTTTTTTTCAAATTGGTTCATATTGCTTTGGTGGATAAATCTCAGATACTTTAACATAACAAAGCTGAGGACCTTCTCACAGCAAAAACTAGTGGAAGGATCTAGAACGCTTTATCATGAACACTTGTTTCTGATATAAAACCCTTACATTAGCATCCTGTCTCCTTGGCCATTTGTGTTTGGAGCCAACCTCAATCACCCTCTGCTTCTTTCCCTCCTTAATGTAGGTCCTCATGGAGACGCTGAGTGCTTTAGGGGCTCAGTGTCGATGGGCTGCCTGCAATATCTACTCTACCCTCAATGAAGTGGCTGCTGCTCTTGCAGAAAGCGGTAGGAAAATTTGCCCATTCTTTGTGCTTTATACAAAGTGGGACCAAGGGTGGTGGTGGTGATGATGGAGAGAATGGGTATTTATCTGTTTAATATAAGTGCTTTTACCAGTTTCTGCCTGTAAACTTACATTTATTTCCATGGAACTGTTTTGAAACTTGTCCATTATAGGATTCCTCTCCCTAGGTGACATGAACACTGGGAAACTCAGATTTTTTCTGATCTTACTTTCATTTTTGCTTCTCTCCTATCATTTGTACTGAAGTTAAATTGCTACTATACAATTGTCTAATGGGTAACCATTATTGAAGATTGGTTTATGCTGTATTATTAGTTACTAGAGTACTGGATTAGATGCTTTGACGTATTATTGTTAGGACATTTAGGAAAACCGTGTATCTTTCCTCTTTAAAGAAACGTATTATAGATTCCTTTCCCAGGAAGAGAAGTTGACTGGGAAGTCAAGCACCAAAATAGTTCATTCCTGTCCCTGCCAATTTTCCTAGAAGTAATTTGCCCTCATTTAAAATTTAGTGTTTCTGCCTCAGCAGTTAAGAGACCAACCTGAAAAATTAGTATTTGATCACAGATTCTATCTTTCTGTCCCTAGAAGACTAGGGAAATTAAATAAGTCCAGGTTCTTAGATTCACTTCTGACCTCAGCCTTCAATTGCTGGCTCTCTGGGATTGCAGAATACACCGGTGCTCCAGAGGCTTACCTGGGAGATCATGAGAAGGGCCTGCATTTGTGAACCCTTCCAAAATCTGGCCCTTTCTTTTGCCTTCATTAATAATTATAGGGGCGGCACAGTGAATAGAGAGAGCACTGGCCCTGGAGTCAGGAGGGCCTGAGTTCAAATCGGACCTCAGATACTTAATACTTACTAGCCCTGTGATGTTGGGCAAGTTGCTTAACCCCAATTGCCCTGCCTTCCCCATTCTAAAAAAAAAGAGAGAGAGAAAATTAAGTTCAGGGCGAGTTTGTGGAGGAGGTGGTGCAGTTTGACAGGAGGCTTAAGTACTTCTCTCTGACTTGCTTTCTTTGCTGTATTGTTTAGCATTAGAAGGAAACCTAGCTACACTGGATCTCCTTGCACTCTAGGCATATGAGAGCAGAAAGCACCCGAAGAGGCAGAAAGTCCCCTAAAAGATACTGAAAGAAATGCCAGAGAGTAAAGAATAGAACCTCAAGGGGCTCAATCTGTGTGCAGCCTGAGAACCAGGATTGAGAGCTCAGGGATATTAGTACCTCCTGCTAATACTTTAGGTTCCTCTTAAGTCTTTAATAATGTCTCTTTGTCCTATTCTGGCAGGATTTCCTGTCTTTGCGTGGAAAGGAGAATCGGAAGATGACTTCTGGTGGTGCATTGACCGCTGTGTGAATGTAGAGGGATGGCAGCCCAACATGGTGGGTCACATCCCAGATCCGCTGGAGTAGGGTGGCCAGTGGCTGAGTGGGGTTGGAAGTGTGGCCTAGTCAAATGGCAACCAAAGCACAATTCTAAGGCTTTGCTAGAAAGCCCTTTGTTTTCTTCCCAATAGGCCAGTTATTTGTAGTTTAATTTCCTTATGACAAGTTTTTTAGAAAGGCTCGGGAGCAGACTCAGGAAGACCTGAGTTCAAATCCAGCTTTAGACACTAGCTGTGTAACCCTGGGCAAATCACTTAACTTCAATTTGCCTCAGTTTCCTCCTCTATAAAATGGGGGTCATATTAGCACCTGTCTCCTGGGGTTGTTGTGAGGATCAAAAGAGATAGTAATTGTAAAGTGCATAGCTCAGCACCTGGCACATAGTGAGCACTATTGTTATCATTATCGTTTTTTGTCAGGGGCAGTTTACCTGAGGTTTTTCCAGTTGTTTTAGGGAATTCTCTGTGGTCAGATTCTTCTAATGCAGTTTTACCCTCAAAGCACCTTGATTAGTATTGACAAAAGCATTTTTCAAATAGAAGATGACAAGAGAAATAGATAATCTGTTAGTTGGCCTTTACATTAACCAGCAGCATCAGAAGTCTCCCCAAGTTTCAAGTATTCCATATTGTACAGGTGGGTAGTGAAACAGCTTCCGCAGAAGACCTGACCATTGTGAGCTTTGTCAATCACCATTTTACAAATATTATCTCAGTTTGATCCTCATAACAACCCTGGGAGGTAGGTGCTGTTATTATTCCCGTCTTACAGTTGTGGAAACTGAGAGAGACAATGACTGACCCAGGGTCACACAGCTGGCAAACATTCGTTTATTTATGTTTTAAGTGCATACAAAGTTTATTAAAAAGAGATTGCAAATGAAATACAATAGAAATGGGAAACTACCAAAGTTTTGATGCTTTTTTCCATAAAAATGCATAAATAATTATGAAAAGCACTTTTGCATACATATTCACATTTTATTTGAATGCCCAGTGACATCCAGCCTGGGTGACTGAGAGAACAGTAGGGCACTCGACAGTAATAATAAGAAAGTTTTGCTAGTGTTTGTCAAGTTCAGAATAAATAAACTTTAAAAAAAAACCAGGTAAGCCACATTTATATCATTCCCCTCATCTATCTGTTTGGTTTCACCTGTTCTTGAGAAAAACATTGAGTCTCTTTGTTTACAGCGCTTCCTGTTTTAAATGTTCACTGACTACCTCTTTAACAATACATTTTGCAGTTTTCTCAGGAATTGAAGGCAAACTCAGCTGATCTGTTGTTTGCTTGTACACTCCATGCTCTTTCTTTTTGAAGAAATTCAGAACATTTTCTCCTTTCCAGCCCTGGAGTACCTCTTGCATTCTCTATATACTTTCCAGTATCACTGACATTGACATGACATTGGCTACTTCTTCTAGTACCCAGGTGACTTAAACTCTTTAAAGGAGCCAGGCATTCTTTTTAAAATCCTTACTTATCTAGAACGTTAACTCCCATTTAGCCATTTTTGTTCTGTCCTTTTGAGTGCAATAAGAAATTTATCATCTGAACTTTTTGAGTTGGTCTTGATGTGTAGAGAATGCCATATGGGAAAGTCATTTTACTATGAGAAATATAACTGATTCATTATACCGTTCTTAAGTTTATTCCGACATCATCACATTATTTGTGGGGTCTTTGCATTGAGTGCAAGCCATTGACTACAAAGATTTAGGGTGATTTCTGTAACCCAACCTTGGAGAATTGGAAAGTCAATTAGTAAATGAGTCAGGTTCTAGAATGAGGTCCAAATGTAACCTCAGGCTGTCAGCAAAATGAACGGCGTAATCATTATTGATCCTGATTGCAGATCTTGGATGATGGAGGAGACCTGACCCACTGGATTTACAAGAAGTATCCCAATATGTTTAAGAAAATCAAGGGCATAGTAGAAGAGAGTGTCACAGGAGTTCACAGGTAAGAAGTATAATGGGAACACCTGCTTTACTTAGCCTAGATTCTTCTCTTGTAGCCATCATAGTGTGCCATAGTGGAAAGAACACTCTTAATTCAATTAAGTCCCAGCTCTGTCATATACTTGTTTATAACTTTGGGCAAATCATTGTACCTCACTAGTCACAGTTTTTCCATCTAAAAAGTGGGGATAATTATTATAGTACTTACCTCATAGGATTATTGTGAGAAAAGCACTTTGTAAATCATAAAGTGCCATATAAATATAAGCATTCCCATTTTAGAAATTGGAACATAATTTGTTTGCAATAAGTTTTTATTTTTAGTTTACCCTTAGAGCCAAATCGGTCAAGCTAATCTTTCTTTCTAAAGTGTCCACTCTTCCTAACTTTCCTGTTATTCTTGAGCTTTTATCTCCCAGTCACCCAGGTTGCAACCTGTTTCATCCTCAACTTCTCTTCCTCCTTGCACTCTTCCCCCTTGTATCCAATTGATTGTCAGATCTTATTTCCACCTTTACAGCATTTCTCATACACTTCCCCTTCTTTTTACTCACCTAGTCACTACCCTGTGCAGATCCTTATCCCTTCAAGTCAGGACTATTACAGGGGACTCCTCCTTTGTCTCCCTTCTTCAATACCCTCCCTACTCCAATCCCTCCTCAATTCAACTGCCAAAAATTATTTTTCTAAAGAGCAGATCTAACCATGTCACCCTTTCCTCAGTAAATGACAGTGACTTCCCGTTAGCACCAAGATCAAATGTAAAATGCTATTTGGAGCATCTGAGCCCTGGCCAACATGGGCTCTTAGTCTCTTTCTAGGCCCCTTCCACTCTGCTCCCTTCCACATCCACTGTGATCATGCTTTCTGACTTTTTAGCTGATTCTTACACACATCATTCCCTCACACACTATACCCTGTCCCTTTTCACTAACTGTTCCTTAAACCTGGAATGCTATTCCTCCTCATGTCCTGCCTATCAGCTTTCCTGGTTTCTTTCAAACCCCACCTTCTACAAGAGGTATTTCTAGGCCCTTTCCCTACTCTTGCCTCCCCTAGGAGATCACCTTCTATTTACACTATATATACCTAATATGGATAGTTATCTGCAGATTATCTCCAAGGGAGATTGTGCAGGGATTGTGTTTTTGCCTTTCTTTTAATCTCCACAGTGCCAGGCACTGTGCCTGGCATACAGTAAGTGCTGAATAAATGCTGATTGACTGATTGACTACTTTTAGTCTGTTTTTAAATTTGATAACACATTAGTCAAAAGGAGAGAAATTCATCCTCACAGTTCCCACTTGATATAACATAAAATTTTCCTCCTTGGGCTTCTGTTCACAATTGTTTGTTGGTTTTGTATTACAGTTCTAGAGAATGCAATGGTAATAGCTCACATTTAAGGTTTATAGTGTGTTTCAGTTACCCTGTGCTGAAGTTTAAGAAATCCAAATGTTATTAGCCCAGTTTCACAAATAATATTCAGACGAGTAAAGTAACTTGACTGTAGGTACCCAGCTAGGGTCTGAGGCCAGAATCAAACCTCCTCAGTAACTTAGGGGTCAGAGTTCCTGTTTTCTATTCCTCAGAAGACTGCTAACTCTTGGAATGACCTTGGGATCACTTTTGCTTGTTGTGTTTGAGTTGTAAAGTGCAGATTCTGAAACAAAAGCAAGAGAGCAATAACTTAAATATGGTGCCACAGCTTATAAAAAATGACCACTTTAGGGAGCCTGTAAAATTCTAAGTCACTCCATGTTAGTAAAAAGGATTGTATGATCCTCGGGATGATATGCTGTTTTAGAAATGGGAATCTTCTTTATGGTTCATTTTGTTTTCTTGAATAAGTTTCTTGTTCACTTTGGTCTTCCAGTTATGAATTCCCTCATTCATTAAACATTTGATGTATGAGTCTGTGCCAGATACTGAGGTATATACCCAAATGACTAAAACGTCTTCCCTGTCCATCAGGAGCTCCCAGTATGGTAGTGGAGAGCAGTAAGTGCAGCAGAGGCACAGAGTGGGGTCCGCTCAGGATGGAGCCCAGTGCAGAGTCTTAGCAGCTCATCTTCCTCTGTTTCCCTCACCATCACAGGCTGTACCAGTTATCCAAGGCTGGCAAGCTGTGTGTGCCAGCCATGAATGTCAATGACTCAGTCACCAAACAGAAGTTTGACAACCTCTACTGCTGCCGGGAGTCCATTCTAGATGGGTATGTCGCAAACATCTCCAGGGCAAGCTTCAGTTGGCCAGGAGGGGCTCTGGATTTCTTTTCTGAGCAAATGCTATGGGTCAAGGTCATATCAGGTTCTGGGATTGCAGGTGCTCCATGCCTAACATTTAATAGCTAAGAATTGTGACTATTAAAGTTTTCTGTTATTTAGAAAAGTCAGCCTTGTTCCTTGCTCAATCATTGGAGTTCCCACTTTCTGTGAAGTCAGTAACTGAAGCCAGTCCAAGGAAGCAACCACTTTGCTAGAAAGCTTTGATAGCAAATGCTTCTAGCTCTTAAACTAGCCCCACCCTATAACATAGCAGTCATCTGTGGCTATCTGGCAACTTTTACTGGACTCTGGGTCATTCCCAGTGGTGATTTTAAAGGATTAAGACAGCTTTCTAGCCTTGGCTGGATCTGCAGCAGCAGCAACTGCCAAGATGCTGAGATCGAAGAAGATCCAAATTGCCATCCACAAACTCCTTTTTAAGGAGGGAGAAGTAGTGTTAGCCGAGAACAATGTCTATGCTAGAGCACCCGGAGGTGGCAGAAAAGAATGGGCCATGAAAGCCATGTAGTCTCAGATATTTCATGGCTTTAAGATTTCTGTCAGTTTACATAGAGATATTATTTATATTAATGCCTTGCCAGTAAGGGAATTCAGTATCTCTAGGATTATTTTCACCTGCCCCCTGAGATTGTGCCTGCTGTGCTTGGAAGAAATCACCTTGGCCTGCCTTGGTGAACAGCCTGCTTGGCTTACATGGGGCGAAGGTGACAGAGACATATACAGATCAAATGCTCCTCTCCCTGATGCTGGGTCAACAACAGAATTTAATTTAGAGCTGGATTTGTTTGTGGTTATAGTCAGCATTGTTAATGAAAACTACAGAGATTTGTTTCATAATGAATACAATTTGGAGGAAATAAAGTATTAGGATGGCAAAGGCTGACCATCTATTCTAGAAGAACTCTAGTTATGGACCGAGTACCAGTATGACTCCTTTTTTCCCCTTCTTACATCTCCCTCCTGACTTTCCCACCTAATTTTAGCAAGAAAGGCTGGATGAAACTTTCGTTTATTTTTTGTCTTTATTAATTTGTTTGTTTACTTTTAGTTTACAAGATTCAGTTCCACAATCCCTTGTGTTTCAAATTTTCTCCCCTTCCCCCTTATCCTCTCCCCAACCCCCACTCCCCCATGGCAGGCAGCTTGCAATCAAGTATAGGATCTGCAAATACTTTTACATTAGACATTAGTCAGGTTGTAAAGAAGGATTGTAACCGATGAAATGAACAATGGCAAGGAGGAAACAAAACCAAACAAGAAAAAGAAAGAGCAGGTAGTTTGCTTCAGTCTGCATTCAAACTCTGTTCTTTCTAGTTCTTTCTTTGAATGTATACAACTCTTTCCATCATGAGTCTTTTGGAGTTGTCTTATAATCTTGCATTGTTGAGAAGAGTCCAGTTGGTCATCACACATATGTTGTGTGTCTGTAATTGTGTACAAATTTTTCCTGGTTCTGCTCTTCTCACTCAGCATCAGTTTGTATAAATCTCTCCAGGTAAATATGAAGTCCATCTGCTCCTCATTTCTTATAGCACAATAGTATTCCATTACATTCATATACCACAACTTGTTTAGCCATTCTCCAATTGATGGGCATCCCCTTAATTTCCAATTCTTTGCCACCACAAAGAGAGCTGCCATAAATATTTTTGTACATACGAGTCTTCCTCCCACTTCTGTGATCTCTTTGGGTTACAACCCTAGAAGTGGTATTACTGGGTCAAAGATTATGCAATTATTTATAGCCCTTTGAGCATAGTTCCAGATTGCTCTCCAGAATGGTTGAATCAGTTCACAGCTCCACCAACAAGGAATTAGTGTTCTAATTTTTCCACATCCTCTTCAGCATTTGTCATTTTCCTGTTTTGTCATCTTAGCCAATCTGACCAGTGAGATGTGATTCCTCAGAGTTGTTTTGATTTGTGTTTCTCTAATCAATAGTGATTTAGAGCATTTTTTTTCATATTCTTATAGATATCTTTAATTTCTACCTCTGAAAATTGCCTGTTCATATCCTTTGACTATTTATCAATTAGGAAATGACTTGTATTCTTAATAGATTTGACTCAAGGGGCGGCTAGGTGGCTCAATGAATACAGCACTGGCGCTGCAGTCAGGAGGACCTGAGTTCAAATGTGGACTCAGACACGTAACACTTACTAGCCATGTGACCTTGGGCAAGTCACTCAACCCCAATTGCCCTGCCTTCC
>CM053585.1:461696491-461731118 GCA_028646515.1 Pseudochirops corinnae
AAAAAAAAAAATTTAAAAAAAAAACAAAAAAAAAAAAAACAAAAAAAACAAACAGAGAGAACCAGCCCAGCTCTGACAGATGAGTGGGATTTGCTCACTACAGTTTAGGAATATCCCAGGATGGGGGTGTGGCATGGGGTTGGGGGGAGGAGTGTACATGTACAGGCCACTGTATTTAACAATCCAGGCTACTTTGCCTGGATTGCTCAGGTTCACATAGCAGGCTTTATTTTCTTTAAATATCAGCACATGATTTGGGGAAAAGGATTTAAGGGGAACAGACAATATATGAGGAAAGAGGTCTATATGCTGTCTACAGACCCAGACATTTCTGAGAGTTTAATAATGGGGGAGGAAGGGTACAGAGATAAAAAAGAGGAAGAAGGAAAAAGGAGAGGGAGAGAAAGGAAAGGTGAGAGGAGGGAAAGGAGAGGGAGAAGGAAGGAAAGGAGAGAAAAAGGAAAGGTCAGAGGAAAGAAAGAAGGGAGAAGGAAAATAGAGAAAGAGAGAAAAAAAGGAAAGGGAGAGGAAGGGAAGGACAAAGGGAAGAAGGAAAGGGGAAGACAAGAAGGAAAAGAGTGAGAGAAAAAAGAAAGGAGAGAGGAAAGAGAAATGAGAGGGAAAGGAAGGAGCGGAGAGGGAAAGGGAAAGGGCAAAGGAGATAAAGGAACAAGGGAAGGGAGGAAGAGACAAAGGACAGGAAGAAAAGTAAGGGGAAAGAGGAGAAAATAGAGAAAGGGTATCTAGAGGCAAAGCAGACTCCCCGTGAGAAGCTGAGAAGAGTTTCCTGCTCTTCCCTCTGGTTGCCACGACCCCTCGGGCATGCCAGAGCAGAGGCTGTGCCCCACACCGAGAATGCTCCCTCATTCACTCCTGGGAGAAATCTTAGCTTCCTTCAAAACTCACCTCAAGTGCCACTTTCTGCATGAGGCCTTTTCTGATATTCCCAAGCCCAGCTGTGAGTGTATCTAAGAAATTATTTTAGGAGCAGCTAGGTGGCACAGTGAATAGAGCAGGGGCCCTGGAGTCGGGAGGACCTGAATTCAAAATTGACCTCAGACACTTAACCCTTACTAGCCATGTGACCTTGGGCAAGTCACTTAGCCTTAATTGCTCTGCCTTCCCCCCTCCAAAAAAAAGCAAAAAAAACCAACCAAACAAACAAACAAATATTTGAGGAAGGGAAGAACCAATGGCAGTAGAAAGATTGAGCAAACAAATCAAGAGGAAAGGGAGGAGAAATCTCTTCTTTCAGTGACAAACATCACAGTTCCTGAGTGCAGAGAGGACTGAACTGAGAGGCCAAGGAGATCACAGACTTCCAGGGGGGAGGGGGAACCAGAACCTCCTTCCTCCCTTTCTCCCCCCGTCCCTCCCCAAAGCCGCTGGACCTGTACCTACCTGACAGCTCAGCCCCGTGCTCATCAGCATCCCCATACTCAAACTCCAGGTTGGGACAGTCCACAGAGCCCTGAAATGGAGAAGCCTTGGCTGTAAGAAGGTTGCTTGGCTTCCTTTTCCCTCACTCCCTTTCCCACCTCTTAGCAGGAAAAGGCCAGCGTGAAGCCAGAGAGAAGCACACCTGGTCCTCTCACCTGGGAGGAGGCCTGCTCACACATTCACTCACTCTCACCAAGCAACTTCCAAGTCCAAGAGAAAATGTCTGTGGCTCATCTCAAAGACTGGTTGTACAGAAAGAGAAACTGAGGCCACGGGGAAACAGGAGCAGAAAGAGGAGATGGTGTGAAAATTATAGTTTATGTCCTCCTATCTGTTTCAACTTACAACCAAAACTAGAAGAGAAAGAGTTGATCTGTAGGAAAATAAATAGGAATTTATAAAATCACTGAACTTACATTTTCATTGATTAGGAACTCTGAGATGAGGAAACTCCCTCTAAAAATGCAGTTTAGTGCCTCCTCAGCAATTTACCGACTTAGAGAATTGCCTAGAGCACTGAAAGGTTAACAGAAGGTGGGGCAGGAGAAGGGAGTAGACCATTTATTAAGCACCAACTGTGTACCAAGCACGATGCTAAGAGCTTTACAAATACAATCTATTTTGATCTTTACAATAATCCTTCAAAGTAGGTGCTATAGTTATACCCATTTTACAGTTGAGCAAACTGAGGCAAATAGAAGTCAAGTAACTTGCCCAGGGTCACACAGCCAGAAAGTATCTGAAGCTGAATTTGAACTCAGCTTCCTGACTCCAGACCCAACACTCTATCCCTTAACACTAATAGGACCACCTATTTGCTTCTGCAAAGGCAGCCTAGGTGAACAATGACCTTATGTTTAAAAAAAAAAAAATGTTCACAAGGCCGCCATCTTGGTGAGTCAGAAAGCCTTGATTCTAGTCTTGATTCTGCTAAAAACTGTAAGACCTTGGGCAGGTCATTCTCCTCTCTTGGCCTCAATGACCTGATTTGTAAAATGAGGGGGTTGAACTGAATGAACAGTGACTCTATTGAATGCATGAGAGAAACTGATTAAAAGGAGCCTGTAGTGAAGCTGATCACAAAGAGAAAAATATTTTTATAAAGTAATTAAGTCCTAAATCCCAGACTTCTCTTTTTCTTTCTTTCTTTTTTTTTGGAGGGGGGAAGGCAGGACAATTGGGGTTAAATGACTTGCCCAATGTCACACGGCTAGTAAGTGTTAAGTGTCTGAGGTTGGATTTGAACTCAGGTCCTCCTGACTCCAGGGCCGGTGTTCTATTCACTGTGCCACCTAGCTGCCCCTAGACTTTTCTTATCAATGTGGATGCTCCTTCCAGCAATGAAGATGTCAAGCCAGCCATTCGTGCCAGACAAGATCATCAAAGCGCTTCAAGTTCTAAAGTCCACATTCCTATAAATTCATTGTAACATCAGACAGGGAGGGGGAGAGAAATAGTCAAATTACGCCCCTGCATAAGCAATGTTTTGTCACATCATTGTGGGTATGGGTATGAGAGGTAGTTAAATGACATTTTTTTGCATTCAGTGATGCAAGACTCTCTCAATTACAATCAACATTTATTGAGTACTTACTATGTGCCAGGCACTGGGGATACAAATAAGAAAAAGTCTCTGCTCTCAAGGAGCTTACAAGCTAGTGGAGAAAGAAAATGGAGGGGGGGGGGGGGGACCAGAGGGTACATGGTACAGGGGCATCATATTCTGTGGAGTCCAAGCCAAGCAGAGCTGCTGATAAATGTGTCTCAGAATGCTTCTGGGGGGCTTAATAAGGAAGAGCTAGTCTAACTTTGTCCCAGTGTACTTAGCAGCCTAAAAGACTTACCTTTTCTTCTTCGATATAGGTTAGCCTTCTCCCCCTGCCAACAGTAATTGTAGGGGGAAAGGGAGGCTCTAGGACCCAAAGAGAAACCTCTCTCTCCTAAGGGTTGTTCACTCCCAACACACCAAGAAAGGCAAGGAGAGATCTGAAGGTGAACTGTCATCATAACTGGCACCAAGACAGCCTGGTGATGGGGGACGCATTGATAGGGAAAGGCAGCTTCCCCAGCTCGAAGAGAAAGTGGAGGAGAGCTGATTTTTTAGGACAGCCTGTTGGCAGGAAATGAACACTGAGATGATCCCATTAGCAATGAGTTTCAGAGCAGGGAGAGCAGAAATGAAAAAAAATTAAGATGCAGCCCCAGGCAGACAGGGGCTAAGCTGCTGCTCTCTGCAGGTGGGAGGAAGGGATCCTGCAGAAACCACACTGGTTGGTCAAAGCAAACCTAACAGGGCCTCTTGCTGAAGAGGCCTGGGGGCACTGTCTCTTCAAAAAGAGATAGTCTGATAGACAGCAGGAGCCTAGAGAGTCCCGGACTCCCAGGCTCTGACCTGAAACTCTCCTAGGAGCTTGCTACCAGCATGATCTTGGCCAAGTGCTTTTCCCTCTTGGTCCTTTAGATCCTATTCCCCTACACCCATAGCCACAAAGAGGAAGGGCATTCCTCAGCCCAAGGTTCACCAAAAAGAGCCCTTAAGTCTACCTAGAAAAAGGATTAACAGTATAGGCTCTTCTAAGGAGCCATTTTTAGAGGGAAAGAAATACAGCCGTTAAGGACCAGGTAAGATCCATTAACCCCTGGGGGAAGGAAGTTTGATCTTTAGGATCAGGGCTAAAGAAACAGTGAATTCAACTTCCCAGACCTAGCCTATTCCCTCCATCCAGCCTATTCACCATTTCACTGAGAATTCTGTTTGAGGAGAGGTGAAAAAACCAGGTCAGCAAATACTCCTGCCAGATACTCTTAAAGGGCAAGACAATGGAGTAGTAACCCTTCTAAAGACCTTCAGGTGCTACCAATTGGTTCATTCATTCAACAAACGCCAACTGAATGTTTTTCTTTCCGTATAAGGCGCATAAAGGTCTCTAGAATCAGAATTCTAGAGCTGGGAGGGATCAGATCTAGCTCAATGCTCTTCATTTTACAGGTGAGGAAACAGAATGAGGATTTGTCCAAGGTCACAAAGGGAAGAAGAGGCGGATCTGGGCTTACACTCAGGTCACACGGGGCATAGAGAACAAAACTAAGAAACAGGGGAAGAGCCAAAATGGAGAAGAGTCAGGCAAGGCACCCCAGGCTATTCCTTCCTCGGGGTCCTCTCTGGTCACACAAAGGGTCCCAGCTAAGATTCCTTAGAAAGGAGGAGTATAGGAGCGAAAGTAAATCTCTCCGCCTCATTTATCCCGCAGATCTTACCAGACATCAAGCGGCTCAGGTAACATTGGCTGGGTCGTAAGGAGCATAAGGGAAACTGAGGCCACCTCCCTGGCAAGAATGAGGAGAGAAGCCCCGGGCTACATCAGTCTGAGGGTCAAGTGGCCTGGGTTAGACAACCAGCTTAATTAAGTAAGTATACCGGACTTGGATTCAGAGTCCTAGCTCTGCTCCTTACTCCAGTATGGCTGTGGACAAGTCACTTAATCTCCTTGGGCCTTGGTTTCCTGATCTGTAAAATGAGAGGTTTAGACGACTTCCAAGGTGTCTTCAACCAGCTTCAGATCTTCTGGATTCCACTATCTACGGGGGGAGGAGTCAGGGCCTCCTCTCCAGTGGCCCTGCCACGGAGCCCCCAGGCTCTCCGCCCGCCCCTCGCTGCAGCACCCCGTCTCTTCCCTTCCCCAGCACAAGACACTGCCCACCTCGGACTCCCTCCGCTGGTTCTTGAATATTTCCCGGCCCTTGGGCGACGCCTGCTTTCCCTTGTTGCCTCCTCCTCCGCTGCCGCTACCGTTCCCAGGTGGGCTGCCAGCCCCGGGCCCGACGCCGTTGGGGTCCTCCATGCAGCTCCCCGCGACTGCTCAGCCCGCTCTGCCAGGAGCTATCAGGGCAGCAGCACGCCCAGGGGAACCTTCCTCCCGACACACACACACACACACACACACCCCCCCCCTACCATGGGACACCCCCCCCCCCAGACCCCGCCCCCTATCTCTATTGGCCAAGGCAACTAAATGGCAGCTCCACCCCCAGGTGGGATTGGTTGTCTGGATATTCCGGGCGGAGGTTGGGGCTCATTCAGTTTTTTGAGTTGTTCAGCCCTGGGCTAGGGTACTTCTGCTCCTTAGAATACCACCCAAAGTGTAGGCCTTGGCGCCCTAGGCCAGCCCTTCTCAGATTTCAGCCTGTTTTCCCAAACTGTAAATGGGAGGAATTGTGAGCTGTCATTTCCCTCCCCCAGCCCAGCTGTAAATGATCTTTTCAAGTAAGCATCTTTCAGTGATTGTCCCCAGGTGTCTCTTCCTCTCCTACTCTTCATTGCAGAGAGGGACATGAGGGAACCTCTAGGACACCCTCTTTAGAGATCAGTAAATTGGGGTTCTGGGATGGGAAGCCCAAAGTCATACTGATAATTAGCTTCCAAGCCACCTTTCCTTTCCCCTCCTCTCACCTATGTACTTGATCTCTAGAAAGAACTGAGCCTGTTTATCGTGGAGAAGTCTTGGTGGGTCAGGATAGTTTTGCTCAAATAAAGGACCTATGTGAAGGAAGGATTAGTGTAGTTTTGTTTAGCCCCAAAGTACCCCACCGGGAGCCATGAGTAGAAATTGCAGAGGCAAACCAGGGAAATGTTGCTAACAATGAGAATTGTCCAAAAGACTACTTTGTCTCAACAGGTGGGGGGTTCCCTCTGGAAGTCTTCCAGCAGAGGCTGAATGACCACTTGTCAGGTGCATTACAGTGGAGATCCCTCCATTTATGGGTTGCACCAGAAGGCCACTGAGGTCCTTTCCAATTTTCAAATTCTACAATATGAAGTAGATCTGCTATAGGATAGCTATTTATTTCTACCACAAAAGAAATGCTTGAAACCCAGAAGACTCTTAAGTGCATATTGACTAATATTTAAAGCAAGATACAATAATTTATCACTCCTATTATATTTTCCCAGGAGGATGATACTTAAAATATTAAAGCATGAAACATTTTGTAGGACTGCTGAACAGACACTTTCACCTTGGATCTTCACTGACTTAAGGTCTATATCCTCTGGCAGGCTGGGGCATGGCTTTTGTTCATCCTCCTGGCTGTGATCATTTCTCTTCTTCAAGATGTTCAAGATCACCTGCTGAGCAACTAGCATGTGCATCCAGGAGCTCCCAATTTCTGAAACTCATCATGAGCTTCTCGATGAGGCTAGAAACACTAACCTCAGAATTGCTATCCAGTCAGCCTGTGCTTGGAAAGAAACACAAAGCAGAAGAGGTAGCCAGAGCTTACCTAGATAAGCCATGTTTTTTTAGAGAAAGAAATTCTATTCTCAAATAGAAGGGAATAATAGAGAAAGCTTAAAGAGTTTTGACATCCTTAAGAGACAGTTAAGAGACAGTTAAGAGTTAGCAGAATTTTTCTCTTACTTGGAAGTCTACTAAGTAGCTCTTCCTGTTCAGTGACCAATGCTCTTTGTCCTTTCCCCTCAAATTCCATCAGGGGGACCAAAAGCCCAACCAGCAACCTCTGTTTGAAATATCCTTCAGCAAGAGGCCAGGGCACATATTATCAGAAATGGTCCAATCATATGGCTCAGCTCTATGGGAAATACAGTGGATCAAGGCTGGGTTGCCCTGATGACCTCTCTTATAGACACATTTTGTTTTGATACAAAAGAATATATCCAACAAACATTCCAACAACCTTCTTTCTCCACAGTACATTTCCTGAAAATCATTAAACAGAACTTCTGAGTGATTAGACTAATTACTAAGCATAACTCTCTGCCTTTATAGCTTACTGTTTATTAACAGAAGGATAAATCCTTTAATTTTAATAGTTTAGTACTTTAACTGAGTTTTGTTGGCTTTTTGTGCTGTCTACATATTTTGGAGTACTTGAATATATATATATATGTGTGTGTGTATGTATGTATACATGTTCATATATAGTTCCATTGTCTTCATTTTGCCTCACTTCAGACAAGTTTTCCCAAGTTTTTGAAATATATAAATTCATTCTTCTAAAACAACAATATTATCTATTATTCAGTTTATACAGTTGTTCCCAGGCTAAAACATTGGGAATATATTTTGTTTTTAGATTATCCTCATAAATAATGAAACTATGAATATTTTTTAATATTTGGGTGAGGCATTTTTTTTGCCTTATTAACATCTTTGGTTTATATACATACTAGTGGGGTCTCTAGATCAGAGTATGAGTAATTTAATAACTTTTCTTGCATAATCCCAATAGTCTTTTAGAATACTTGGGACAATTCACAGCTCTATCAGCCTTGAATTAGCAAACTGCCTGTCTTCTCCTAGTTCCTTTAAGGCTATTTTAAATAGGTCACCAACCTACTGAACCTATCCAGTACCCAAAGCTATTCAATCTTGCCTTGGTAAGTAGTGAATTTCCTTGAACTAGGCAAATTTAAGCAGAAGTTGTAAAGGAATTGTTGTAGAGAGTTGAGCTATGAGATATTTAAGGTAGCTTCCAACGCAAAGATACTCTGATTCTAATTCATAAATCATATAGATCAAAGGAAGTGCGTGGTGATTTTGAAGGAAGGGTGGTCATGCCATTTTGCTTTGGGTAATTATATGTCTTAGTTTCTTGTCTATGTTTTTTAAGCTCTAACACCTCCTCCACCCCCGGAACCCTTCTCTGCCAATCCTTCCCCATAAGTAGTATGGAAAATAATGAAAAAATGAAAAAAAACATTTATCAATATTTAGCACAGGCACTGTGCTAAAAATCTCTTGAAATACAAATGCCAAAGGGAAATGGTGGACCACAGAAAGTTTTGGTTTTGGTATGGGAAAATGGGGTAGGGGGAAGGCAGAAGGGGTGTGTGTGTGTGTGTGTGTGTGTGTGTGTGTGTGTGTGTGTGTGTGTGTCTGAATGTGGCCTGGGTGGATAGCTGGATAGGATGTGAAAGCCCAACCCCATGTCTTTCTATGGGCCATGAACTTGGAACAACAATGACTCTTTCCCTCCCTGTCTCCCTTCCTCCTCCCTTTTCCCTCCAGAACAGTGGAAGAATAGAGATATAGGGGGAAGCATGGTATCAAAAAACAGACAAGAGCTACCATTCCTGGGAAACAACTGTGTCCCTTTCTCTCCTCCTTCTTCCCTCTCCCTCTTTTCTTCTCTTTCCTCCCTCTCTTTTCTCTCCACATGCCTTTCACAGACTAGGCCATCATTTCTAAGGAAGCACCAGGCTCAAGGCCAAAGCTTTGATTTTTGTCTTTTTTTCTCTCTCTGTTAAATAAGTCAGATTCCAGGAGCCAAACTTTGCTTTACAATTCATTGTGAGGGAGAAAAGGGAGGGTGTTGAGGGATAGGACACAACCCACGCCTAGCCCCACTCAATGTGAAAAACCTGCCACAGCACAACCCACGAGTGCCTCTTATTAAAGAACTAATTATTCTGCCTTCCTTCCCCCCCATTTCTTCTGTGCTCCTGGGGCGAGAACGCTAGTTAGGATCGACAATTCCCAGAGCTCTATGTTCTTTACCTGCTGAACGGATCAGCAGTGGGTCAGATAGCAGAGCAAGGTGGTCAATTCTAGTAACCTCTTTTCCTGCACACCCCAAGTGTCCTGTCTCTTAAATAGAAAGGAAACCTAGTCTTCCTCGACTTGGGAGTTAGAAAGCTTTGGTCCACCCCCAGCTCCTCCACTAACCGTGTGCAGTTAGATAAGTCACTTTGCATCCCTGCTCTAGGTTTGGATTGAGGGGATTTGAGTTCTAATCCCAGCATTGCTAACTGTGGACAAGTGACAGCCTCCACTGGGAAACACGCATTACTTCATTTGTACAATGAGATTACACTGTCTGGCCTCTGTAGTCCCTTCTACTTCTAGATACTACAAAGCATCTCACAGCCCATTTCTTCATCTGCTTCTTGTTGCTGTTCAGTTGTAGTTTTGTCTGACTTTTTGTGGTCCTATTTCTTGGCCGAGATACTGGAGTGGTTTGCCATTTCCTTCTCTAGCTCATTTTGCAGATGAGGAAACTGAGGCAAACAGGGTTAAGTGACTTGCTCAGGGTAACACAGCTGGTAAGTGTCTGAGGCTAGATCTGAACTCAGGATGATAAGCCTTGCTAACTCCAGGCCTATCAGTCTATCCAATGGGCCGCCTAGCTGCCCCTCTTCATTTCCTAAAGGTGGACAATTGTCCTGCTTAGTCCAACCCTCTTCATTTTACAACTGAGGAAACAGAATTAGGACTTGCCCAACACAGACCACAGCACCCAGGTATGGGGGGAGGGTATTATTGTGATGAAAACTGCTTTACAAAATTCTTTAGAACCCGTCACATCTGTTTTTCCATAAAGGTGGGTTAAGAGCTCAGATGTAGGGGCTTGGCCCTCAAATGCATGCCCATCTGCTCTTATTACAGACACAAGATGCACGGTACTTATGCCTGGGAAGAGGAAGGAGAAAGGAAAGCTAGCCAGGAACAGAGCCTGAGGCTGGGAGAAGGGAAGGCTAATTTGGGAAGCACTAATCTCCTGGCAGGCAGAAGAGAGACCACAAACTCTAGTTATAAGGTGTTGGCTCAGAGTCAACATTTCTGAGTTTGCCAACGAAAGAGGTATCCACGCCCACTGTGGCACCATGTGTACCTCTGGGGATTGATCACGTTTTCTCCATCTAGCATCTGACCAATCTACCTAGATGGATCACATACATTTCAGATGGATATTCCTACTAAAAAATGTCCTACAGCCCAGGCACCAAGCCTTCATTGTCATTGTGCTGGAGTCACCTTTACCTTTAGCCTACAGCGTGAGCAGGTGCTTTCGAAGTTACATAAACATTTTCTTTTTATTTATTTATTCGGTATTTTATTTTTCCCCGATTACATGTAAAAACAATTTGTAACATTCTCTTTTTAAAAAGTTGCAAATTCTCTCTCCTTCCTCCTCCCCCACTGAGAAAGCAAGCAGTTTCATATAGGTTATACATGTGTAGTCATGCAAAACATTTCCATATTATGATATCATATTGTAAAAGAAAACATAGATTAAAAAAACCCAAATTCAAATAAAATAAAGTATGCTTCAATCTGTATTCAGACACCATCAGTTCTTTGGGGATGGATAGCATTTTTCATCACAAATCCTTCAGAGTTGTCTTGGATCACTGTATTGCTGAAATTAGCTAAGCCATTCACAGCTGACCACCTCACAATATTGCTGTTATTTTGTATACCATACATTTCAATGACATGGCCATTTTAAAGACGGCTGGCCAGATGTTAGGGTGTACAGTTGGTATAGCTCTGAAGGTTGGACGTGGCTTTCTTCAGTCTCATTGGTACTTTTGCTTTAACTAGCTGAGATAATTGGCTCAGAGGTAGTTGGGCGGGCATTCTAAGATAACTTTATAAAAGCTGCTTAAGGATAAATGGCAGAAGATACTGAGTGAGAGTTGTGGGAAATTAGAGATCTTGACTCCCAATTGCTGTTGCCTACAGGACTTCCAAGCTTAGGTGGAGAAACATTTAGCCTGGAACAAAAAGTCTTGAGTCAAAGAATCACAGAGATGATAGGGACCCCAGTGGCCAGCAAGTATAAAGCATATATGAATAAGAATTCAGTCCACAATAGTTCTGGCTAACAGCCAACCAGGTCTTGGCCTGAATACTTCCAGTGAGGGCAACAATCGTGGCCCCCTAAGTCTTCTTTTTCTAGGTTAAACGTCCCTAGTGCCCTCAACTGATTTTCATAGCATCAGCTAGAGGTCCTTCAGCACTCTGGTTGCCTTCCTCCAGATTAACAATGTCATTCCTAAATTAGGGTGTGCCTAGAAGGGAACCATCGACAATAAATATTTATTAAGTGCCTACTATGTGCCAAGCACTACTAAGTGTTGAAACACAAAGTATTTCAGATGTCTGACTAGAGGAGAGTATATTGCTGCTCCAGTTCTCAACAATACGGTTATTAAGGTAGCCTAAAATCACATTAGCTTTTTAAACTGCCACCTGTCACTTTGTTGAGAGGCAGAAACACAGTGAATAGATATCTTGCCTCCAAGCCAAGAGGACTTGCATTCAGATCTTGCCTCTGATACATACTAGTTGTATGATCTTTGGCAAGTCACAACCTCTCAGTTCTACAGGAAATTCTTTATGCCTATCAGTTGCAGAAAAGGTACCCGGCAGAGAAAGTTTCCTATGCTGATAAAATCACAGGTCCATTACCTATTCACTATCACGCTGCTCACATTTAATTTTCAGTCCCCTAAAACCTCCAGCTCTTTCTCTAAAAAAGAAAAAAAATTTTGGATATCTTTTAGTTTTACATCAATCTAGATTTCCCCCTTTGCCCTTTCCCCTGCTTCCTCCCAGAGAATACCTTCAGGTTCTTTTTCAAACAAACTAACATTTAGCCATTGTAATGGTAAGGGTAATTTGAAGACCTTCCCTGCTTTGAAGACATACCCTGTCCCCTAATAAGCTGAATATAATCACATGGAGCTTATGGTGGGAAGTTTGCTGAAGGGTGGAGCAAAGCCTACAGGAAGCTGGGAGTCAGGACAGTTAGAGACTGGAGGGAGGACACATTCAAGGGAGACAGGCTTGTGAGTAAATGTTGGTTTGTGGGAAGGCTAAAGGATGCTATGGCTCTTTGTGTGGTTATATCTTATTATTAATTTCTTTGCTACTATTATAGAATCAGTTTACTGGTTTTGGGATTTGATTTTCTGGCATCTGAATGTTTTGCTTCTGTCTTCTATATGGAGAGTCTGTTATATTTTGCATTTGAGCATTACGTTGGCATATTTACTATGGCCATTGGCACTGTGAATATTGCACTGGCATCATAGTCATATCCTGCACCATCTAAATGGGTGATGCTGTGGTCTTTTTGGATCCTATCATCAGATGTGTTAGCTATCCCAGCTTTATGTCACTTTTTAAACTGATGAATTTGCTATTTATTCCTTTACCCAAGTCACTGATAAAAATGCACAGCATTAGGGGGCGACTAGGTGGTGCAGTGGATAAGTGCACTGGCCCTGGAGTCAGGAAGACCTGAGTTCAAATCTGGCCAAAGGCACTTAACAAAAAAACCCAAACTAGCCATATGACCTTGGTCAAGTCAATTAACCCCAATTGCCCTACCTTCCCCCTGCAAAAAAATAAAAAAATGCACAGCATGAAGCTCAGGTTTCTTGGGAATTTCACTAGAGTGAATACCTTTCAAATGGACTTTAAACAGCCCAGTCTGTTCTATCAAGTGGCCTTCAGTAGGGATGAAAGGAAATAAAGATGGCAGGGAATTATGATTGAGGAGAAGATTAAGGGATGAAGATAACCATCTTGTGGGCATGGCTTGGAGCAAGTTATGGGCTGACCACAAAAATGCACTCACCTTGACCAAACTTCTACTTCTACCTAGCAGAAAGAAGTAACAGGCAATTAAGTTTATTATCTGGTATTGGTTGAGATAGAAAAATTCCTTGGATTTCTCCCACCCCTCTCTCTGATTCTTCCCAAGAATGGCCTTCATTTCAATTTCAAACTTTGTCAATACCTACTATGTGTAAGGCACAGTGCTGAAACCCTGGGGAAACAAAGATGAAAAAAATCACAGTCCTTACCTTCAGGGAGATTACAACCTCAAAGGGGGAATACGACTCCTACACTGAAGTAGTAGAATGTGATAAAGGCAAAGAACAGATCCAGATCAAGTACTTAAGAGTAAATGTGAGGAGGAAGATGGAATTTTCAGCTGGGGAGCAATGGTTTCCCATCAGGTTTTATGCCCTAAGGATATTAGCCCTTTTCTTCTGGCTACAAGGGCAATGCTCTGCCCTCCACACCTATAATTCCGAACTGCATAATTCTCCAGCGAAGGAGAGAGAGGTAAGAAACAGGCAGGGCCCTTAAGGCTAATACAAGTTGGCCCAACTGTTGATATGAGTCTCAGTCTTTCCATTTTCTGCCCAGATTCAGGGTTTCCCTCTCACTTTCTCACCACAGACTTCTCTCACCTGGGTCAGATTCCTAGTTGACAGCAGCAGTGAATACAACTCAGAGGACTAGATCAATTTATGAACATTTTATTTGTGTTTTGAGATTACAGAGTAGTTATTGCTGATCTAATACAATCACTCAGACATGAAGATTTCCAACAGTCTTTTGGAATGATAGATCCTCAGAGATTTGATTTCCTTTTAGTAGAATGACAATAAGAATTAGACGATTATTTTATGTGATATATAAGTATATATATGTATATAGAGAGTTCAGAATTGAATGACTTGTTTGTATAATTTGCTGGTGTTGCCTATTTTCCTTTCCTAATTTTTAATTAAAAAGCTTTATGCAACAATGCATTTTGATTTCTTTAAAAATCACGACAGAGTTAATGCTGAGACAACCATAGGAGCATAGCAGCAAATCTGGATCCACTGAGGGAGAAGCCAGCAGCAGAAAAAAGCTTTATAGAAGCGTGTGGCTATGGAGAGCTGTGCTCAGAAGTGGGAGAGGGAGGTGGGACATTCGGTCTTATTTTTCTTATTTAAAAAAAATATATAAATATCTACATAGAAGTTAAAATAAGGGCTAAGAATGAGTAAGTTCAATGATGAGAACAGCACCTCCAACATGCTGGAGCCAGACACAGAACAAGGAGCTCTTTCTCCTGTTCCAAGACAACTGGGCTGTGCACCTGAAGCAATGATCCGACAGGTCCCAAACTCAAGGTAGATAACAAAGGGTACTCCCAGACTCAAAACTAAGGGCACCTATTCCTGGCTCCTGTCTGGGGATAATGGGCCAAAGCTCCAGAAGAAGTTAAGATAGGTTATCTAAAACTCAAAACTACTCTGGGCAACAGCATTGGCCAGAACTTGGGAACCCAGGGCCACACCTTACTCATCTAAAGCAATACATGACACAATGGGCTTCTTTAACAAATTGGCTAGTCCATGATCTTTAAGTTCCAGGTGCAGGGATCCATAAAGAGCCAGGCCCTAGAGAACAGTAGGCTGGGGCTTCCGATTCAAGAGAACATCAGAGTCCAAGGCACCTGACTGATAGGTCAGGAATCAGCTCTGCCTGGGAAACCAGGGGACCAATAAGTACCCATGAAACATAGAAATGAGTAGAAGAGGAAGGGTATAGTGGAGCAGGAGAAAAGGAACTGTCTGCTGAAGAATCTAGACATTTATGATCTTCTTTAGAGGGAAGTGTAATGGGCTTCAGAGGGGACACCCTAAAGTACCAAGAGTATAAGTGGGATTTCTCCAACAATTGCTGATAGTACTCTTAAGGACAGGGTTTGTAGATTAAAACCTAGCAAATATATTTTACTGAGGTGAATGATCACTTATCTAAGCCTCTCATCTCCATATCCCCAAAGTAAGGTCACTTCCAAGCTGGCCCTGAGGGTAAAAGATGAAGATTATGTAAGGCCTGAAGGGGTGGAGTAGGGCAAGAGCACTCGGTTAGTGTAGCCTTGGAAAACATGGCCTGGGATAAATCTGATCCCAAGGATAAAAAGTAGTCAAAGATAGCTGGGGCTACCCCAGATCCAGCATTAATCCTTGGAATCTACCTGGTCTCTTTGGGTTCCTTCAGACCAGTCAGACCCTTGCAAGATTCAGACCAGTTCAGATCAGTACCAGCACTAGGCACTTCCAGGGAAGAACCAAAGCTGACTCCACCAATGGAATGAGTTACAGAGTCTGAGGATGCATATCTTAATAATAAATTCTACTTGATATTAAGGTTGCCCCAGAAACCACACTGGATGATAGACAATACAGGATTTTTAGATATAAGTGGGAGCTGGGAGAGGAAGAGAGATGGAAGGGGAAGACAGGCCGAGATATTTCAGCAGAGGAGAAAGGACACAAGTCAGACAGCAGAGAAACTGGATCTTGGCTCCATCAATGGTAATGGCCAGAGGGATAAATGTTTGATGAAGTAAAGCTAATCAAACTAGCTGTGATCTCCTGGATATATAAGCCCAGTGATACTAATAAAATAGCTCAGCCAGTTAATCAAACTGGAAATCCCCCAGGAGACAGGAATTCTTAGCCCCTTTACAAGGTGTCCCAAATTTGCTAAGCAGCAGGCCTGGAAGCCTGTTCCATTTCTGAACTCCAAACATACTTGAGCTGCCTGAGGAATGAATATTCTTTCTTTTCTCAATCTCAGAGGCAATTCTGGGCAGCAACAAGAAGATGGGGAGAAACAGTCTTAAAAATTCTCCTCCAAGATTATTCCAATTTTGCCTAGAGGGGCTTCCTGAGATGTTACCCAGCCATATGGCATGAGAACAGAGCGACAGACCCTTGTGGATTTGGTTCCCACTTCCTGAACAGAACTTTGGTTGAGTTGGAAAGCTGGTTTAAAAAAAAAAATCCAAGCAATACCAGAGCTGCTGAGAAAGTCATGGAGGCACAGTCTCCTGAGAATCAATGTCCAAATGGGCATAAACATGTAAGAAGGAGTCTTAGCTAAAGAAGGGCACCCCCAGTAGAGGCAGGTACAGCTGAATATTTGTGGGGTTCACTGAAGCTGTCACTCTTCCCCCTCAATAGCTTTGTTAGAGAAGGCAGTGATAGTGCTGGCCAAGGCTGAGGCCCTGGGGCCATGCTGATTGAGTGGCTTTCCAGAGGCCTCACCTGGGGAAGGACAGGAAGGTCAGCTACTGAAGTTCTTCACAAAACTCCCCTGCAAAAGCCCTAAGGGAGAAAGACTCTGGAATCCCTGAATGGTAAAGGTATCCAAGACAACAGACACATGGCTGTCACAAAAAACTCAAAACTAATGGAAAATGATCTGTGTGTGTGGGGGGGGGGGCGGTGTTCCCCACTCCCTTTCTTCCTCCCAGCCCATCCTCTGTGGCTCTCACAGCCCTCAGGGCAGTAACCACACCATGGGCTGAGGCTGAGGGCACAGGATTCTAGTTTTTAATAAATAAATAATCTAACACATGGTCTATCGGGTGAGCATGGCGGGCAGCTCTGACCAGGGAAGCAGCTTTGCTGGGTTTTGTCCTGTACAGTAGAGAAGAAAAGAATTGGGGTCCTGTTCCTTAAAACATCTTCTGGCTTCAGTTACAGGAACTTAATATCTAGAGTGAAAAAGAAACAAGAGAAGATGAGGCTATCAGGTAAGGGAAGCAGTCTGCCTACTTGAAGAAATGGGGAAGCAGACTTCAACAGAAATTAGATAAAAAGGTTCCTCCCAAGTGACCCAAATTTTATCTGGGGAGTGGGTAAATGGCTCCTTGTCATATCAGAGGAAATGATCTAGTCTTCTCCATACAGAGAAATGAACAGAGACTGGGGATTTAGTACTGGAAGCATTCACCTGCAGTGTGCCCCTCCACAGGGAAAGCCTTGGATCAGTGCATGTTGCAGGTGCCCCTTTTAGGTGTTATCAAAGTCTAGCAGAGAAGGTTAAGAACTGCCTCCTCCTTGCCCACCCAGAGGCTTCCCAAAGACCTCCATATACCCTAGGGAGCCCAAGTCACCTGTAGTAGTTAGGTTTGAAGGGTCCATTCTTGTTGAGGCCCAGGTACTTGGCCTGCTCATCCGTCAGCTCTGTCAGGTGCGCATCAAAAGTGGGCAGATGAAGACTTGCCACATACTCATCTGGAATGGGCCCCAGAAGTAGGGTATAAGTCTGGACCTCTCCTTCTCAACCACCCTTTCCAATCCAATTCTGGGGATAGGAATACTATAGTTTCTGGGGCTGAGTGAATGATTCTCTTCCATACTCTATAACATCCCTTCTTACCCCTCACCCCTTTTCATCTTCCTTTTACTACTCAGATGGGAGGAGTATTTGGCTTTCAGCCTCCAACGCTACTAGTTAAGACCTTTGTTCCTAATACTGACGGAGCCATGGGAAGGTGCTGACATTTAGAGAAATGGAGGAGTCTAGGAACTAACAAAAGGACTGAGTCAAGGAGCCTGAGCCCAAATGTCAGTCCTGCCCTGGGTTTGATGAATAGCTCTGGGTAATTTGGTGGCACTATGGGCCTGTTTCCCCCTTTGTTAAATCAAAGAAATGATCCTAGGAAATTCTGGGAGGAAAAACTAAGAAAGATAAAGCCTCCAACTGACTCTGCTCCAAGTTCTTCCCTGCTCATGTACCATGTAGGACAGATCTGCACATCCACATATGCTGCTCATGCCCTTTCATGCATTCATTTGGTCACCCCAACCACATCACAACTTTGAGAACAGAGCCTTTGTCTTTAGTTCCCAATCACTTCAGAATGTTTAATGCAGTAATATATTCCTGATTAATTTATGGGCAACTGTTTTTAGGGACTGGTAGAGAAAAGCAAAGCCATTTCTTGACTTACTCCTTCACTTATATCTCAGCAGCCTAGAAAAATACTGAATCTCTTTAGGTACTTGAGAAAGGTCAGGTGCCTTTCAAAAATGAAGCTTCTGTTTCTCCTACAGGAATATTGACAATCAGAAGGTGCTGAATGCCTCATATAGACTTAAGCTGGAGTTGGGAGGGTGAGATGTTTAGTCAGAAAGGGGCTTGGTTTAAGGCAGATCAGGAGGAAGGGGGCAAAGCAGAGGTGACATTACAAGATTCACTTAAAGGTGGCCAGCATCTCCTTTTCTTCTTTAAGGCTGTGGCAATAGAAACTACTCTGCCTACCACAAATCCTCCCACCTCCTCTTTACCCTTCTCTGACAATATCATGGAGGCACATGCCTCCATGGGGCATGGGGCATCTCAATGACCCAAGCAGAGCAGAATTGAGGGAGCCCTGCTTGGCTCTAGTTCTTATCTAATCCATCCATGAAGTGGAGCTTGGCCACCCAGATGCTGCTTCATCTCCTCATTTGAGGCTGCTTTATCCAGGGTCATGCTGGAAAGGACTCATCCTTACCCATTTTCTTGGGCAGCAGGTAGACATCCTGTTTATAGCGTCCTTCAGGGGCATTGTAAAGCTCTATCAAAGCCAGAGCCTGGAAATAAAGCAGAGAGAAAGTGATTCCCTAACTACTCCTACCAGGCCTGGGATCCCATCACCTACAATCTGGCAAGAAGACCACTCTTCACTCTGTTGGCCTCACCTGAGTAGTGGCGGTGATGGAGAGCACAAATGTAGGCACTGTTGAGCAGCTCAGGTTTAGCAGGCGGCCCTAGGGAACAATGGAGATGCACATGTTTTGGGGCAACCTCCCTTACCTTTGAAGAGTGAAGGAAGGGGCAAGACTAGTCACGGACAAATTTTTCACAACTAGCTGAGCTGAGAGGAAAAGGAGACTTGTTTGTAACCTGCCACAACACTTAGCACCATGCCAGGATATAAAAAAAAACAAAACCCAACCCACCTGTGGATTGTTGTTTAGGAACACTACTAAAATAAGTCTGGGCAGAAGAGCGAAGGTAAGAGGACCAGCTGCCTCTCAGGGCTCCAGAGAGTCGAGAAAGCCTATTTCTTGAAAAGCTGCCTTCCCACCATCTTCTTCCATTGTCCTGCTGAGTCTAAGTGCAGTCTGACTATTAGAATGGGTACTTGTAGAGAATGGATATGCCAGAAATCCCTTCTCCCCATCCCACTTTGTTTCCTGGGAAGCTTCACAGCCTTTCTCCTCCACTCTGAGCACTAACAGTCAGGAACAACTGCAATGCTTGCTTTTGTCTTCAAAATTGCTAGGTGGGCCTTCCTAAGCCAACTAGAAATAAGTCACCAGACAAGGAGCTGACGTCAAAGCAACATTAAAGGTACAGATTTAAATATTCTGTGCTCCACTCATTTTGTGAAGAAAGAGATAGGTAAAGCCTCCTTACTTTAGTTAGGAAGGTAGGATCAGATGAGTTTGGGATAAGAAGGAAGAAGAGCCCCCGCACTTCCATATTTCCAGACTCTTGAGTCTACAGAGTTCAACACTTTTAAATTTATTTTTGTAAACAACAATAACAACAAGCATGTAGAACTCTAGAAAATGAAAATGTAGGGAAATGGCTGTAATACTCCTTGCTATTTCTCTATTTCTTGCCTAGAGCATCCAGAGCAAGATTCAGGACAGGCTCAAGAAGTAACAGTAAAGCAGCTGGGAATCTAATGCTAGACTAGGGAAAGGGGGTCAAGAAGGTAAGAGGTACAGCACTGGCCTGAGAATACAGGGACATATATGAGAACGAAATGACTTTGGCTTGGACAGGGCCCAAGATAGGGAATTATCAATCAACCAATAAATATTTAACTAAACTTTCAGCATCTCTACATTGAATAGTGCTATGGGGGCAGGGGTGACAGGAGATCAAGCCTGTGGTTTTCAGAACCTGCCTAGCGTAGCCTTGGTTACAGCCAGGAATATCTACCCTTCATGTTCACTAAAACGATTTAAACCTTCCCACAAATGACATTATCACTTCGAGAGGATCTCACAAAATAGCTTTGGTCTATCCATTAATTCTTTTTATGGCAATAGTCACCGTCTGACTCAACCTGCAGAGTGATATGAGGAGACAGGATAATTGGTGAAAAGTGGGGAACCAAAATAGGTTCTTAATTGCTGAATGAAAAGGCCTTTCACAATTAGAAATACAAGTCATGGGTAAAGTTGTTAAACTTCTGACTTAAGAAACTGACACTATGGAAAAGGTGAAAAAGAGGTGGTGGTCTTAGGGAAAACACTCAGTCCTTACAAATATTTTGTCTTCGTCTGGGTTGGAAAGAGTCATTGAAGCCTTTTGTCAGGTCTAGCCCAGCTCTTATACCACTGTTCTGTCCCAGAGTTATAACCTTCCAGGCTTGCTTACCTCTGCCAATAACACTATTCTCTTTCCGTCTGGCCAGATTACATGATCAACTTGAGATCTCACCCGCTCCCAGGTCAGTTCTGGGGTACGCAGACTTGCCTGGAACACATGCAGAAAACATTCCATTAGCAAAGCGAGTCCCACCACTGGGGACGGGGAGGTGCAAGGTAAAGGAGCATTTCAAATTGCAAGCTGAAGGATGCAACCACTATGCCAGAGAGGGAGGAACTATCCTAGGCTGCTTGGGACTATTTTCTTTCAGGAGATTAAATCTAGGCCCAGTGAGAGCTCATTCAGTTTATCACAACCCAATTAATACTGAGCCTCTACTCTCTTCTGAGCACAGTCTAATGTGCTATGGAATACACAAAAGAAACCAGAGACATTGTTTCTGCCTCAAGAGAACTTACAATTTAGTTAGAGACAGAATGCACACACATGTGGAAAAAAAAACCCTCAAGAATACTTACAAGCAACATGCAAACAAGGGCAAATTACTACAGTGCAGCCTGAATACATATATTCTGAGGAAACATAGAAGGAGAAAGGGACTAAGCTGGGTGGAATTAGTTAGAGAAAGCTAACAATCCTACATATAGTATGCTGTGGCTCATGCCTCTGTCCCCATGTTCCATTATCCTGGGATCCAACATTGAAGGGATACCCCTTTACTTTTATATCATATGTAAATATAGATGTAGATTATCTATCTATCTAGATATCTATCTATATCTCTATGTGTGCACGCATGAGTGAAACACATACACATCCATATTCGATGACCATGTGTAGATATGAGGTTGCCCTTAGAGAAACTACTCAATGACAAGAGTAAAACTCTCTGTAAAACACAGCTGGACTACTGGGGGTATAACAGTTCTATATTTTATAGAATATAGAATCTGCATATTGTATATTCAGAGAATGAGAAAAAAAATATTTTAGTTCATTAGCAGAAGTAATCAGTTCAAAATTCATGAGCACAGACTCAAGATAATACAATTTTCTTTTTTCCAACTGTTCTGTACTATCTTCCTCCTGTAAGACAAAGATGAAAACTACCAAGGGAAAGGGAAGAGATTTCTGTGTCCCCAACTACCCACTGTTCCAGCAGTCAGGATATAAAGGGCCTACCCTTTAAAAAAAAAAAAAGGATCAGTATTTGGTGCATTCGACAGTTATATTACCATAGGTAAAAGTTTATTTAGGTCAACTCAATGGGTAACAAACATGGAATTTATTACCCTGAAGAGTTGGATAAAACAACAATGTAAATTGATTTGAAAATAATTTGAATAAATGGATTATTACAGGGAAATAAAGGTACTAGGGCACAGTAGATAGAGACCCAGCCTTGCTTCAAGTCCTACCCCTGGCATGCACTGGCTGTGTGACCTTGGTTAAGTCACTTAACTTCTCAGTGCTCCAGGCAACTCTTTAACACTCTAAGGGCAGCTGCTGATCTACATTGGTAGAGGTACAATTTTGGCCTAAACAAAACAAAAATCAATAGCAAGTTATAGACAAGTAGGATACAACCTTGGTCTCTGAGATCACTATGCTCAACCATAACCTGTCCCTTTCTGAATGCTTATTGACAGGTGCCCTGTTAAGTGCTCTGGAACAGCTTGAAAACTCTGGCATTTCATTTGTTTTTTTTTTTTTTTCTTCCTAAACATTCTAATGCTCGAACTTCAGGGGCCCCAAGCTCCCTACCAGATTTTTATCTTGCCAGTTCCATATTTCATTTTATTTTTTCATCTTTTATAAAATGATTTTTATTATGTCCCAGTGAAGCAAAAGCAACAAAATACTCAGAGAGAGCATAAGCAGAGCTCTTTGGAAATGTAATTTCCCCATCAAGCATCATTATTATTCAATCTATCACCTGATCCTTCTGACAAATTAATCATAGATTTAGAATGTGAAGCATATGGAGCATCATATTGTATATACACAAGCAGAAGGATAACCTAATGAACCTTGAATCCAGAGGTGAATATTTTTTTCCCTTTATTTATATAAAAGGATGAACCAACCTATACTGACATTAACAAAAAACATTTTTATATTATAATCAATTACGATAAAACACAGTTGGACTACTGGGGGTGTAACAGTTCTATATTTTATAGAAGAACTAGAAAGGACCATGCAGTCCTTTCCCCCAAGATGGCACCGAAGGCGAAGAAGGAAGCCGTTGTCCCCCCCCAAAACAGAAGCCAAGTCCAAGGCTTTGAAGGCCAAGAAGGCGGTACTGAAGGATGTCCATAGCCACAAAAAGAAGAAGATCCGAACATCCCCCACCTTCTGGTGACCCAAGACACTAAGACTTCAAAGGCAGCTCAAATATCCTCAGAAAAGTGCCCCTCGGAGAAACAAGCTTGATCACTATGCCATCATTAAGTTTCCCTTGACCACTGAGTCTGCTATGAAGAAGACTGAAGACAACAACACCCTAGTCTTCATTGTGGATGTCAAGGCCAACAAGCATAAGATCAAGCAGGCCGTAAAGAAGCTATATGACATCGATGTGGCCAAAGTCAACACAGTGACACGGCATGATGGAGAGAAGAAGGCCTGTGTCTGTCTTGCTGCAGACTACGATGCATTAGATGTTGCCAAAAAAATTGTAATCACCTAACTTACTGTGTCCAGCTGTGTCCCATTCCATCTACAATAAAAAGTTTTCCAGAAAAAAAAAAAATAGAAAGGACCCTGCACAGCCCAATCATCCCCTAACAAGCCTGCTCATCTAGCAGGTCCAGAGAATCTCAACAGTTATCAGAGCAATTGCAGTTATTCACAGTAGCCAAAAGCCAAACTATAGAGCAGACTTCAGAAAAAAGTCAAATGAGCAGAGGAGAAAATGTTTAAACCCACTGACAAGAGTATTTTGTTCCATCTGGCAGGTATATTCCTATATGGAAGAAGTATGTTTTATCAGACTATCACAACTTAATCAGAATCTTCCTTGAGTACAATTTCCTTTGTGATGCTACTGTCTTTGCCAATTTTATGATAAATAATTTAATTTTCTTGAGTGGAACTACCTACCAAGAAAGGCATGTCCTGTGAAAATAACCTTCTCTACTACTATTAACAGTAGTAGAATTAGCATTGTGGAATAAATGAGGATTTTATGATTTTGAATGGTGAGCACTGTTTTTCTGAGTCAAATCATGCCCTTGAGAATATAATGAGTTTCAAAACCTATGGCATTGCACACAGAGAAAATACAAAGCCACTGTCTAAAACATTATGGTATTATAATGCTCAGGCTGTCATGAACTTCTGACATTAAGGAAATTTGCAACAGTTTTCAAAATTTGCATTCTTGATGCCAATGATAGATTACATAAGTACAATTTGCTGTCCATAGGTGAAAGAGCTACTATGAAAGAAATAAATAATCAGGGGACAAAAATCTGTGCTCTCTACTCTTTAGCCTTGGAGGGTTCAGAGAACCAAAGTTTCTTGGAATCCAATCCATTTTTCTAAAGATCTATCTTTTCCTTGCAGGCTGCCTCCCCCCCTCCTAAAAATGCACTAATAACAATTCTAACTATAAAGTTCTGTGAATTGGTTCAAAATATAAATCTGGCAAAGACAGCAAGTCATATCCATAAAACTATGCAGAAGTAAGAGTAAGAAGTTTCCCTGGTAGTCATTCCCCAATTAATAAGTGTTCAAAAGATATGAATAGGCAGTTTTCAGATGAAGAAATTAAAGTTTTCTTTAGTCATATGAAAAAATGTTCTATATCACTAAATGCAGAGAAATGCAAATCAAAACAACTCTGAGGTGCCACATCATACCTATCAGAATGGCTAAGATGACAAAACAGGAAAATGATAAATGTTGGAGAAGATATGGGAAAACTGGAACACTTATGTATTGCTGGTGAAATTGTGAACCATTCAGGAGAGCAATTTGAAACTATGCTATAAAATTATGCCTACCCTTTGACCCGGCAATACTGCTTCTAGGTCTATATCCCAAAAAGATCATACAAATGAGAAAAGGATCTTTATGTACAAAGATATTTACAGCAGTTCTTCTTGTAGTGGCCAAGAATTGGAAATTAAAGGGATGTCCATCAACTGGGGAATGGCTAAACAAGTTGTAGTATATGAATGTAACAGAATACTACTGTTCCAAAAGAAATGATGAACAAGTGGACTTCAGAAAAACCTGGAAAGACTCACATGAACTGATGTTGAGTGAAGTGAGCAGAACCAGGAGGACATTATACACAGTAACAGCAACACTGTGCAATGACTAACTTTGATAGACTTACCTCTTCTCAGCAATGCAAGGACCTAAGTGTTATGAGAATCTGAAGATATTCCCTGCCCCTGGGCCCTTTGATAGGCTTCAGTGTCTCTGAGAACCTTCCCTGATTTGAAAGTATACTCTGCCCCCTGATAGGCTGAATGTGGTCACATGGAGCCTGTGGTGGGAGGCTTGTTCTTCAGGAAATGTCCATGCCTTATTACTTTGTGATTGGGCAGTGGGTCAACAGGGCTGTGGCATTCTCTGATCCAGGAGAAGGCTATATATACCCTGATGTGAATTTTTGCTTTGGGGCTCACGTTGGAAAGAGCTGTGTGATCTGGCCAGAAGAGATTCTGGGAAGCTGTTGAGTCCCACCGCTTTGAAAAACCCAGATGTTGGTGCTTCCCTCACTGGTGACTGACCAGGTATGGATGTAATGGTCAGATGGTTGGAAGCCCGTCTGCTGATCTGTTTGTTTGTCTGCTTGTAACTTATGTTTGTATTCTCTGAAGTTCTCTGACTTTTTCCCCTGAACCAGGTAAATGATATATGTTTGACTGATTAAAGTAAGACTGTTAACCATTTTGAGTTGCTTTCCTTTAGAAAAGCAGATCTAAGACCCTGGGCTAGCAGCCATCCTGGGCATGCTAGGGGGCTTGCTGATACACTAAGATAACTTCAAAAGCCTCAAGATGGAAAATGCTATTCACGTCCAGAAAATGAAAAAGAACTATGCAGTCTGAACGCAAATCTAAGCATACTATTTGCTCTCTCTTTTTATGTTTTTGTTTCTTCTTCCTCGTGGTTCCTCCCATTGGTTCTAATTCTTCTTTACAACATGACAAATGTGAACATATATTTAATATGAATGTATAAGTTGAGCCTATATCAGACTGCACACCATCTTGGTAAAAGGGATGGAAAGAGACGGGGAGAAAATTTTGAACTAATAATCTTATGGAAGTGAATGTTGAAAACTAAAAATAAATTAATTTTTTAAAAAGAGAGAATCAGAAACATTAGAACTCTATAATCTAGTGTTTGATAAACCTAAAAACCTATAAAAATCAAGTTAAAAAACTCTATTTTATAAGAATTCTTGGGAAAACCAAAAAGAAAAATTAGGCTTAAATAAATACCTTTTACTGTATTTCAAAATAAATTTTTTTAAATGACTAAAAAACAGTTTTCTTTGTAAGTCAATTACTGTAAAGCAGCAAAAGTATCAAGACAAAAATATGGAAGCAGGCACAATATCTATTGTTGGTGATATAGTACCCTCAAAACCAGAAGATACTTACCCTATCTTTTATTCTAAGAGGCTATTTATATTCTGATTTGGGTTTGCAGAGGAAAACTATATCTGGTCCTAGCTTTTTTTCAGTTTGGTGGAAACCCTACTATGAGGCTAAACACAAAGAAAAATTCTAAGAGACTAAGGCTGTGTCAGAAGGGCATACTGGAAAGAACCTTGAAGAAACCCATGATCTGGTCAGAGACCTTTGGATAATTCAAGGTTAGTCGTAAGCAATAATAATAGGTGTTATGTAAATAGCATGTTAAGGTCTGCAAAGCACTTTATATCCATTATCTATTTTGATTTTCGCAAAAACCTTGTAAAGTAGGTACTATGGGTAGAGTTATCCCACTTCACAATTTAGAAAATTGAGGCTAAGAGAGGCTAATTGATTTGCCTGTGGTCATATAGTTACTAAGAGTCAGAGGTGGGGTTCAAATTCAAGTTTCTGCTGACTCCAAGTCCCGCATTCCTTTTACTATAGTGAATACTTTTCACTTAGTCTGTCTCAATTTCTTCACATTTAAATGTCATTTCATGGGACAGTCTGGAAACTTCTTAAGGATTTCAAAGAACTCCTTTCTCCTCACTGGACTGAATGATTTCCTAACAGGATTCAGAGCAAGACTACTCCCTCCTTTTGGGATCTTCTCATCAGTGGAATAGCTAACCAGAAGGATTCAGGAAGGAATTTAGTAAGGGTTAATATGGTATATGGGCTCCTGTGTGTTTTGTGGAGCTGGTGGTAGGGGATAGATAATTTAATTATCTGACTTTTTGGCAAAGGAATTATATGGTACACAAAAGAAACTAGCAAGAAAATCAAACCAACTAAATTAATAATTGGAACATGATGGGAGAGCTCAGTGGAACTGTACTACTTAGGCACCCCAGAGACAGAAGTACAGATTGGTAAAATGGTTTTCCAGCTATTTTAATTACTTTTTCAATGACCAATGAGTAGAGAAGAGAGTTATACAAAGTAACCTAAATAAAGAAGACATTATCTAACTGTTAAGGAGAGGGACTCTCAATACATCAATAATTCCTTGTTAGGCAATACTGACGGGCAATCAGAGCACCCCAATGGTGTTGAGACTTTTTCCTGAGTCAGCTACTCACAGAGTAATACAACTGTGAAAGAAACATGCAATAAGAATTTAAAGACAAAGTGAAAGTTGCACTTGCACTGGCTCTGAGAAGTTTGGAAATAAGTATATGACACCTCCTAATTCGCTATTATGAATAAAACAGTGAGACCTGGTGCTTTGTCTGAGTAAACATAATTAGGATGAATAGTGAAGAAAGAGGACCAGGATGATACATTTTCCAGGTCTGATGAAAATACAGTGTAGAAAGTAACACCATCATGGTTATAAATACACAGGGGCCTAGTTAACATAGTAAAGAGAAAATTTCTAGAGGGTGACTGAATAGGCCAAAGATTAAAGAGCCAAAATGATTACGCTCCTTCCAAGATCTGCGTCCATAGGAATAGAGATGTAAATCGCAAGTATGCGATAGGAAAAGGCTCCCATGTGAAATACTTAAGTTGGGAAGAAAGCTTGTAAACATTAAAAAGCACAATCTTGCAAGCAGACTCTCTGTAGGACAGCCAGTCAGGTCACCCCCATTAAGGATGCACAATGACCTTTGTCTTTCCCCTTCCCCAGGTTTTCAGTGTCCTCTGTAGCAGCCCTTTGGAGAGAGTAGACAAGGTCACCCACCCAAACTGAAGGGGACCTGCATGTATCTTACCACGTCAATCTCAGTATTGGAATGTCCCATGTTGCAAACAATGCAGCTGTTCTTCATTCGGTCTAAGTGCTCTCTTGTCACCACATTCTTATTACCTTAAAAAGAAATTTAGGCAATGAGTAAGAAGCATGAAGCAGGCAGAGTTTCTTGTTATCTCTTCTTGTTATATCTTTCCCTGAGACTACAAAGACCTGTCTATTTTTTAAAATATTTCGGTTGTTCCTTCCAATTTGGAATTTCAAAGACCTACTGAATTGTGAATGAGACCATCAGTATTTCTATGGCATAAAGTTTTACTACAAGGAAGAAAGAAGCTACATGGATTGAGTCAAGGAAAATGAGGGCTGCTCTTCTTCTGTCTTCATTCCAAAACTTAGAATGTCTTGCCTTAAAGTCACAGAGGTTGTAGACTGTTTGGGTTTGAACACAAGTCTTCTTTCTTACTTCAGAGTACGTCTTCTTTTTTCTATACCCTGTTGCCTCTCTCACTGGAGGCCAAATGAGACGGAAATCCATGGCTGTTGTTGGAGATGAATAAAGTGTGTGTGGGGGGGGGTGGGGGGGGAGTGGTGCAAAACGAGGGGAACAAATTTAAATTCTGGGCCCCCACATAAAAATTTGCAAAGAGATCCTCCTTCCTTCACCCTTGCATGAAGTTATCACTCAAAGAAACATCCTCATGTACCCTAAGGAAGTTCCTGAGTGTACTCTTTCTGAGACTATATAAGCTGAAGCACTGCAGGGACAGTTTATACCAAAGCTACACCTTGGGTTATTGTCCAGGAAGGTTGGAAAATTAGTGAGCTGGGAGTTCTGGGGACCCTTCTCTCTAACATGTATTTTTTAGTTTGCATAGAATATTTTTACTAAGTTTCATTACTCTTGCTCTTGACATGCTCCTTAACTCCACCCATTTCTGTTGTCACAGTCCTACCTGTACAAGTGATGACAATGTCCACCTGCCGGATGACCTCATTCAGTTTCACAAGTCGAAATCCGTCCATGCTGCGGAGATAAAACCCAAGTACTTAATCCAAGGGGGCGGGAGTGGGAAGAGAAAAGGGGGACACACTAATTGCACAGCAACTCCAAAGTTAATACCAAGTCTCCTTATTAGGTTTTCTTGATAAGCCTGGCTTATTTCTAATACTAGGAATAATATCTTCTCAGGATACATAGCATAGAAAAATGGTCTTGTGAGATACTGGATGTATTTCCTCCACATAGTGAGGAACCAAGAGTTGGTTTCAAGAACTTTGGTAGGGAAGGGGTGGCAGGTCAGACACTGATCTTCGTTCTATGTCAGTTTGTTGTTGGTCCTATAATTTATGTTGGAGTATTATAAAGAGTAGCAAGTCTTTTCATATGGCTGAGTCTTCACTTATGGAAATCAGAATGGATTACAGCTTCACTAACCCATTCTACCCCAGATGCCTCTACTTAGACAACAACACTGTAAAAACAAACAACTTTTAAAGACTTGGAAACTCTGATCAATACAATGATCAGAGGACTCATGATAAAATATGTGTTTTGTTAAAGCATATTTTCTGTTAAAGAGCTGATGGACTCAGAATGCAAGTGGAGGCATTTTTTCTTTTGGACATAGCCAATACAAGAATTAGTTTTGCTTGATTATACAATTATACTATGGGTTTTATTTTTCTTGCTTCAATTGGGGGAGGGGATGAGGAGTTGGGAGGGAGAAAATAAGAAGGCAAACACTGTCACTCAAACAGCAAGGGCGAACACAAGAAGGGAAATGGTTTTTTTATGTTCTGGGACTGAGCAGTATTTTCTCTGTTCCATTTCTACAGGAATTCTAAGTTTGAGCCTAGACCATGCATGTTTTAATGATCACACGGTTGCAAACTCTCACACAGATTAGCCCGGGCAGTGCCACATGTCATCTTAAAGGGGTGCCTGTTCTTGTTAGGAAGTTGTCAAGGACTTAAATACATGGGAACCAAAGTAAATTTTGTTCTTGGTCCTAGTTAGATAAAAGTTATGTGATTTTTTTTTTGGAGGGGAGAGGATGGGAAGGGTCAAGAACCCAAGGCTCCTCCCCAATGCTTACCAGGCCTGTAGGGCACAGATGGGGTCAATCTCAGTCACATACACTATGGAACCCATGGCCTTCAGGGCAGCACAGCACCCTTTCCCCACCTAAAGAGAAGATCAAAGACAAGTAAGAAGAAAATCAGTCACAGAGGTAGTTTCTCAAAGTCTTGCCAAAATTCCAGAAGCCCCCTATGACCACCCCCAGGAATTTCACTGAAAAGATCCATGCTTGGGGGAGGAAAAAGAAAACAAAGAGATGAATGCCATTTCAGAAACACCTCTGCAGCCTCTTGCCTCACACATTCATATATACAAAAACACCCACATTCACGAACTGCATTCAAAACACAAGCTAAAAGAACATTACAAACAGTGGGACAAGAACAAGTCAGAAAATCAAGATGAGAGAACATGGTAAAGTGAAAAGAGAAAATGACAAATTGTATTCTAATTAGATAGTCTCTAAAATAACATTCCAGGGTTAAAGATGGAAATGGAAGAATACTCTGACCCACACCTAGACCATCTCTAATATGTGCAATCTGGACCAGTGTTTAGACAAATACATTGAATCACCAGTTCTGTGAAAGACTAGAGTTTACCTCTCCATAGCCACAGACTACCACTTGCTTCCCACCAAACATCATGTCTGTTGTCCTTTTAAGCCTGGGGGAGGGAAAAATACCAATTAGGCATTAGAACAACTTGCTGCCTACCTTGTTTGTCCCTCTATGCCAGACTGCATCTTTTCAGTTTGCAATGCAGTTCTTCTTTGTAAAATTAGGAAGAAAATTAGAAAATTAGAAGAAAAAAAAAGTTTTGAACACCTCAAAAAATTTTTTTATTTAAAGTCTCAGACAGAGAAGTCCTATGAAACTTATTTGAGGTATCAAATGATGAAGGAATTATATTAGAGAAACACGGGAAGACTTGTAAAAACTGATGCAGAGTAAAGTGAGTAGAACCAGGAGAACAATTTGTACAAAAATAACAATGTAAAGACAAACAGCTTTGAGAGATATGAGAACTCTGATCAATTCAATGACCAAACACAATTCCAAAATGGTACCTCCCCCTCCCCCTGCAAAAAACCACATACTATCTTTTTCCTGACAGAGAGACAATGGACTCAGGGTACAAATAGAGACTTGTTTTTCCTGCTTTCTCAATGATGGGAGAGTAATAAGCATTTATATAGCACCTACCATGAGCCAAGCACAATGCTAAGCACTTTATACACATTATCTCATTTGATAAAGGGAAAGGGGAGAAGTGAAAGAGAAAATAGATTTTTGTTCATTGAAAAAAAATAATAAAAAAAAAAAAAAGAAAATTGTATTCCCTCTCCTTTTCTTTCCCCCTACCCCATCAGCTTTAGGAAAGAATTAAACAAAAGAAAACATGGGTTTAAGAATCTAAAAAGCTCTTTTAGTTTGTTGGTTTAAAATGAAAAAGCAAAGACTTCCTTTGATAAATGAGTCAGTAGTATCAGACTGCACAACAGATCCCACAGGATTCCAAGAGGATAAATTCTCTTTTTAGGATGGAAAAGAACTTTGAACCATGCCAGGAAAATCTGACTCCCAGACAGTGGAACTCTTCTGAGGCTGATTCTCTTGAATGCATTTATCTGTGCTATAGGCCACCTCTTTGATTTATGGTTCTTTATGGTGCTGGTTCCCATAATTACCAAATTCTCTGAGTAGAGATTAGTAGTATACACTGTAGCCCACTGAGGCCCCAGTTTAGAATCTGAGTCCATCTTTTTCAAGAGGCCTTCCCTAACTAGTCAGAGGAACATGTGTGTCTAACGCACTGTTCACCATATTTCTTCATGTTGTCTTTCTGTCTATTTATTCATCTATCTATCTTATTTAAACTGCAGAAACTGGCTAAGGATTATACCTGTCATACCTTTACCCTACAGCATTTCACATAAAATGCCTTGTATGTTGTGGATATTGATTAAGTACACAGCGTAAGAACTGTTACCTTAATAAAGAGAAATTAGTTTGTCTGTAATATTACTCATGAAGGAACATGGAAGTCCCAGGTACTAGTCATCAGCAAGGGCAATTTAAAAATCACACTGAGGGGCTGATCTCTCTGAGTCTCTTATGCTTATGATGTTATCAAGTAACATCAAATGTTTCTTTCCTGTTGCAGGTGCTGGTGATCCCACTGTAGGATGCCCAAAAAGCACTGCAAAGTGAGGTAGGAGAATTAATACCACTGGGATCTTGAACCCTGATTGGCACCCAGCTCCTAACAGATTGTGCCTGTTAAATGTAGTCCCTGTGATCTTACAAAGTTAATGTCTCAAGGTTAGAGAAAAAGAAAGCAAAGACTAGGGTCAGGAAGGTCTTCCCTGAAAGATGACTGATGTTTAGTGCTAGGTTCTTCTTGAAATCTTCCCTAGTTTATCTATCCTGGAGCCCCCTATAACAGTACCCTGTCCATGGTTTATTTTTTAACTGATAATCAGCTTCAGGACCCTCTGGAGCTATGGTAGGCAAATCCTTACACATACCACATAAGGGCACTCAAATTTCCCAAAGACACACTCAACTATCACTGGGCACTTGCATCCTTTGACCAAGTTAAAAGGGACCATTTCTGAACTGCTTTGGATACAAAGTCAGTCATTACAGCCTTCCTTCTATGGAGCCCATGGCCAACGTTTAGCCCTAGGTCTAAAGGTTCTTTCCTTTCACTTGGGCTGCACCCTAGAGCTCACAACTCCTTTGAATCATCTTTCTGCCTTCTTCATTTATCTTCTTTAGAAAAACTGCCCTGTGTGACCCTGGGCAAGTCACTTAACCCCAACTGCCTCACCAAAAACAAACAAAAACCCCCAAAACCCAACACAAAAAAACAGAAAAACTGCCTTTTTCAACAGTAAAGACTTCTTGTTTTTGGTTGGTTTTTTTTTTTTTGGGGGGGGGGGAAGGCAAGGCAATTGGGGTTAAGTGACTTGCCCAAGGTCACACAGCTAGTGAATGTGTAAAGTGTCTGAGGTCAAATTTGAACTCAGGGTCTATTGACTCCAGGGCCGGTGCTCTATTCACTGTGCCACCTAGCTGCCCCAGTAAAGTCTTCCTTACTCAGGGTCTTACTTGTACCAGGATAAACTACCCAGTGAGCACCTGAAAGACAGTTGTTACCACTGAGCATCTAGAAGCCTGGCCTAGTACTCAGTCATCTCTCAATCCATTCGATTGACGCAATCAAACAGGACAGCAATGATGATCTACATGATAGTATTGGCATTCAATAATCACATTGCTAGAAAGCAACATATCACCTTTAAGATCTATCTAAGTTTTCAGCACTCACTGCTAAGGGCCTGGAGAGTAAAGGAAACCCTGGTAGAGGCTTGCTTATTGGGTATGGGGTCCATTTGTCCATTCTTCCCTTTTCCAAACTAACTGTGTGACATCCCAACACAGATGTGTTGCAGACCATCTAGCAAATCTCAATCAAACATCATTAAACAACAATTTAAAAGTTTCATCCATTATTAGCAAATTCTATCAAACATTTAAGGAATAATTGATTCCAATACTCTATAAACTATTTAGGAAAACTGGTGAAAAGAAGGAGTCCTACCAAATTCTTTTTATGACACAAATATGGTACTGATACCTAAATCAGGAAGAGACAAAACAGAGAAAGAAAACTATAGACCAATTTCCTCATGAATATAGATGCAAAAATTTTAAATAAAATATTAGCAAAAAGACTACAGCAACTTATCACAAGAATAATACCCTTTAATCAGGTAGGATTTATTCCAGGAAGGCAAGGATGGTTCAATATTAGGAAAACCATCAGTATAATTGATCATATCAACAAAAAAACTAGCAGAAACTGTATGATTATCTCAATAGATGCAGAAAAGGCTTTTGACAAAATACAACATCCATTCCTATTAAAAATACTAGAAAGTATAGGAATAATGGAATTTTCCTTAAAATAACAGAGAGCAACTATTTAAAGCCATCAGCAAGTATTATATATAACGGGGATAAATTAGAAGCATTTCCAATAAGTTCAGGGGTGAAACAAGGATGTCCACTATCACCCCTTTTATTCAATTTGGTACTAGAAATGTTAGCATTAACAATTAAAAAAGAAAGAAAAATTGAAGGAATCAAATTAGGCAAAGACAAGACTAAGCTTTCATTCTTTGCATATGATATGATGATATCTTAGAGAATCCTAGAGAATAAAGTAAAAAACTATGTGAGACAATAAATAAATCTGGCAAAGTTGCAGGATAAATAAACCCACATAAATTCCTCAGCATTCCTATATATTTCTAACGAAATCCAATAGCAAGAGATAGAAAGAGAAATCCCATTTAAAGTTACTGTAGACATAAAATATTTGGGAATCTACCTGCCAAAACAAAACCAGGACTTATATGAACACAACTACAAAACACTTTTCACACAAATAAAGTAAGATCTAACTAACTGGAAAAACATCAACTGCTTGTGGCCGGGTCGAGCTAATATAACAAAAATATCAATGAATCTACCAAAAAATTACTTTATAGAGCTAGAAAAAATAGTAACAAAATTCATTTGGAAGAACAAAAGATTGAGCAGTGGTTCTCAACCTGTGAGACGCAACCCCTTTGGGGGTCGCCTAAGACCATCAGAAAACACATATTTCCGATGGTCTTAGGAATCAAGACACTGCTCCTCTATCTGTCTCCAGGCAGGTCTGCCCACATGCAGATACACCCACATATGAGTATTAAACAGTCGTGGCATTTGGAAGGTTGAGAACCACTGGTCTAGACTATCAAGGGAATTAATGAAAAGAAATGCTAGAGAAGGTGGCCTAGCCATACCAGATTTTAATCTGTATTATAAAGCAGCAGTCATATAGACTGGGTACACAAGACTCAGCGGTCAATGACTATAGTAATCTACTGTCTGATAAACTCGAAGACCACAGTTTTTGGGATAAGAACTCACTATTTGACAAAAACTGCTGGGAAAACTGG
>CM053585.1:461731618-461774612 GCA_028646515.1 Pseudochirops corinnae
TCCAGTTTTTTGCAACCACAAAGAGAGCTGCAATAAATATTTTTGCACATATGGGACCTTTTCCCACTTCTGTAATCTCTTTGGGATATAATCCCAACAGTGGTATTGCTGGGTCAAAGGGTATGCAATTATTTATAGCCCTTTGGGCATAGTTCCAGATTGCTCTCCAGAATGGTTGTATCAATTCACAACTCCACCATCTCTGTTTGTTTTTTAGCTCAGACTGAGTGTGCTCCCTTCAGTATTTAAAGACCTCAGTGTTCAGAGGTACGAATGCCAGTTATTAATAAGCAGCTCCCTTCGTGCCTGGGAAAAAGATGAGGTGAAAATTAAATTTTCTGTCACATGGAAGTGATACTTGGAGGCACGTTTCTCTCAGAAGAGACACCTCTTTAGAAAAGTTCTTAGGAATAAGTGCAGAGGAAAATGCCTTGATGAATGACAGGGAGAGAGAGAACAAAGTCAGCTCTATCCCCCTGCCCTCCCACCACCACGTACACACCCTTAGGGGCCTCGTTCTCATTTCTGCTTTATTTCCTAGGTACTACATTCTTTTATCTTGTCGTTGTCACAGTGTAGGTGTTGCCTCTGTCTGACAGCTAGGTAAACTAAGACTCAGAGAGTTGTGAAGACTGGGTTCAAGCTTGGGCTCTATCAGCTGTCTAATCATGCCCAAGTCCCTGTTCATTTCTAGACCTGGATTTTCTTTTCTTCCTTCCTTTTTTTTTTTTTTTTTTTTTGAGGCAATCAGGGTTAAGTGCCTTGCCCAGGGTCACACAGCTAGTATAGAATTGAAGTTTTTCCTTATAAAAGGAGGGTGTTGGATAGGGATGATCTCTAGTGCTCCCATCTCTGCCTCCTCTTGAAGGACAGGATTTGTGAGTGAGAGAGCACTTCACCATTCCAGGATCCTCGAACCTATAGTCGGGAGTCCTGACTCCCAGGCTCAAGTGGAATTCATTGGACTGATGCAATAGAATGCTGGCTAGCTTTCATGGGCTTTTTTTCTTGCTTCACAACTTCAGCTGGGAACCTAGTTAAGGTCAAGAAACCTAGATCCACAAATCTTGAGTATTCTGTTCTTGGTATTTCTAAGTCTCTTCCTGACCTCTAGGGCATCTGGCTTCCTGGATTTCATTCCATGCTGGGACAGGGAATTAACTTCGTTGTTCAGTCATTTCCAACTCTATATGACCCCATGGACTGTCCATGGGGTTTTCTTGGCAGAGGTAGTGGAGTGTTTTGCAATTTCCTTCTCCAGCTCTTTTACAGATGAGTCAAATAAGGGTTAACTGATTTGCTGAGGGTCACACAATTAGTGTTTGAGGTCAAATTGGAACTTGAATCTTCCTGGCTCCAAGACCAGTGTACCACCTAGCTGCTCCATGGAATTACTGTTCTTTGGCTAAGGTAATAATAATTACTATTTATATACAAATAATTCACATATAAATATTTAAGTAATTTATATAGAAATAACTGTATACTGATTTAAGGATTGCAAAGTACATATATTTACATATTTGACCCTGACAGCCCTATGAACAGAGGTTATTATTGCTCCTATCTTATAGATAACCTATTGGAGCCTCAGTCTCCTTAAATGACTTGCCCAGGGTCACACAGCTAATAGATGTCTGTGGAAATATTCAAACATGGAATTTGAATTCACAAAGGGAGCTGTTCCCCAGATGGTTGTGACATTGTCTTTGTCTATCTGTTAGGCAGTCCACTATACCTCAGAGGAGGGGCCTATTGAGCCCCACCGTTGGAGAACGTCTACCTTTAACCAACAAATTGATCTAGGGAGTGGTGACGGTGTGATTTGTTGTATGTCAAAGGCACATGCTGCCTTTTTCCTCTCCCTCTGGTCACTTTGCTGCCTCAGCTAGGCTGGCTTACCTGTGTTGGAGGTGGTAGAAAGGGATCCTGAGTTCCCTCACAGATAGGTCCCCAAAAGGAAATGTCGGTGGCCTCTCCCTGTCATAACTTCAGCATCTCTCTTCTCTCTCCCTCAGTGTCTCAGTCTCAGAATCTTTAAACGTCTGTTTTGTTCTCTTTATCTTGTTTTAATTAAAAAAAATCATTTTGAAATCCTCTTGTAGGTGGTCAATACTTCATTTCTTTCTCTAGGGGTGTGTGTGTGTGTGTGTGTGTGTGTGTGTCTCTGTGTTTCAGAGAGTGCTAAACAACACTAGGGTCTCAGCTCTGGATTTTAGGAAGTAATATGGGTTGCAGAATCTGTAGAGATGGGATTGACTTCAAAATGGACAAGCTACAAGAAAACTAAAACTCCAAGAGAGTGTAGTGATGGTGGAGGCCTTGTGGTCTAAGTAAAAGGACTCTGAGTCAGGAGCCAGAAGGCCTGGGTTTTGCCACTAGCAAGCAGAGTGACCTTGGGTGACTTACTTTTCTTCTCTGGCTTCAGTTTCCTCGTCTGGAACGTGAGGGAATTGAGCTCAGTGGTGTCTAAGGTCCTTCCCAGCTCTCCCACTGAATCTTTGCTGTTCTGTTTCCTCCTCTTTCTGTAACCCAAATTAGGTTGCCCTATCTATTGCAGTAGCCAGCTGGCTGGAGGAGTGCAGATCTGACTGTCTAATCGCCTGGGGACCTGGGTGGTTATTTTTAACTTTCTCCTCAGAAGGGATGGAAGCTGGATCTGGGCAGGGCTGGGCATAGGAATGTGTTGGAAGCCCCAGCTCTCCCCCTACTAAACTGTCGGTGACTCTATCTGTCCCCTCTGTTCTCCACCACAGAACTATACAGCTACACTGAGAACCCAGAGTTCACTATCAATCGGCACTGCTTTGAAGAGGATTTCAGGACACAAGGTGCTCCCAGGTCCCTGTGTGGAGAGAGCCATCCTCCTAAAGGCCAGGGAGCAGGAGCTTTCTGCCCTCTGTGGCACAGACCTCCATTCCTCCTGTGTACCTCAGTATGATCTAACAAAGAGCCAAAGATAATGATAGTCCCCTCTTCCCCTTCCTGAATCCCAAGAAGTTCCCAACAGTTGAATTGTCAGAAAGAGGCTATGGACTAGAAACTGGGAATACTTGCTTAGGTGCCTTTGTTATTACATATTAAAACTAAAACCTTGCTGCTCCAGAGGAGATGGTGGGATGGGCCCCAGCAAAAGGACACCCGGGTTAGAGATTCTCCTCCCTGTGTGTTCTTAGCCTCCTTCTCTCTCCCCCCTTTGAGGGATTATCTCCCGTGGCCAGACAACAGACTGCTTGGAAAATTTTTTTAACTCCCCAGATTTTGAAAACTCTTGACACTCTCCTGTGCCACTGACCACTTTGGACTACTGATTCCCAGATCATCTTCATTTCTCAGATAGAAGGAGTAAGGTCTGAGAGTTATAGAAGCCCAAGAGAGGGTGGAGAGAGGCTCAGAGTAGCCATTCTGTTAGAATTTGTGGGAGGAGGTCAGTTTTGGCTCACAGCGGCCATGGGGCTTCCTTTATCTCCAGTACAAGGCAGGGGCTGGCTGGAACTGGAGGAGACCTCACAGAAAGCCTACATAATGCGTCTCCTGGACCGGTTGGAGGTGATTAACCGGGAACAACGGCTGAAAGTGGCCCGGGCTATTCTCTATCTGGCCCAGGGTAAGTATTCCTTGCAGAAGGCTGGGGAGGTGACACATATGTGGATTGTAGGGTTGTTCTCAAAGGAGGTTGGTCCCCTGCATTGACATCCACTAGGCATATGTAACTGTTTACTGGGTATAGATCTAGAGCAGTGGTTCTCAACCTTCTTAATGCCGTGACCCTTTAATACTTGTATGTGGGCCTGTTTGCATGTGGGTGGACCTGCCTGGAGACAAATAGAGGAATGGTGTCTCGGTTCCTAAGACTGTGGGAAATATGTGTCTTCTGATGGTCTTAGGCGACCCCTGTGAAAGGGTCTTTTGACCCTCAAAGGGGTTGCGACCCACAGGTTGAGAACGGCTGATCTGGGGGATCTGGGGTGACGGTGCCTGAGTGTAACTCTCCTAGGTCCAGTGCTAGCATCTTGATACCCTTAATAAAAGGATTTGTTCTGTAAAACTTGGACTCAGTCAAAAGGCCACACCCAAGGACCTAGAAGGCCACATGTGGCTTCCAGGTCTCAGGTTCCCCACCCCTGGCTCAGACTCTACCTCTGTCTCTCCAGGTAGCTGTGGGTTTACTTTACCTGGTGGGGAAAGGAACTACCATCTGACTTTCACTCCAGCCAGTCAAAAATCAAGCCCTCCCTGTATGCAAGAGCCCTAGTCAAGCTCCCATGGGGGAACATGGGTAGGATAAGGCATGGTCCAATAGAAGAGAAACATGTACAAAAGGGAAAGGCAAGGAGATTTCAAGTTAATACAGTTTGATTGAGCAAAATGTTTAGGGGAATCTGAGTCCTTGGACTTGGATGGGGTTAATCATGGAAGAGATAACTGGAGTCTTGGTTACCCATACTAGCAAATCATGTGGACCTCTTATGAGAAAACATGGGTAAGAGCTGCATAGGATGAGAAGGCATGGCAGGTTAGAATCTGCACCATTGGTTGGGGTGGAGGTCATGAATCCATTCAACTATTTGAAGAGGAAATGAGTTTTCCTGGCAAGGAATGCAAGCTAGGAAGGAGCAAGGAACTGAAGAGAGAAGGACTTAGTAGAAGGCTGATTGGTAATGAGTTTGGTCCTGACACAGGAAGCATGCATGGCCTACTCCCTTCTTCCTTCTCATCCCCCAGTAAGATTTTGGGAAATCTGGGACCTTTTAGGATGGAGAGAACCAGAAGCCAGGGAAGAAATGAGTTCTTGTACTAGCACCTCCACCTGATTTTACATCAGGGGGGATTAAAATTGTCCAACCTACAATAAAAGAGACTGAGGCAAAGCTCTGAGCCAGTGCCACTTTATTAAAGGGTCCATGGTCCCCTCTGATGATCTTCCTCCTGATCTGAGATGCCCCCTTCTTCCAGGACTTGGTATTTATAGAGTTTGATACCCAAATATGCAAAAGATGCATGATAAAGTACAAAAGCTCATTGGTTGATAGACCTTGTTCTTGAGGGCCAAAAATGACATATTAACAGGAGGGGCACAGATTGGGTGAAGCATGGGGCATCTCTACTGGCTAAGTGGTCACTAAGTGATCACAAGATGGTCCCCTGCTTATGTTGGACAAGAGAGAATGGTCTGGAGGTACAAAGGTAAATTGGAGGACTTTCCATGTAATTGAGTCATCTCCACCATACTGGGCTTGGCCACCATAATAAGGAAAAAGAAGGGTGCAGGGCCTCTAAGTAGCTTCCTATGATTAAGCAAGTGAACTTAGGCACTGCAACTCACAGCTCTGAGGCCAAATATACAGAACTTATTATCACTATGGAATCATATCAACTTGATTGATCCTGATTGGACGAGAGTAGGGGTCCTCACTAAATTATTTCTCACATTTCCCCCCCCCCCTTTGATTCAGAGAAAGACCCCAGTATAATCTAAATGCATAAGGGGCATAGGCAGTGCAAAACCAGTAGAGGGGCAGTCCCCTCATTGAGGTGCAAAGGTGATGCTTGTAAGGCGGGAAATGGGCACTACTTATACTGATAATGATTTGAAAACCATTAACTTACAATATACTACATATTTGAGATGACTCTCATTAACCAAGAAGCATGAGAGTTGGTACTTCTTAGTAAACTATGCCCTCTGAGATAGGAAAATTGGGGGACCACAGGGCATTTGTTCAAGGGCAGTGGCACAAGCATTGTCTACTCTACACACAGGTTCTGGAAATCTCATGAATTTGTGAAAACAATTCAAACAATTTTGACGATGAGCTGCCCCGTTGTGATGAGAGGCCACATCCCTGCAGACAATACAAACAGATCTAGACAGCTGTAACATAGGGAGTGGAGGGAAATAAGGAAAAGCTTGAGATCTATAAACAAAGAAATTATCTGTCATTGTTGTTAGTGATGAAGCAAAAGCCAAAGTAAGAGATTGAAAAGGAGGATTTCAGGTTCCAGTTACTGTAAGCTTGGGAACAGATGGATTAGGAACCATTTGTGGATGAGAGGATGATGATGATGATAAAGGAGTCACATTTACTCATTGCATCTCATACAACCATCCAATCTCTGAAACATCCTCTGATGCAGTCCTGTGGTCCTCTGGAGAGTTCTCCTCTTGGGAATATTGGAGTCAGTGGGGCTTCAGAGCAGCTTCTGGTGGATTTGCTTCTCCAGTTCAGGTCGCTTGTAGAAATCCCCTTTTCTGCTAAAAATCTCTGACAAGATCTTAATACAATAACTAGATCAGGTAGTGAGACCTAGCTCGAACCTTAATAGCACTAATATGAACATCACTAGACCAGAGAATTTACATTTTTAGATTGGCAAATTCAAATAAGAATTGAAAAATTAAAAAAAATTCTGAAGAAAGTCCAAGGCATTTAATTTTATGTTTCTAAAAACAAGCCATGTTCTCAGGTTAGCTTTGATGGGGCTTCTTCCTTCTAGATCTGCTCCTCAGGTGCCAAGATGTGATATAAAGTAGAATTACAAGAGGAATCATTATATTAAGAATATACAATTCACCTGAAACTTCAGAGAATTTTGATTGTTGCATCATAAGGGCCTGAATTGGAAAATGAGTCTTTGACTCTCTTTAATATTATGAAATAGATGTTTCAGACAATTTTTTACATGTAAAATTCTTAATCCAATTTTGAAAATTGTCACATCTCCTACTCAAATTATGATGAAAGAATGTTATAGAGTAGACTTGCAAACTAACCTACCAATTGAAAGGCTTCATGGTCTCTATTATTTGTGATTCAAATGACAATCCAAAATGATCCCTCACTAGCACATGTTATACTTAATCAAAAGTCACCAGTAGGGTTCATCTTCTTTTAAACTTGTTATCATTGCAATTTGCCATGTAAGGAGAAAGGCAGAGATATAGAAGCATTAGTACTGTTGGATTTCAGATATGAATCATAGGCAGTCAATTGTATGACAAAATGTCTGGGAACACATCTTATTTACAAAGATGAGGGATAGGTTAAGAGAATCTTACCTTCACCTTCTCAAGGTCATTCTCTTGACTTTCCCAGAGACAGACATCCACCTATGGCAGTCCTCAGACTGCAGGGATACATGGTATTTCCCTTGAATGATGAACCAGCAGCTTTATGAGGGGTCAGACACTTACACCTGGATTCAAGACTTAGAATAGCAGCAAATTAAAGTGCCAAGAGACTTCCTCAAATAGCAAAAGTTCACTAATTACAGCTTAAGGCTAAGTATTTTCTTCTCATACATTAGCTTCAAATTTCATTTAGAGTTTTCTATTCACAAATTTCATCTATTTTATCTTATCATCCTCCCCGCCCCCCCCCCCCACCTTCATCTGCAGATAAAGCTAAGGGGAGAACATCAGACCATTTCTAGAATACAATGAGATGAAACCTCCACCAGAGTCCATATAGACAAGTGGGTTATATCTGGGTACAATTTCCTTGGGGAAAGTTATGGTATTAGAGGGTGCAGTGGCTTTAGAATCAGGGAATCATTCAACCTTCATCAAGGACTGACTTGGACACAATAATAATCTTTTTTTCTGTAAGTGCTCAAATTGGGGTACAGGCTAACAAATGGCCACAAGTGAACATGACTTGAAAGAGGAGCTGATTAGAAGCTACCCAAGTTGGACAAGAGAATGTCATGCAAATTACCACTGGGGTGGTGTCTGGAGTAATTCATTCTAGCTTAGTTAAATCTGTTACCCCTTGTATGCCACACTAACCCACCTTATGAACTATAAAAGTATATCTGGGTAGGAGCCCAAGAGACCTGCTTTGCATTGTACTGCTGTTTCCACTTTAGAAGTTCATACACAATGCATAGCTGATTCAAAGTAATAGCATTAAAAGATACAATTTCATGAGTTTCCAAATGATCTCACATGACATGCACTTTACAATTCAAAAGTTTCATTTCTCTACTTTGGGTGGAAGAAGCCCCAGTTCCTCAAAGGGCAGTGCTGCTGAATTTCCCAACACCCTGTCAGTAGGGCTCATCCCAAGGAACCTCACAAAGATCTCCTAAGAGGATTTTACCATGCTTTTCTCTCAACAGTAAGTCATTTACTGTTACTATTTTCTAAGTTAAAAAAAAACAACCCAAATATACTCCAGTAATCATATAGCAGATGTATTTATAATGTAACTATTCAGATTAAAGAGAAAGAAACTAAGTTTAACAACTTTTCTTAGCTTTTTTGTTCTTAAAATATCCCCAATCAGGTAATAATAATTTATTTAAATACCTTTCAAACCTAGCAATTCATAGAAAGTTATTTATCTTATTACCCCTGACATTTTCATGCTAATCATAGTACAGGGTGTCCCTAAAGTCTGGACACATAGGAAATCTCATTAGTTATGCGTATTTTCAAGAAATTAAATGAATTTTTTATTTAATTTATTTTAATAAGTATATTTTATTTAATAAGTATAAATTTTAACTATGACAATTTCATATGGAATAAAAACTTTCATTAGCTATTGGATACTATTTTCCATATTAATGAGATTAATTTAATTTAATTAATGAATGAGATTTCCTAGGTGTCTCCTATCTTCCTATGAAATCTCATTTATACTAATTAAATTTAATAAAATGTTGAAAATTTCATTTCTTCCAAATATGAATAATTAATGAGATTTCCTATGTGTCCAGACTTTAGGGACACCCTGAAGTATGTGTATTGCCTCCCATGTGCCAGACTTTTTCCATGTCTTAAAAGTTGCTTGTCTGTTTTTAGTAATAACTTTAAAATGTTTAGTCTATAATTACTCCATTTTGTTACTATTCCATGCCAATTAGAAAATGGAATATATAAATGGGATATATATATATATATATATATAAATAAATGGGATAGCATTTTGTTGAATTGTATTCCTGCTAGGTCTGAACACTACAGTGCTTATCCTGGAACTGTTAAGTGTTTCACCACTATGTGTTTCTCCCAATAAGCCTGGGAGATAGATGGAAATATTTATTACTCCCTTTGTACATACAAGGCCTTGATTAGATTCTCTAATTTACCACCACTATGATATTTTCAGCCCAATCAATTCTGATTTATAATGACTAATATAATAAGTAAACTTCATTTCACATAAGATTTCATTATTTTCAGTTGGCTTATATTCAAAAAAGTTCACAGTGACACTCCCAACTTCCCATCACTGCATCTTTGTTCCTTTGAGTTACTCAAAGGCCAAGATGACCAACCCCTAAGCGTGAGTATTTAAACCAGAGCAAAGAGATAATCCTTTCTCTATCAATCAATTGACATGCGTTTTATGAAACTTAATTTTGTAATCTTACATTGATTGGGGAAGAAAGACATGCAGCAATTATCAAAGGACATTGTTTTAAAAAAATTCCTAAATCTTTTTTATTTCAGTGGGATTAAGACTCTCTCTGAAATCTCCTTTTCAAAACTCCAAGCTGCTTTACTTTCAAACCCCAAATTTTGCTGTCAGTGCAAACAGACCCCAACTTTCTTTATCCTTTGACTCATCCTTAATTTTTCTAATTTCCTTGTGCAGCATTATTCTTTTTTTTTCTTCTACTTGCTTAATTCCTCTAGTAAACCCCTTTTTGGTTCTTTAGTGGTTACAAATGCACAATTACTACTAATTTCTTCAAGGACTTTTGGGCAATTAGAATTAGTTAACAATCATAGGTGTTTTTTAAAGTGATAGGCAAGTAGACTCAAAAACTATGAGCTTAGCACAAGTTCCTCATTGTGAGGTATCACAGGTTTCAGTAAGCAGGAATGACTTTGGAGAAGAAATCATCTATTTCCTTAAATTTAATTTCTTTTATGCTGGAAAGGAATTCACCAGCTATTTTGGCAGTGTCCAAGGGGATCAGCCAAAGCCCAACTATGGCACAGGAATGTAACAAGAATTGTGCTACTAGAAAGCTATCTACTAGAAGTTGTACTTTTCTGAAGGGCTCAGGGTATAACTTTTTCTCTATTTCCTTTCAAATCACTCAAAATTAAGTACATTTTGTTTTTTTTAAAATAATTTGCAAGTTCTGCTTTTCCCTCTCAAAATTTCAGTATTTTATACTTTTGTAAGCCATATGCTCATTTTAATTTGATCTTTTTAAATTTGGGCACCTTCTATTAGGTGTGCATGCACATTCTGTATCTATTTTTTTTAAACATATTAAAACACCTGTTAGCTATGAGTTAGCACAAAGCATGAGTAGCATAATACAGGCACTTATTTCCCGTTTTTAAAAAGATTTTCACAATTGTATAAGTTCCCTTTCTATCTAAAGAACCCGCTATTCCTAAACTTAGTTTCATCATTTACAAAGTGGATACACACAGAATGTATAACAAGATACAACATTAAATCAGGCTTGAATGGAGATTTTGAAGTCAAGATCTTACCCATCTCCTTTTTTTTTTTTTAGAGGGGGAAGGCAAGGCAATTGGGGTTAAGTGGCTTGCCCAAGGTCACATAGGTAGTAAGTGTGTCAAGTGTCTGAGGCTGCATTTGAACTCAGGTCCCCCTGACTCCAGGACTGGTGCTCTATTCACTGGGCCACCTAGCTGCCCCCTGTCTCTTTAAGTTTAGAATTTATGACCATCTTGTGGCTGTCAGCCTAAAATGATTCTTCTATTTCCTCATTATGTTAGTGCTTTTAGAATCTTATCAATAAAACATGTAATTTAGTAATAGTACAAATTACTTTAGGCTAATTTGCCAATTGGGTTTACCTATTTAAAGTGCACTTTGTATTTAGTCCCTAATATCAGTATACAATAGGTAGGAAAGCTAGTTAAAGTTCCATTCCTCTAGATATTTTGCCAAAGTATAACCATAGCAAAAAAAAAAAAAAACTGAGCATGATGAAGAGTGTAGCAATATCAGTAGTTCATTTGTTCTAAGGTGATTTTGGGAGATTGTTCAATAAAATTCCCTAACTTTCTAAGTAATCAAAAGTTCCATGCTTTGGCCAAAACAATCTCCTGTGTTCTCAAACCAAACTTTACACAGCTTAATGGGTCTTTCTTTAGTCTTCCCCTGATAGGGAGTCTACTCCTGTTCTAATTGGGATCCTGTAGGATGCATTTCTCCTCTCTCCTGTGGGTGTTCCTGACCAGGAGTGGCACTGTGAGGAGGAATTTCCCCTGAAAGAATTGGACTAGATTTTTGAGGTATTCTTATTTCATCTGAGAAGTTCCCCAAATGAAGGGGTTAGAGATGACAAACCCCCCACCCCCACCCCTTAGATTATGAATTAAGGGAGGTAGTCCTCTACCTGCCTGAGTCCCCCTACATGGACATCTCTCCTACAGCTAACACTATAATATTGAGGGATTCGTTTTGGCAAATTTTCCAATACTTCCAATTCTTAATTTCTGGACTTAACTTTTAGGATTCTAAGACCAATCAACTAAGGCCTTCAGGTCCTTTTTAAATGACTATTCAGCAAAATTTATATCTACTTTCCTTTAAGATTTCTGAAAATTTAGATTTCATTGTCAATAACTGACTTAATCCTAAGCAAATATAAATGAAAATCATCTTTTCCTTTCCTCATATCTGTGAAACCAAAATGAGCCTTTTTCTCAGGTCAGAAGAAGGTGGGATTGTTTCCAGGATGATCACATCAAGCCTTGACAGCTTACTGTTGAGTTTGGGAATTTCCCCTCTAAAACTATCAGGTCTGGCCTCAATTATTGTTCCCTTAAGGTGTTAGCAGAGCACCAGAGTGGGGAATTACTCCCCCAAGCCCTATCCATCCAGGGTCTCATCATAGGGGTCCTTCAGATGGGTTCTTCACCCTGCTGTGAGCCACCAAAAGTTCTCCTTCAACCAATTTAAAAGCTTTCTCTATGGATGACAAAAATAATTTAATTACTCCTTGTTAAAAGAATTTAAAGGCAAAAAAAAAAATCTATTTTAACCCTGCCAACAGAAAGTTTTAAAATTAGCTTAGGTGACTAGCTAGCTGAAAATGAGGAACTAGCAATTTTGCTACTGAATCTCCCAGGTCTTAACAAAAGGAAACTAAGAAAACTTTCTTTTCTTATGGGGAAAAAATACCCAGTAGCCTATGTATAAAAAGTTAAAATTATAGCCACATAATTTTTATAAAAATAGAATCTGAGTGCTCTAAAACTTATAAATTTAGACAGATTAGTCACAAATTCAAATAATCCCTCTTAGCCCAATTAGGGACCCTTCTTAAAGTAAATGAATTTAGGGTAAATCAAGGCAGACTCATCAAATCTTGGAGAGACTTGTTTTAGGCTTAGAGAATTTGGGTGCAGACAGTGAAGGGAGTCCAGACTCCTAGGGCTGGTGTCCATGGAGGGGCATCGGTGAAAATTTGACCCAGTGTATACTCTCTTTTTGGCTCTCCCACAGGGGCCAACTTAAAAAGGTTGAGGTCCATGCATCAACATCCCATCTTGGGGTGCCATCCATGTGGGAGTGAAAATTGTCCAACCTACAACAAAGGAGAGTGACACAAAGCTCTGAACCAATCGCACTTTGTAATATGGTCCACGGTCTCCTCTAATGAAGTGGACCTCTGATCAGGAGATCTGAGATGCCCCCTTCTTCCAGGACCTTGTATTTATAGAGTCTGATACTCAAATACACAAAAGAGGCATGATAAAGTACAGAATCTCATTGGTTGATAGACCTTGCTCTTGAGGGTTAAAAATGACATATTAGCAGGAAAAGCACAGATTGGGTAAAGCATGGGGCATCACCACTGGCTAAGTGGTCACAAGACGGTCCCCTGCTCATGTTGGACAAGAGAGAATGGTTTGGAGGCACAGAGATAAATTGGAAGACTTTCTATGTAATTGAGTCACCTCCACCACACTGGGCTTGGCCACCACGATAAGGAAAAAGAAGGGTGGAGGGTCTCTAGGTAGCTTCCTATGATTAAGCAAATGAACTTAGAATCTGCAGCTCTGAGGTCAAATATACAGAGCTTATAATCACTACCCCTATGGAATCATGTCAACTTGATTGATACTAATTGGAATACAGTAGAGGTTCTCACTGAATTATTTCTCACACATCCTACTTTTCTTTCTCTCAGGCACCTTTGGTGAATGTGACACAGAGGCGGATGTCCTGCACTGGTCCCGATATAACAGTTTTCTGCTCTACCAGATGGGAACTTTCACTGCCTTCCTGGAGCTCCTGCACATGGAGACTGAGTGAGAGACTTCTGGGAAAGCCATTCCTAGGCCCAGGCTCCCCTGCTCTGGGCACAGTGGGGAGGGATGCAGGGTACTACCCAAAGTACTCTGGTGCTTTTCTCCTATACCCTCCAGAACATATACCAGCTGACCTCTGAGGTTCTGTTCTACCCTTAGCCAGGGCTGACCTACAGTGAGAGTCCTCAAACTGAGACCCACAAGGTCCATGGATAGACTTCAGGGGTGGAGTGTATCTGTGAACTTAGATGGGAAAAAAAATTGGATCTTTATTTTCACTAACATTTGAGTTTTCCTTGTAATTCTTTGTATTTAAAATCATTATTCTGAGGAGGAATCCATTGGTATCAGCAGCCTCCAAAGGGATCCATGATACAAAAAAGGTTAAGAACCTCCGATGTAGGCCCAGTATTGTGCTGGGTACCATGGGGTCTCCCATGGGTAGAGCCACAATTCGTATTCTCTTCTATCAATGAGATCAAATGAGATAACGTATGTAAAGGGCCCTGGAACCTTAAAGTGCTAGAAAAAGATGAATTATGATTCTGATTCTGATTATTTCATCTTCCCTTGATAGCTGTGAGTTTTCTTTGCTCAGAACTAGCCTCATCCATCATCTTCTCTATGCTGTGTGTGTGTGTGTGTGTGTGTGTGTGTGTGTTTGTGTTTGAGAGAGTGAGAGAGAATCCCAGACATGGCCAGTGAATACGCATCTCATGAGTTCCTATACTGTCTCCTTTCTCCCCATGGCAGCAACAGTCAGGCCTGTAGCAGTGCCCTTCGGAAACCAGCCATCTCCCTCGCAGACAGCACAGAGCTCAGGTGAATAGGGATTATGGATGTCTGGTCCTCAGGGCTTCCCCTGAAGTCCCACACTAGAGGGTGTTACCAGCTTGGGAGCTGAATAGGAGAGGGTTGAACCAAGAGCCAGAACTCTTGGGTTCTAGTCTCATTGCAAGCCTGGTTAGCTCTTCGGCCATTAGGGAACTAGAGGTAAAAGGTAGATGTTCTAGGACCTACTGATAACTCAGATGGGTGAGATCAATAGAGAGGGAGACTTCAGCAGGGCAAAAAGGGAAGTCAGTAATGGTGGCTTACCACTTTCCCACTATTTTGCCCATTAATTCCCCTCCCTCCAGGCCACTGACTGTGGAGTGGAATCACCCTTCCTTAGGTCAGGGTTCAGCACCCCAGCCCTTAGATACAGAGGAAAGTCTCCCAGACCCACACCTGTAGGACACATAGACTTATCTCCTATGGACCAGCCAGTTTGCATCTCATTCCCCCAGACCACCACGCCAAGAGCCACAATGCCATGGTCTTCCAACCTGCCTCCTCTCCATCCCACAGAGTGCTGCTCAGTGTCATGTACCTGATGGTGGAAAACATTCGCCTGGAACGGGAGACAGACCCTAGTGGATGGAGGGCAGCCCGGGAAACCTTCCGAACAGAGCTGAGTGAGGAGGAGTAGGACTCTGGGAGCAGGAAGTGGGATGCACCATTGGCTTACAGACAGAGAAGCAGATGGCCATGGCCATGCTGTCTATCTCCCTGAGACTAATGCTTCCTCTTGCCATGGCATAGTCATGTTGTGATGTTACTTGTTGGCAGACCTGGCTGCCATAGAGGGTGTTGACTAGCTGTGTGACCTTGGGCAAGTCACTTAACCCCAATTGCCTTGCCTTCCCCCCGCCAAAAAAAAAGATGGGGGAGGGAGTCCTAAAAATTGAGCATGCCTGGGATCTAGTCCTGGCCTCACTGCTGACTCATGTCATGTGATCTTGATCAAGTTACTAACCTCCTATGAGCTTCCAGCACACTTTTTTAAAAAATTCAGTTAACTTTTTCTTCAGTTAACAAAATTTCACCTTCTTTCCCTTCCATCCCCTTCCCCAACTGAAAAAGAAAAAATCCTTATAACAAATATGCATAGTTAAGCAAGTCCCTGACCTCTCTGGGACTCAGTTTCCTCAACTGTAAAACTAGATGAGTTGGACTAGGTCACCCTAGAGGTTCCTTCCAAGTCTAAATCTATCTTCCTATGACCTATTTGCTATTTGATCTCGGGCAAGTTGTTTATTTAACCTTTCTGTGCCTTTCTTTCCTCAGCTGTAAAGTAGGGATAGTGACCACAGCTCTTCCATACCTACTGGGATAGTAATGGGGATGGTTTATGATCTGCGAAATCTTTGAAAAAGTCAGTGGGGGCACAAATGGAGTGGGTTCTGTGAAATTTCATTAAGGTATTTTAGAGGGAAAGCACTGAAGAGATATAAGCTTTTCAATTGTTTTTATTGCTGCTAATTTCTTTGCATTTCACCCTTGGTGAACAGCATTCTGAGTCTTAACCATTTTCCCACTAAACAACTATGTCCATGCATTTCAGTCATAAGCCTCCTTCCTGAGTGTGTGTGTGTGTGTGTGCGTGTGTGTGTGTGTGTGTGTGTTAGCAAAGAGGAAGGGTTGCAAGCAATGAGGGTTCCCCCTAAAGGCTATGCCTCTCAATACCCTCTTCTCACCAGGCTTCCCAGTGCACAGTGAGGAGCCATTTGTTCTCTTGCTCTTCTCTATGATCACCAAATTCTGCAGTGGCCTCGCCCCTCACTTCCCCATGAAGAAGGTCCTGCTCCTTCTCTGGAAGGTGGTCCTGGTGAGTCATCCAGCCCACCCTGTCCCCTTCCTGCCTTATCAAATAGGAGTGATGGAGCAGTTCCATTAACTCCCTGACTCACCTTGTCTTTCCTCTAGGCTTGCTAAGCTTGGGTTGGAGGCAGAAGGGTGCTGGGTCAGAGGAGAAAATTGTCACAGGGTAAACAAAGACCTGAAGGTCAGACAGATCTCTCCTAATGTGCGGCAGTTTGGAGAATTTGGTGCATGCTTCTCGTTTTTGAGTTGAAGAATTGAGGTTCCCCACACCAATACAGCCAGTTATGGGGAGGCCTTGGGTCCATTTTTTGACTCACTCTCTAGTCCATGGTTCTTTCTGCTACTCTTTTCTTATGGGATGAGAAGTTGAGGAAGAAGTACCTTCATGTGTGGTGGTCAGAGGAATCTTTTCCTTATATAGCATGGAGAGGCAGGTAGAGGAAAGGAGAAAGGTTTAGAAATGAATGTGATGTGATGATTTTTAAAAGTTGAGGAAGGGGTGGGGGGGATCATCTAGGTGATGCAGTGAATAGAACACTGGCCCAGGAGTCAGGAGGGCCTGAGTTAAAATCTGGCCTCAGACTAGCTGTGTGACCTTGGGCAAGTCACTTAACCCCAATTGCCTTGCCTTCCCCCTGCCAAAAAAAAAGATGGGGGAGGGAGTCCTAAAAATTGAGCATGCCTGGGATCTAGTCCTGGCCTCACTGCTGACTCATGTCATGTGATCTTGATCAAGTTACTCACCTCCTATGAGCTTCCAGCACACTTTTAAAAAAAATTCAGTTAACTTTTTCTTCAGTTAACAAAATTTCACCTTCTTTCCCTTCCATCTCCTTCCCCAACTGAAAAAGAAAAAATCCTTATAACAAATATGCATAGTTAAGCAAAAAAAAAAATTGCTGCGTTTACTTAATTCTCTATACCAATGAAATCACATGTCCAGGCTGTCTCCCTCTAGTGGAAAGAGTCAGACTTTGAGTCAGGGGAGGTCTAGGTTCAAATCCTGCCTCTGATATTTAATGTGACTAATGTGACTCTTTTAGCCTCAGTTTCCTTATCAGAAAAATAGGGATAATAACACAATCTTTTAAAGCCGATGCTGTTGTCACCCCTATTTTACAGATGATGAAACAGGCTCAGTGAGATTAAGTGATTAGTCCAGGGTTCCATAGTTAGTATGGAGCAGAGGCAGGTTTATAAACTCAGGTCTTTCTGACTTGGAGATCAGACCTGGATCCACTACAGCAGGGGTGTAATAGGCACTGGGAAGGGATGGAAAAGAACGCTGGTCCCTGTTCTCACCATCATAAGGCAGCATCAATAAGTATACTATAACACAGTATAAATAGTGTGCTATAGGTACCATAACAGTGAAAAAGATGTTGATGATTGGGTATCTCACCCTACAGGAAAATAGGGGGGTAGGGGATAAGAGGGGGAGGATAGAAGGGAGGGCAGATTGGGGAAGAGGGTAGTTAGGAACAAACATTTTTGAAAAGGGATAGGGTCAAAAGAGAAAATAGAATAAGTGGAGGCAGAGGAAAAAAAAAGAAAAACAGAACTATGATCAATGGGATATTAATAATGACGTGATACAAATAAAAATATGAAAGCCCTAAAAAAAAAAAAAGGTGTTGATGTTGGAGTCAGTACAGACAGGCTGCTGCTTCCTAACTGTCTCATCACCGGTGGGACAAGTAACCTCTCTGAGCCTCACTTTTCTCACCTTTGAGATGGGGATGATTGTAGCTTCTTCAGTCATGTATGACTCTCTGTGACCCCATTGGGGGTTTCCTTGGCATAGTTAATGGAGTGGTTTGCCATTTCCTCCGCTAGCTCATTTTACAGATGAGGAAGCTGAGACAAACAGTTAAAGGACTTTCCCTGGGTCACACAGCTAGTAAGTGTCTGAGGCCAGATTTGAACTCAAGAAGATGAGTCTTGACTCCCAGCCCTGTACTCTATCCACTGTGCCACCTGGCTGCCTCCATGATAATAGCACCTACTTCAAAAGAATGTATTGTATTATTAAAGCAAGAATAATATACCTTTAGGACTCGCTTTCTTCAACTGTTGTGATAATCAGATTAGATAATAGAGAAAAGCATTTGCAAACCTTAAAGTACTATATAAAATCCAGTTATTAATATTGTTTTCATTAATTCAGCCTGACTTCTCCCATTCTAACTCTATCTTACAATATAGAAATATTTTTTATCACAGGGGTAATTTTGTGCTGGTTTTGAAACTATATATTCAGTGCTATAAAAAGGATGTATCATTTATTGTTATTAGGCACACTGTATGTATATATATATATATTTATGTGTGTGTATGTGTATATATAGATATAGATATATATACATATATACCCACAACCACAACCATACCCACTTATACACATTCATCCCTCCAAAGACAAAGTTCTCCATCAAGATTCACTGACTCCACAGTAAAGACACTTATAACTATGCACATCTACCTTACAATATTACTTACCTTCCCTACCTGGCCATATGGGGGACCAGATTTACCTATGGCTATTCCTCTCAGCAAGGGAGACCGATCCTCCACCATCCTACTAAGAGCCTTTCTGGCTTGGTTTAGGATGCCTGAATTCTGGTCCTTGAAGGGGAGAACCAGACTTTTATCAGTGAGGCCCAGGGAGCCTCCGTTTTGGCCTTGGTATGTGTCCTTCCCCTGAAGCGGTTATGAGCTCTGAGATGGTAAAATAGTAATTGATCACACCTCTCACTTGACTGTGTGATCTTGGGTACAGTTTCTTCATCTATAAAATGAGATAATTTTGTACCACCTGTTTCACAGGGCTGTTGTTAGGATGGGACAGCTAGTTAGTGAAGTGGATAGAGCACTGGCCTTGGAGTCAGGAAGACTCATCTTCCTGAGTTCAAATCTGGCCTCAGACCCTTACTAGCTATGTGACCCTGGGCAAGCCACTTTACCCTGTTTCTCTCAATTTTCTCATCTGTAAAATGAGCCGGAGAAGGAAATAGTAAACCTGTCCAATATCTTTGCCAAGAAAACCCCAAAAGGGTCACAAAGATTAAGACATGACTGAAATGACTAAACAACAAGAATCATTAGGATAAAATTAGTTAAATGCATGGAAAGTGCTATAGTAAAAATAATTAGAAACTAATATTTCTATGATGCTTTTAGTTTTACGAAGCATTTTTTCCTCACATCAGTTCGAAGCAGTGCAAGTATTATCATCCCCAGTTTACAAAGAAGGAAACTGAGGCTCAGGGAGTTTAATGGACTGGTCCCAAGAGTCATAGCCATATAAATATTGTGTTAATTTAAATGTAATTACCACATAAGTTTAGTTGGCCATATTGATGTTCAGTGATCATCTTTTGGTAAAACAGTTATAAGTAATTATGATTCTTAAAGCTATTATTAATCAGCATCTTAAACCCCTTAGAACCAAGGTTAATACCCTGGTAATATGCCCCTTTTCCTTCTTCCTAGTTCCCGTTGGGTTGTCGACTAACGAGGCTGAAGCTTGCCTCTCATGTCCTTTGCCCTTCTCTCTCTCTCTCTCCCCCTCAGTTTACCGTGGGTGGTTTTGAGGTCCTACAGGCCTTGAAGATACAGAAGAGGGCAGAATTTGGCCTGCCCCCACTGGCAGAGGACAGCATCCAGGTGGTCCGCAGCATGAGGGCCGCCTCACCCCCGTCCTATACCCTGGACCTGGGGGAGTCACAGATGGCACCACAGTCCTCCAAACAGAGAGGCCGCCGGGGGCGGAAGGTGAGTGGCTGTCTCCTGTGTGATGCTGCCTTTGCACAGATGAACAAAGACCAAACCTGGAAATGCCACCTGAAGCCAAATCCCCATCTTCAGCAGAGAAGGGGGAGAGGATAGTATGATCATCCTTGACCCAACCTGGCCTCCTCTGTGGAAGTCCCAGGGATTGGGGCCGTCTCCTCAGAAGAGTTCTCAGTGTCCTGTTGGGGTGGGCAATGTCATTATAGCATCAGTATAACACTAGGATCTGGTGTTTTGACTTGCTTGTCCTGCCTCCCTTGGGGCTGGTTATAGAGTCCAGGCCCCACAAGAATGTCCAGCCAGACTCTAGACGAATGCAGATCTTCCTGGGGCTATTGCTGTCCAACCCCCAGAAGTCCTGAGCTTCCACGGGTCCCACAGGGGCTACATAGGGCTTTGCAAAGCAAACCAGGAAGGAGAGTTTTTAAGGGTCTCTATCCCTAGCCCTGGAGCTCCTGGAGTGGGGCCCCTTACTCTTATCTCTGGAAACCCAGACTTCCTCTGCTGTGTGTGTTTGTCTCCCCTGGGCCCCTGAGGCCAGCTATATTTGACCAGGAATGGGAAAAGTTTCAACATGTATCAATAAAATAGGCCCCAAAGGGGTATGTGTATCTTGTGGGGGGAATAGATGCTTCAAGACACAGCATTCCTTTTGGGACTCTAGGCTATGGAGGGCAGGTATTGTCCTTTATGACTGAAGATGTTGCTACTCCAGCTTACTTGCTTGGAGAATCCCCCCACCCCAAGCCTTGGGGAAGGGTTTTAGAGTGAGTCATCTGCTCACTTTGTTAACTTTGCAACTAGGAACATAGACTGCTGGCCCAAGGTTGAGGGTACATAAGGACTGAGGATCAGGCCATAGAACTGACCCCTGTGTAACTCAAAGCTCCTTTGCACCAGACTGAAACCAACTCAGCTAACTGGCTGGAATGGATAATAATCTGAATGCTCACATTAGGAAGGAATGCCTTTTAGTCCACATGCCTTGCCTCCCCTCCCTGAGTCCCTCAAAAAAAGCAATACAGGGCATTGTCGAAGCTAATTTAAAATGACTTGTGGACTCTCCACTGTCATGGGGTGGGTAGAAGCGACTTGTGTCTATGCCATTTGACCCTCTTCTGTGAGTGTGACCAATTGGGAGTTTCCTATATTGGGACAGAGCCAAGGGGGTAGGGAATGGGAAATGGGGTCCTTGGAAAAGAAGAGGTGCTTTGGAAGAGCTGGCATAGACCTAATCTTCCCTCCCACCCTCCTATCCTGCTCCTTGCAGCAGGGTCTTAAGGGAGGGGAACAATTGTGGGATAAGGAGTGTTCTTTGTGACTCCCGTTCACCTCTGCCTTGGCCCAGCAGCTCCTCACAAAGCAGGACAGCCTGGACATCTACAATGAGCGAGATCTCTTCAAGAATGAGGAGCCTCCCCCTGAGGAGGAGGAAGAGGCGGGGGAAGGGGAGAACAACGTGGATGGAGAGCTTGACCTGCTGGAGCGGGGACCCTTGGTCCCACCTCGACCCTCCCAGACTCCCACCACAGAGCGCGTGACTTTCCCCAAGGGTTTGCCGTGGGCCCCCAAGGTCAGGTATGTTTGGCCAGGAAGGGTAAGGGAAGGGAATAAACATGTATGTAACGCCTGTGTACCCGGCGCTCTGCTAAATATTTTACAAATATTATTTTGTTTAATCCTCATAACAACCCCACGAGGTGTAGGTACTATAATTATCTTTATTTTACAATTGAGGAAACTTAGGTAGACAAAGGTTAAGTGACTTGCCCAGGATCTCATAGCTATGAAGTGTCTGAGGCTAGATTTGAACTCAGGTTTTCCTGACTCTAGGCTCAGCACTCTGTCCACTCTCATAGGAATGGGAAAAGTTCCCACGGCAAAATAATAGAAAGCATATATGAGATGTGAGTTCTCTGGAGGGCATTCTCTGAGACAAAGTGAGTTTGACTGGGAGATAGGAATTCTGGGTTCTAAGTTTTCTGGAGCTGTTGCCAGCCTTTTTTTCTTTTCCCCACATTTCAGGGCCTGAGGACCTAGGCCCTTAAAGTCTCTCTGCCTTGCATACATTAAGCACTTAATAAATGCTTATTGGTGGAGTGTGGGACTTTTCCAGAAGGTCTACCCTGAACTCCAAAGGTCAGGTATGTTTGATCAGAGATGGGAAAAATTCCAACAAAACAAGCTCAATGGAGAGCCAGAAATTCTGGGTTCTAATAGCCTTCTGGGCCACTTAGCTGCCCCTTTTTCTCTTCTCCAGTCCCCACTCCCCACCTCCCACATCTCAGGACCTAGGCATGAAGGCCTTTGAAGACTTTCTTTTGCAATATGCTTTTTTTTTTTAATGTGCTTGGTACATAGTAAGTTAATAAATGCTTGTTGACTGGCTGACTGACTTTTCTGTCTATCTCTGTCTGATTTCTTTGCTGTCCCCTCAGACAGAAGGACATTGAGCACTTCTTGGAGATTAGCAGGAACAAGTTCATTGGCTTCACCTTGGGACAGTAAGTGGCTTTGCAATCTGGGGGTGGGCGGACAGGTGCAGAGGGATGATGGGGTATGTAAGAATGTGTGGTGAGTTCTTGACACAAAGAGCAGAGAGAATTAGAAAGTGCTGCCTGACAGTCATAGGATATCAGAATTGGAAGAGCTCTGTCTACCCCTGCTCATTTTACAAGGAGAGAAACTGAGGCCCAGGGAAGTTTGGGTGCCTGGTTGAGGTCAGCCACCTAGTCAGTGGCAGAGCTAGGCCTTGAATCCAGGCCCTCACTACTGTGTTCCTTCCTCTGTACTGTACTGAGAAAAGGCTAGACTTGGAGACCTCTTTCTCATTCCCTACCTCCCCTCTCTCCTTCCTTTCCAGAGCATATGAGCATCACTTAAGGCATTCCTTTCCTAATAAAATCTCAGGCTGAACTTCTAGAGCTCTGGAAGCTGTGCCACTGACTAGTTAAGACTCTGGACAAGTCCCATAGCCTCTCTAGAGGCTGTATCTTCAAGCTGCATCATCCTATGATCATGATCATTGATGTCTATATAGGCTTTTTATTTTTATTTTTTGGAGGGGGGAAGGCAGGGCAGTTAGGGTTAAATGACTTGCCCAAGGTCACACAACTAGTAAGCATGTCAAGCGCCTGAGGCCACATTTGAACTCAGGTTGTCCTGACTCCAGGGTCAGTGTGCCAACTAGCTGGCCCTATATAACCTTTTAAAAGAGACTCTTGTTGATATCTTTTGTTGGTACATCACCTAGATTCCCCCTTATATCCCTTTCCTCCCTCCTCTTGGAGAATCATCTCTTGTAAAAGGAATTTTGAAAAAAGAAAAAAAGGAATAAAAAATCAGCAAAACAGAATTTCCAACATATGGGAAGAATCTATATGCTGTCATGGGCAATGTTACAATATAGATCCAACGCAATATATACTATTGTGTGTGTGTGTGTGTGTGTGTGTGTATATATTATATATACACAACATATGCAACTATATATCTATATATACACAATATATATCCATTATACACAACATTCCGTACCTCCAGACCCTTAGATCTGTAAGAGGGAGGAAAGGTTCTGGATATAGCTTCTTAAGGCTTGCACAGCACTTTACTCAGGGCACAAATGTCATTATTCCCATTTTACAGAGAAGGAAACCAATGCAATGCAAGATGCATTTACTAAGAGCCTACTCTGTGCCCAGGCACCGTAAAAACGATGTACCTCCTCTCGGGGAGTTTGTATTCTTTTGCAAGCTTAAGATCCTCAGCTAGGCAGCCAGGTGGTGCAACAGAGAACTGGGCCTCTGGTCAGGAAGATCTGAATTCAAATCCAACCCAAGATACCAGCTGTGTGACTTTGTACAAGTCATTTAACCTCTGCTTGCCTCAGTTTCCTCATATGTAAAATGAAAATAATGACAGTGCCCCCCCATAGGCTTGTTGTGAGGGTCAGATGAGATAACATTGATGAAGTGCTTAGCACAGGGCCCGGCACATAATGAGTGCTAAGTAAATATTATTCCTACTAGTCCTTGGTTACACGATTACTAAGTATCAGTGCTGGGACTTGGACCCCGTTCTTCTGATTCCAAATCCAGTGTTTCTATCCACTGTACTTCCTTCTATGATCCCTGCCTGGTGCTGCCAGATTCCACCTGGTAAACAGATCAGATGTCCTATCCTGTGCCACTGTGATTCCAAAGATGGGTCCCCTGTTGGACTAGGGGGTCCTTCTTGCTTTTGAGGCTCCCAGTCAAAGAAGATGAAAGGCCCTGAGGCGCAGAGACCTTACAGGTGGGCATGACGATGTGGAGTTGACATTTCTAGCCAGACACCACCAGTGTCTTTTTCTCCTCCCCTCAAGCATCTCTAACATTAACCCACCCCCTCAATGTCTCTTGTTTCCTTTAGCCACAACAGGGTCTTTGGAAGCTGTGGGCGGTGTCTGAGATGATGCGAGAAGGAAGGAAGGGCCTGTGGCTCCTGAGAAGCGACCTGGCAGGAAGCTGGGTTTTTCTTTGTGATTCTGGGTGAGGCCTTTAATCTGGATGTCTTGGGCATTTTTGCCTCCTGTAGGGACACGGACACGTTGGTGGGATTGCCGAGGCCCATCCATGAAAGCGTGAAGACCTTGAAGCAGGTAACCAAGCTCAGTGTACCGGGTGGGGCGGTTAACTTGGTCATCAGGAATGTCCCAGAATCCTAACGCCTCCCTGACCGCTCACCCAAGGAGATGGGATCAGGGCGCTCTCTGGAGCTATTAACATCGTCCTTTTGAGAACAATCCAACACGATGAACATTTTCCTTTTCTCCCTTCTTTTTCCTTTCCCCTCTCCTTCATTTCTTCTCCTTTCTGTCTCCATCTCTTTAAGTAGGTTTATTTCAGCAAACAGTAGTGAGTTGGACTTGAAGTCAGGAAGGCCTGCGTTGCCAGATAATTACTATCTAGGCAGCCTCGGGCAAGTTACTTACGAGGTCCCAGTTTCCTCATCTGTAGAATGGATTGGATTTGATGACCTTGGATGGGTCCTTTCCAACTCTAAATCTATGATTGTTTCATCCATGTAAGGCTAGATTGTGGTTAGCCATTGCCTGGGGCCGCACATAGATGAATGCATTGGTCCTGTGCCAGTCCTGGTTGCAAACAGTGTACTGAGATCGCCCAAACCCTCCACTCTGAAAGCAGGCCTCTCAAGCCCATGGCTCTAGGACAGGTGGGAGCTCTATACTTTTCCTGTGTTTTGGCTGAGCAGTATCTGCTTGGGTTCTGGAACACACCCTAGATGCAGGTATTACTTTGCTGTCCACCATCATGGCAAAATCATTTTTGTCTCTCTCCCCACGTTCTAATTTCTCGCTCTCTCCCCAGCACAAGTACATCTCTATCTCTGACGTTCAGATCAAAAATGAAGAGGAGCTGGAGAAATGTCCCATGTCCCTGGTGAGACAAGAAGCCTGGTGGTTGTAGGGAAGGCAGAAGGCAGACACAGATGGGGTTTTGGAACTCTGGGCAGGCTCAGTGCTATCAAGGAAGAACAACCAGAATGTGGAGAAAGAGAAGACAACCTGTCCTCATTCTTCAAGTGTTCCACTGTTGTTGCCCTCAGTACAGAGACTGAACCTGGTTTGAGTCCGAAGAGCTATTTCCAAAGGGCCCAGGCGTCCTGCAATGGGGGAAGGGATGGGTGTGGGATTGGCCACATCGTGACCTCTCACTCTCATCTCTCTATTTCCCATCCCTCATGCTATAAAAGTGAAATGTTATATAGGGCAGCAAATATTTGTCACCAAGAGCAAAAATGTTGGGGTAATTGCATACTTTGGGCCAAGAAGGGGAAGATACATTTCTACTCTGTCTTTCCTGCTTTTCTCCTCCTACCCCAAAGGCTGTCTTATGGACATATCCCTGTCTCTTTTTCCTCTCTCTGTCCTTTGACACATTCCTCTTCTCTTCTCCTCTTCCTCTTCCTCCTCCTCCTCTTTTCTCCTCTTTCTCCACTTTTCTTTTCCTTCAACCAGGTTCTTCTCTTCCTCTTTCCCTGCCTCCCCTCCTTTCAGCTCTGACAGTGTAAGAGAGCTTTGGGGGTTCTGTCCTCATCACTATGTGTCATGGTCTTGCCTGGGGCTCTATGCTGAGCTCAGGTTATATCCAGCCCATGGCACATCCCTCCCTGTGTCTAATGAAGAGTTGGCAGGAGCCTTGGTGGACTAACTCCTGGGTGCCTGGCTCTAATCCTCCTGGGTTTCAGCATAGGGACACTGCATTGTTCTCCCTACCTGCAAAACAGCAAGAAGAATTCTGGGCCACCAGCCAGGGGGATGGGAGGAATAAAGCCAAGCAACATTAGTGCTGTGAAGAATCCTAGAAACTCTTCATTTTACAGATTTGAAAAATGAGGCCCGAAGAGCTTACAAGGCCCATGGTGACACAGCTCATTAGAGACAGCTGTGATCTGAATGCACATTTCTTATCTGCCCCCCAATTCAGCACTCATCTAGCACGAAGCCACACCGCCTCTCCTAAATTAGCCAGGAAGAAGCCCCAGGCAAATAGAAAGTGAGTGGTTCTAGATATGCTGAATAATCTTTCTGCTTTCTGGCACAGGGAGAAGAAGATGTGCAGCAGACCCCGTGTGAAATCCTTTACCAGGCCATGCTGTATAATCTCCCACAGTACATGGTAGGTTAAGCAGTGTCCCCCTTGCCCAGGCCCTGACTTCACTCCTCTGTTCTGGGAAGGAGCCACAGGAACCATTCAGGGCTGACTTCTCATTTAGGACCTTCCAGGACGAAACCACTGGACTCCACAGGCTTCCCTGAAGAGTTGAGTCAGTGCACAGTTAGGTGCACTTCTATAATCTGGATTCGTCATTGTAGTGCAGGCCAGCACAAAGTGTGAACTGTGGGCTTTGTTAAAAGGGGGAGCAGGCAGTTTTGGGAGGAAGAGAGCTCAGCTGAGAAGGCCTAGTCCTTTTCTAATGTTTCAGACTCATAGGAGTCCAAACTGTCTGAGCTGGTAGGGACCTTAGGCATCATTTAATTCAACTTCTTCATTTTATAGATGAGGAAACTCAGGCCCAAGACGGCTTTCCTCAAAGTCTTACACAGCTAGTTGGGGGCACAGTTGGCATAACTCAGATTCAGTTCTGATCCTGAGAAGCTTTTCCAGATTTGTTCAGTGGAGTTCGGAAAGACCACTAGCTCACTTAGCACATGAAAACATTCCATTGTCCTTCGTCAAAAGACAAACAGCAGTGGAGAGCTTCTGTATGCTAAGTAAGCTAATGGCCCTTCTGAATCCTAGACACCCTCGGACTCTTCAGCCGGACTCTTCAGCCAGATGATGCAGCTGGTCAGAATTCAGAGGAAGAAAGAGGATAGATGGAAACAGAGCTTTTGGGGTTATTTTCTTTACCCATCGGATTCCTGTGATATTTTTTCCCTGTCTCCCTCAAATCTCATTTCCTTCATCTTGGCAAGAAAATTCTTTAAAGACTTGAATCTTGGAAGCAGCTAAGAGTGTCAGTGGATACAGAGTTGGATCTTGGATACAGGAAGACCTGACTTAAAATCCTGCCTGAGGCACTGAACAACTGTGTGACCCTCTGAAAGTCACTGTCTGCCTTGGTTTCCTCACCTGTGAAATGGGAATAATAATAGCACCCATTCACAGAATATTTAGAAGATGAAATGAAATACTATGCAAACCTTAAAGTGTTATATAAATGCTAGCTCTTATTATCAATTATCCCAATTCTCAATTTAGTTATTACTTTAGGCAAGTCTATTCTGTTTGGAGCTCTCCCCCTTCCAAAAATGTTAATTCTTCAGAACATATAAGATAATATCTATAAAGTGCTTAGCACAGTGCCTAGCACACATTAGGCACTTAATAAATGCTTATTCCCTTCTCTCTCTTCTTCTGAAGACAGAAGAGGAATAAAAATAGGAACTGGCAATTCTATAGAGCTTCGAGCCTTGCCAAGTATTCTCAACTTATTCTGCCATCCCAGAAACTGACGTTCAGAGAAATCGAAGGATTGATTGGCCTCTGGTCACATAGCTGCCAAGTGCTGGGACAAAGATTTTTGTACTGTGGCCTCCTGCCTCCCAGTCCTATGCTATCTCCCCCATACCATGAGAATACTGAGGGAACACCCTCCAAATACAAAATGCTATTAAGAAACTGAAAACTGCTCAGTGTCTCCACTTGAGTGAGATGGAGAGATGGGGAGCTGCCTTGAGTTTCTTCCAGCTCTGGGGATGGGGAATGGGGAACTTTGTCTTCTCCATTCACAGATTGCTCTGTTGAAGATTCTCTTGGCTGCAGCTCCAACTTCCAAGGCCAAGACAGATTCAATCAACATCCTGGCAGATGTCTTGCCTGAGGAGATGCCGTGAGTGTTCCCCTTGGGCTCAGCATTTGGGTACAAGCTGATTTTTTGAGCACAGCAAACTTGTATTATCCCTATTATGTGCAAGGTAATAAGCAGTGATAGTGTAACGTATAGAAGAATGACCTTGGATCAGGAAGACCTGAGTATATGGCCTACCTCTGGCCATCTGTCTGCTCCTGGGCAAGTCATTTTTATCAACCTGGGGCTCAGGCAATTCACTAAGCTAGGTGGCACAGTGAATAGAGTGCCAGGCCTGGAGATATGAAAGAGCAGAGTTCAAACTGACCTCAGACACTTACTAACTGTAAGACCTTGGGCAAATCACTTAACCCTGTTTGCCTCAGTTTCCTCATCTGTAAAATAAGCTGGAGAAGGAAATGGCAAACCACTCTAGCATCATTGCCAAGAAAACTAAATGGGGCCATGAAGAGTCTGAAATTTCATGGCTGAACAACAACAACATTATGTATCTAACAAGTCATCCAGCCTTGGCTTAAAGAGCTCAAGTGAAGGAGAAGTCATTCTCCTCAGACAGTACATTCTACTTTTAGGCAGCTGTAATTGGCAGGAAGTTTTCTCTCACATCAAACATAAATTTGCCTCCTTACAACTTCCATTATTTGATTCTGCTTTTGCCAAGTGGAATGAGTGTGATTCGTTTTCCACTTGATAGATGGTTAGTTGGACGCTTGAAGATGGCCACCATGGCTCCCCTGAGTCTTCTTTTTTCTAGGTTAAGCAACCCTCATTCCTACAGTTGATCTTCATGTGACATGAACTCAATGCCCTTCACTGTCTTGGATTCTATCCTCTGGACATTCTAGCTTATCAGTGTCCTTCCCAAAATGTTATGCCTACGCCAGAATGTTAGACGCCAGATGTGATCTGATGAAGGTGGAGTACAAAGGGACAATCACTTCCTTTCCTCTGTGCCTCTCTAAATATACATCTAACACTGGCTTACCAAGCAACTAGGTGGCTCAGTGGATAGAATCTCGAGTAAGGGAGACTCATCTTTAAGAGTTCAAATCTAGCCTCAGATATTTACTATCTGTATGACCCTGGGCAAGTCACTTAACCCGGTTTGTCTTGTTTTCCCTCATCTATAAAAGGAACTGAAGAAGGAAATGGCAAACCACTCCAGTATCTTTCCCAAGCAAACCCCAAAAGGAGTCATGAAGAGTTGGACATGACTGAAAAACGACTATACAACATCCAGATTGTCTTAGCTTTCTTGACTGATTTGGGCTGTTGATACAAATGGCTTATAAATATAACAATAACCTCTCACACTGTTGATACAAATAGCCTAAAATGTAATAATCTCTCTTATTTATATAAGAGAGATTAATAACCTAAATATAATAATAACACCGTTGTTGCAAATAGCCTATGATACCCTTTAGAATATAATCACAACAATAAACAAGCCATGTTTTGCTACAGACCAGGCACTCAATAGGGGCTAGGGATACAAAGGTGAAATTCTGAAACAAGCTTTACCCTCAAGGAGCTTACATTCTATCAGGAAAAACCTTGTGTACATAAATAAGTAGGTATAAGGTAAATTTATTGGGTGAGAGGATCAGGAAAGACTTCATAGAGAAGGTGGAACTTGAGAGCAATCATATAATAGCAACAGCTGGCCTTTCCTTATGACAGTCTTGGATGAAATAGTGCGCCTATTTTTAATACTTGACATAGTGAACACTTGAGGCTCAGAGAGATAAGTGACTTGGTCACAGCCATACTGTGAGAAAATGAAAGGACTTCTGATCTCTTGAATACATATCCATTATACTTTCCCCATTATATTGCCGTGTGGTAGAAAAGGAGATTATGAGAAATCCAAAGGAGAAGAGCCTATTTCTGGATGGGGGTGTCAGAGAAAATTTCATGGAGAAAGTGCTTTCTGAACTGTGTCTTGGAGATGAAAAGGATTTCAATGGCAATGATTAGAAGGCAGAGAATTCCTAGTTGTTGTGTTTTTAAATTCATTTATTTCTAGTTTTCAACATTCACTTCCATAAGATTTTGAGTTTTAAATTTTCTCTGCCTCCCTCCCCAAGATGGCATACAATCTGATACAGGCTCTACATATACATTCAATAAAACATAGAGAATTCCTAGTTTTAAAAACAATTTAAGCAAAGGCACAAAGGAAAGCAACTGTGTATATCTTATTCGTACCTAGTTATTGACATATTTTTTCCTTGTTAGACTGTAGACTCCTTGAGGGCAGGGACTATGTTTTTGCTTTCTTTGTACAGACAGTGCTTAGCACCATATTTGGCACATAACAAATGCTTGGTGACTCAGGAATAGGGTATGGCTTACTTGAAAGGGGAGTAGCATGAGACAGTACTCAAGAGGTAGCTTGTAGGGTCACTCCTAGGCTCATGGATGGGATTTCCTTGGGGTTTTCTTTGTCTCTTTATTTCCCCTCACTTCTCCACTAAAATCTTTTACTAAGCTATGTTCCTTCCCCTTCACTGTCCCCTCCTCTTTATTTCCATTGCCACTCTCCTACTACAAATCCTCATTATTATCTGGACCATTACAATAGCATCTTCCATCCTTCACACTCTTCTCCCTCTCCAATCCTTGCTTGACCCAACTGCTAGAATTATTTTCTTTATGCATAGCTCTTTCTACTCTCTTCCTCTACTCAAAAAGCTTCAGTTGGTTCCCTCTGGCCTGGCATTCAAGGCTCCCTATAACCTAATGCTACCCAACCTTGGCAGTTTTATCATATATTACTTCCCTCCGAACATTCTACATTCCTTCTAAATGAGCCCACTCTTTGTCCTCTTGCATTTCCTGACTCCTTGCCTTTGTTCTTAGTCCTAGTGCTTGGAATCTCTTCCTCCTTTTTTTTTTCCTGTTCCATTTCTACCTGTCCTTTAGGATCCTAGTAAAATATCAGTTTTTCCAAAAAGCCTTGCCATCTCCTAGTCCCCTTCCATGATAATGAACTTGCCTCTCAGATCTCACTTAATGCTTTGTTCTGTAACTTTTTTTTGGAGGGAGGACGGCAAGGCAATTAGGATTAGTGACTTGCCCAAGGTCCCACAGCTATTAAGTGTGTCTAATGTCTGAGAGCAAATTTGAACTCAGGTCCTCCTGACTCCAGGGCCAGTGCTCTGTTCCCTGCACCACCTAACTGCCCCTGTTCTATAACTCTTGAATGTACTTTTTTTTTTTTAACATTATGGTAATTTCCCTCTGCCCTCCACCACTGATTCCTTGTAAGAAAGAAAAACACTTAAGCAAGACAAATAAAATAGCCACCTCTGTGCAAGATTTCCCTCCTGGAATTGTCTTTCTGCCTCTAGATTGAGAAAATGGAAGTCAGCTTTATCATCTGTTGACAAATATGTATTAAACTGCTTCTAGGTGCCAGGGATCATGCTAGTATTGGGGCCACAGAGACCAACAACAACCACCAGCAGCTCCAGCCCACCAGGACTTTGTTCTATGGGGCCAATGCTGATCGATGCAATCTAGTCCACTTAAGACTTATCAAAGTTATCTTTATTCGTGTCTTGTCCCCTTGCTAGGTTATAAGGCCCATTAGTACAGGAATCATCTTGGCTAAATCTTCCCTTACACAAGGAATTTTTCACCTTAGATCCATGAATTTTCTTTAAAAAAAACCCCTTTTTTTTTTTGATATTTGCTTGTTAGTATAATTGATTTCCTTTGCAATCTTATGTATTTTATTTTATGCTTTTAAAAATAGTATTCTGAGGGGGCAGCTAGGTGGCACAGTAAATAGAGCATTGGCCCTGCAGTCAGGGGGACCTGAATTCAAATCCAGCTTCAGGCACTTAACACTTAATAGCTGAGTCACCTTGGATAAGTCATTTAATCCCAATTGCCCTACCTTCCCCCCTCCAAAAATAAAAATAGTATTCTGAGGAGTCCATAGGCTTAACCAGACTGCCAAAAGGGTCCACAGCACAGAAAGTTAAGAACCCCTGCCTTGGACACTATCTAATAAATACAGAATCAATGAATGAATAGAAAGAACCCTGTGCCCTAATCCTATCTAGTCTTAAAAAAAAAATCCAACAACTTTTTTCTTGTGTACATTAACAGTCTTCAACAGACACAAATATTTCAAGATAGAAGAGAAAAGAAGATTGAATAAGAAACTGTAAACTTCTGCAAAGTGAGGTTTTTTTAAAGTTACACACACACACACACACACACACACACACACACACACACACACACACACACACACGAAGGGTGTTCCAAAAGTTTTAGTGCATTTTTGGGATACTATGTACCTAATGTTTAACAAAGTGGTAACAAAACTATTCTATTTGTAGCTCTTTCTGCACTACTTTGTGGGGTTTTTTTTTCTCTCTCAGCACTTAAAATATTTTATTAATGTTTTTTTCTTGTATCTGTTACTTTTAATAACCCTTCTTCTCCCCCTCACTCCCAAATAGAAGCCTCCCCTTGTAACAAATATATATGTAGTTCAGCAAAGCAAGTCAACACATTGGCCATATCTGAGAACACATAGCTCAATTTCTGTCTCTCTGTCTCTCCCTCTCCCTCTCACCTTCTTTCTCTCCTTTCTCCTTCTCTCCCTCTCTTCCTTTCTCCCTCTCCCACTCCCCCTACCTTCCTCTCCTTCCCTCGTTCTCTCCCTCTTTCTCTCTCCCTCTCTCCCATCACTTTTGGTAGGGGATGTTTCATTCTCACACTTTTGAAGTCACTGCTGATTGGTCATGCTTTGGCCAGAGGGCTGAGGTTTTTCAGCTCATCTGGCCATGTGATGCCTTCCCCGGTACATGAAATGACTCTGCTCGGCTGGTTTCTGGTTCAGAACCCCAGGCTCTGGCAGTTGGCCTGGCTTCCCAGGGTGCTGTCCCCTCCCAGGTACTGCCCTCTTTTTGTACAGCACTGAAGTGTAGGCTACTTACCCTGACAGGCCCCTCTCTCTAGAGATAAGGGATTGAGCAGTTCCGGGCTGCATCTGTTGCACCTGTCTTCATCACTCCCATCCTCTGTTGAAGAACTCCGTGTTGGAGCCCTAGAACAGCAGAGGGCCCATACACAGCCATGCTATGGGATAATGCAGACCTTCCCATCAGGTTCTTGACTACTTCTTCCAGGATTGACCACCTAGCCTGGCACTGAGGGACATCAGGCCACTCCAACCCAACTGCTGCCCTGCTCTCTGAGACTTATCTGGCCCTTTGCTCTCTCTCACACACACACTCACACGCTCTCTCACACACACACACACACACACACACACACACACACACACACACACCAGAGTAAATGTCAGCTGGCTTGACTGACCCCACCCAAGTATCCTCTTCTCTAACCCAGGCAGGGCAGGTCATAGATTCAGAGCTGGAAGGGACCTTAATATGTAAAAACTAAGATCCAGAGACTTACTGAGCGGAGCTGAAGAAAAGTCAGAGGTGATCCTCATGCTAGACAAGGAAACTGAGGCCTAGGGAGGTTGAAGGAATTGCCAAAAATCCTGTGTAGTTAGAGGCAAAGCTGAAATCAGGACCTAGGCTTTCTGCCCCACAAGGCCACACTCCGCCATGTTCTATTGTGGCAATCTATCCCTGGCACACAGCCCCACGGTTTTGCTTTGTCCCCAAACCCATTATTAACACTCCCCATGGGAGAGAGACTTGAGCTACCTTCCATCCCCCCAAAGGTAACCTGGGCCCCCAAGGGAGTCCCACAGTACCCAGGTTGTACTCAGGGGATGGTGTACATCATTTTCCATGAGAGCAGGAACATAGAACCTTGTTTCACATATGTTTGCACGTTGAGAGGGAGCTGGACATTCACTCCAGTTCCTTCCTTGGCCTGGGCATGCAGCATCCCACAATTTCCTTAAATAGCCAGGGATGGAGGTAACAAGTGAATGTCTTTTATTTCACAGGACCTTTCACTAGACTTGGGAGTCAGGGTACCTGGGTTCAAATCCTAGCTCCAATACTTAATGGTTGCAGGTAGATGGGCAATTCAAATTACCTTACCTCTGGACCAGAGTTTCCCCATCTGTAAAATGGGAATAACACTTACCCACCTAAACTCAGCCCTAAAGGACGATCATAGGGAAAGCACTTGCAAATCTAAAAGCGCTATATTAATGTGGGTAATTAGTTTGTGTGATTCCATAGCATGGGGTTGGGTTTCTCTTGAGTGTCATTACTTCCTCAATTCAATTTCCTGAGTTCTCAAGACTTACCAGCTGGGTCCCACTGCTTCATTTTTAGAATCATTTTTAGTTCTATGGTACAGTTTACAAAGCACCTTTCTCACAATCACCTTGTGAGTTATAGACAGTACAAGTATTATTATTCCCATTTTACTGATAGAGAAACTGAGGCTCAGAGAGGTTATCTGAAGAGCCCAGGGCTACACAACTAGTAGCTGGCTGAGCCAGAACTGAAACCCCAGACACTGGATTCCAAGTACAGGACACTGCTGCCTTCCCATGTGCTTCTTCCTCTTCAACCTCTTCCCTCTTCTTCTCTTCCATTCCAGCATCACCGTGCTTCAGAGCATGAAGCTAGGCATCGATGTGAACAGACACAAAGAGATCATTGTAAAGAGTATCTCTGCTGTGCTGCTCCTGCTGCTGAAGCACTTCAAGCTCAATCACATCTACCAGGTGAGCAGCTGGGAACCCCTAGTCCTACCCTGGGAAAGGCCTGGAGCGATCAAAAGCTGCATTAAAGAGAAACTGAGGCACATTTTGAGTACGATCAATTTATTAGTATGGCTAGCAAACACCAATAAATCGGATCCAAGGCTTCTCAGTAGTCAAGGATACACCTGACAGTTAAGGCAACGTTTTTATAGCATTTACACAGTGATTATAGAGACATATTTTACTCCTGATTGCTTGGTGCTCTTATATCAGTTCCTTACCAGGTGGACCAATATGCTATAACTAACATTCTCTGTAAAGTCTCATGGTGGGCAAACATCTTATCACCACATTAACTCATCTTTCCCCATGGTCAGCAAAGGCTCATGGATTAGAATTTTTATAGTTGGACTTTAGTCCATAGGAATAAGGAAGTTTAGAAATTTTACTAATAAGGCCTTTAAAATCAAGTCTGAATTTGATTCACAAACATTGGTTTTGGTTAGATATAATTCTCAATTATTCAATTTTTAAATTTTACAATAGGCAACTGAAGTTACAGGCTTATGAGAACTCAAACTCACATAACGAGGGGGCCAACCAGTGCATAGTGCACTGATCATGATAAATTGACTAAGCCTTGTTAAAATAATACCAAATAAAGTAGGATATCAATTTTCAATTTCATAGGCCTCCTCCCCTTAGAGAGGCCATGACAAGAACTTTCATAAAGACCCTCAGCCAAACTGAGTTTTGTTGTTATCCTTCCTTTCCTGTCTTCATCCAGGTTATCCATCCTTTAATCAGTCAATTAACAAGACATAAAGAGCATTTATTAAGTGCTTAATGTGTGCCAAGTACTGTGCTAAGAGTTACAAACAGAAACCCAAAGTGATTGATGTCTTTGGGAGCTCACATTTTAGGGGAGGAAATAACACATACATAAACCTGTTCATACAAGATAAAAACAGAGCTAAGAAAGGGGGGGCCCTTGAAGGAGAAGGCAATAGCAGCTGGAAACATAGGGAGAGGCCTCCTGGAGAATGGTGTATTTGAGATGAGGCTTAAAAGAAACCAGGATTCTATGAGGTTAAGAGGAAGAGCATTCAAAACATGGAGGGTAGTGAGTCACATGTGAGGAGTAACCCACAGGCCAGTGTGGCTGGACTGTAACGTTTGTGGAGGGGGATGTCAAAAACCGAGAAAGGAAGCTATGGGCTAGGTTGTAAAGGAGCTGCAGATTCCAGAAAAGTTTATATTTGATCCTATGGGTAATGGGGAATCATGGAAGTTTCTGGAGTTGGGAGTGGGTAGATGTGTGGAATATAGTCAGACCTGTGCTTTAGGGATAACACTTTGGTGACTCAGTAGGATAGATTCAAGTGGGGAGAAACTTCAGGCAGGAAGACCATTTAAATAAGCTATAGTAATTGTCCAGGCAAGAGATGATAAGGCCTGAACTTGGGTGGTGGGTATATGTGTGAAAAGAAGGGAATTAGACATGATTTCTCATAGAGTGAACAGAGAGGAAAATGAGCCTTCCTGGCCTGTATTAGGACATTGCCTGATAAACTGGGAAATCAGGTCCCTTTTTCCTTTGGGATATTAGAACAAAACTGTGGCTGGTAGGGGGAGAAGTCTAAGAGCATGCAGGAGACGAGTAGGGGTAGGGGGTGTCTGAGTGTGTGTGCATGTGTCTGTGTGTGTGTGTGTGTGTGTGTGTGTGTTTATGTGTGTGTTGGGCTTGATTTTATCAACCCTAGACATGTAGTAGACTGTTTCCCACAGGGTATCCTGACTCCTCGACGTACCCCAAAGAAATAATCAGGGTATTGGGAAGTCCCGGGTTAACTGAGTCTTCTTCAGTTTTTAGCCAGAAGAGTAATAATAATAATAATAATAATAATAATAATGGTCATAGTAGCTGACCTTATAGTAGCTGAGTTTTATTGAACTTTCAAGGTTTACAAAGCAGTTTACATGTATTATCTGTATGTCTGAGTCTCACGACAACCCTCTGAGGTAGGTCTTGCTGCTAGCTCCATCTTACAGCAGAGAAACCTGAGGCTCAAAGAGAGAATCAGTGGTTTGCCCAAGGTCACATGTCTGAGGCAGGATTCAAACCAGATTCTTCTGATTTTGAGTCCTCTGTTCTATTTGCCGAGTCAGGCTGCTTCTTATGGTAGAGAGAGGAGGTGGTTGTGACTGTGAGGGAAAGTAGGCAGAGGATGCTGGTGTATTTGTGTGTATAACGGGGGTAGACAAGGATAAAGGAACCCTAGAATGGGGTCAGGAGAAGTAGGACATGACTAAAACAGCTGAACAGCCACAAAGTGTAAAGGAAAGAACACTTGTTCTAGAATCAGACAACTTAAGTTGGAATCCTGGGGCTAACATTTCCTAGCTATGTTACCCTGAATGAATGGGAAGGAAGGAAGGAAATAAGGCTTTATTAAACACCTACTGTGTTCCAGACGTGGAGCTAAGCACTTTTTACAGCTATCTCCTTTAATCCCCACAACCCTGCAAGGTAGTTCTTAATGTCCATTTTACAGTTGAAGAAAGTGAGGCAGAGGTCAAGTGACGAGGCCAACGTCACACAGGAAGTATCTGAAGTCAGATTTTAACTCAGATCTGAACTCAGATCTTTCTGACTCCAACGCCAGGGCTCTATCCATTTTTCCACCAGCTGCTTCCCTTAAAACAAACTCTCCTGGACCTTAACTTTCTTATCTATGAAATAGGGATAATAATATTTGCAAGACCTACCTTCTGGGGTGGTTAAGAGGAAAGCATGCTCTAGACAGCCAGTCAGTCAACAAGCTATTTGGCAAGTGCTTTCCCTGTGCCAGGCTCTGTGCTAAGCCCCGAGGATACAAAGGCAAACAGAACCTGTGCTCTCAAGGAGTTCAAAGTCCAGTGGGGTAGACAGCATGCAAACAAAGATGCATAAACGAGCTGGAGATATAGATGGTGGCAATAGAAGTTAATCCACTAGGCTTATGAGGGAGCAGGAAAGGCTGCTTGCCGAAGGGGGATCTTAGCTGAGATCTGGAGGAAACCAGGGAAGCCTGAAGTGGAGATGAGGCAGGAGAGTTTTCCAGGCATCAGGGACAGTCAGGGAAAATACCAGGCTGGGGGTGTCCATGTAAGGAACAGCAAGGGGGCCAAAGTTATTGGACTGTAGAGTATATGGATGGGTGTAAGTGTCAGAAAACTGGAAATGGAGGGGGAGGAGCCAGCTTATGAAGGGCTTTAGGCGTCAAACAGGATTTTATATTTGATCTTGGGGAAGGTAATAGGGAGTCATTGACGTTTATTGAATTGGAGGGGAGCCAGGCAGGGTGACATGACCAGAAACCTTCACGTGTTATGCCCATGTATACTACAATTATTGTATGGTTGGGAGGATAGACAAATTGTAACTGGATAGGCAGTGACTCCAATAGGGCCTCTCTTTGTATCTTGACAAATTCAGGGTGGATGGCAGCTCTTTCTTCCCAGGCCCAGTGAGCCACCAAGCCCAACCATAAAAGTTTCTGTAGGAGAGAAATATGGTGGGAAACAACACAGCTATGTCCCATCTCTCCCCCTACACACAGCTCAGCAGAAGACAGACTAGAAGACCTAAGCTTGCAGTGGTCACCACCCTCCCTTTGGTGGTGACTCTAGAGAGGGGAGGGATTTCTGGTAGCAGGAATCATAGTAACGCATTCCCTTTCCATTAAGCTTAAGCTGCATCTTCCACTGTCCAGGGTCAGGGAGGTGACTGTCTTGATGTACTCTGCCCTTATTGGTCCCCATCTGATGACTGGTTCTGGGTACCACATTTTCGGAAGGATATTGACCAGCTGGAGAACATCCAGAGGATGGTGAGGGGATGGAAGGGCATGTCTGACAAGGATCAAAGGAAGGAATTGGAGTTGTTTAGCCTGGAGAAGAGAGGGCTTGGAGAGGAGGGGAGGGAGAAGAGAACCTGATAACTGTCTTCAAGTATTTTAAAGGGCTATCATGTGAAAGAAGAATTAGGGGCAGCTGAGTGGCACAGTGGATAGAGTCAGGACAACTTGAATTCAAATCTGGCCTCTGACATTTACTAGCCATGTGGCTCTGGGCAAGTCACTTAACCCTGATTGCTTCCAAAATAAACACAAGAAAGAAAGAAGAATTAGATTTTCTTTGCTTAGAGTGGAGGAGTGGGTGAAAGCTTCAGATAAGCAGATTTTGGCTTGATATAAGGAAGAAAGAACTTCTAAAAATTGGACAAAAGTGGGATGGGCTGCCTAGGGAGGAAGTGGGTTTCCTTCACTGGAAGTCTTTAGGCAGAAACTAGGTGACCATTTATTAGGTATACTTGGGTTAGAATTCATTTTCAAGTATCAGTATGGCCCTTGAGGTCCCTCCCCACTCTGAGAGTCCATAACTGAGCTCATTCCTGCTCTGTCTCTGGCGTGAAACCAGGGTAGGGAGGACCTTTCCAATGACACCATTTAAAAAAAAATTTCAGTGAAGACTTAGAATTTTGATTTATAACACAATTGGAATTAAGTGACTTGCATAAATATTCTATATTTTGGAGGATGGGTGACTCAATATAATGTTTGTTAGTTTGGGCATCAGATTTTGGCTCTGCCAATAACCAACTATGCAACTTTGGACCTCTCTGGGCCTCAGTTTCCTCCTCTGTAGAAAAAGGGAGTTGGACTTGATGATGTCTGAGGTCCCTTTCAGCTTTAACATTCATCTAAGAATAACTATTCCCCTCCCCCCATCCTCCCAAGGAGTGCTGCTGTATTATTTCCTGTTTGTCCTTTACATCCCCAGTATTTATTGGAACAGTGCCTGGTGCATATCAGTTGCTTTGTAAATATTTGTTGATCTCTGCCCCTCCAAGACTCTCTGCCCTCAGCCGATCTTTGGGCACTGAGTCTATCCAGTTTCAGAAGAGTGAAACGAATCCTGACATCTTTCCCATTCCTGGCTCCCTCCTGAGGTCATGAGCACACACAGCTCACTCTTTTTAAGGTTGTGCTCTTGGTCCCTCTGGTTCCTGGTAACTGAGTAGCAACTCCTTTCTAGGGTGCTTCCTTTCATTTCCTCTATGTTGCTGGCAATTATTGGGGCCTGAGTGCACCTGTCCTGGCTAAATCTGGAATAGTAGGGCCATCGTGGACCAGACATTTAGTGCTATGAAGGATAGCTCTTCCTATGGGATTCCTTTGCTCCTTTTGGATTAAGAAAAAAAAAAACACATCACTTCATAATTATCTTGGTTTTAAAAAAAAATTGATGTTTTTTTGCAAGCATCTCACTATCGGATCTATCTAGCTCCTAAGTCACATTTCACTTTTTGTGTGGAGTCTACTTATTACACAGTTGTATGTATAGTAGAGGTTGAAGAATTATAGCCCCATTTCGCAGATTGGGAAACTGATGCCTAGAGAAGAGAACAATTCCAGGATAGCGTAGAAACTTAGTTGAGTTGCCCCAGAGGTTGCAGCCCTGAAGGGAAGACAGGCGAGGCGGTCTGTGTAGTGTTATAGAGCTAGATTCAGAGTTGGAAACCCTGGATCACTTGTTACTTACTGGTTGTGTGACCCTAGGCAAGTCATTTTACTTCTCTAAATCTTATTTTCCTCATCACTAAAATGGAAATAGTAAAATCTATAGTACTTACCTCATTGGGTTGTTGTGAGGAAGGTCCTTTGTGAATTGTAAAGTACTATTATGGGAAATGGGAAATGGAAACTTAGTGCTGTGGATGTCACTTGAAAATGGGAAGGATTCATGCATTCCCTCCTTATTCTTATGTGTGTTTTTTCCCAGTCCTCATCCTACCCGCCCAGTTGCCAAATTCACACACAACTGCCTTTGGTTCTTTTGATTTAGTTTGAATATGTATCTCAACACCTGGTGTTTGCCAATTGTATTCCCTTGATCCTGAAGTTCTTCAATCAAAATATCTTATCCTACATCACAGCCAAAAACAGGTAATTGAGTGAATGGATGAAAAAGTATTTAAGCTTATTATTGTTCTTAATAATTTAGAATGTTTAATTTATGAAATGAAAAATTATAATTAAAATAATAGATTATAAGTTTTACATGCAGAATGTTAATTTTAATAAATATTCATTGATCTTAATAATTAATAGTGGTTATTAAGTCTACTATGTCAAGAGTACTGTGCTAAGTACAAATGTTAAAAAGCAGTTTCTCCTGTAAGAAGCACCCCTTCTAATAGGGGGAGACAACATATGGAGAGGGTTTCAGTTGTAAGGCAGATGGTAATGTTTCTTCTTTAGTATCCAGAGGCTTGTTACCTGTTCTATGGTCTGGACACCCTGTGTAATAGAATGTGGTAGTGCATGCCCTGGACAAAAGTAGGATGAAGGCAGAATTGGTGTTTTGGAAATTGAATAGAATTTTCTTTGTTTCTCATTTCCTGGAGACCTGCCTTCACTCCAGGTTCCCAGTCCTGGGTGGACATTGATGATTCAGCTAACTAAGCTGTCACCTTTGAAAACTGACTGATGGGAATTTAGGTATTAACCCTTCCCAGATACATTTGTGTTTTAATGGGCCTCTTTGAAAGACCAAAGAGCCTTCAAAACTTAAATGAAACTCTAATGGTGACTTTTAATAGGCATCTGGGAAAGATTTTTTTGTGGGGACAGGGGGTGACCTTCTCATAAGACTGACCCTAGAAGAGGGTTGAGTAGAAGAACATAGAACCAGCCAAACCAGTCAAATTAAGAGCGCAGTGCCTTAATGAGTAGGGATGGAAGAAACTGGGTGGATGGGTGAGTGGGTAGTGGGAGTGTTGGAGTGGGAAGTAGAGTTCTAGCTCTCTTAGCTGTAATTCCAGTTCTGAATGGGTATATATTGCTAGGGATTCTTTCATCCTCAAAGCCAAATGTTTTTGCAAAAGTGTAACCCTATCCATGCATCTGCTCCTTCATGATGGCAATATGATAAGACCTTCATTCGAATCTTGGCTCCATCATGTACTTTGTTTGACCTTGAGTAAATGACTTTCTCACTCTAAGCCTTGGTTTCCTCATCTGGGAAGTGTGAGAGCTGGATGAAATTATATCCAAGACAGAAATCCTAGAGCATTCGAGTCATTCCAGTGCCTCAGCTAAATGCCTGGACCCCAGGAGCAGGAGAGGCCTAGAAATTCTTTTCTGGTCCTGCCCCTACCATTCCCCCTTCTCTGTGTTCAGAGCAGGCCCTTAAGGTTAAAAGGCAAGAGCAGCTGTTCTTCAAACAATGTGATCCAAGTGCTTAGTTATGGCAGAAACCAGCTTGCTTCTTACTTGTGAATCACGGGAGTTATATGAATGAACATCTATGGGTTTTGAGGAGGTGTTTTTAAAACAAAAGAAGTATTTTAGATTAAAAGGAATGGTTAGAGTTAGGCACTGATTACAAGAAAAATGCATGACTGCCAAGAGAGTGTGGAGGAGGAGTAGGACCTAAATATCTACCCCCCTCTCTTTGTAGTTCCTAAAATTTCACCATTACCACCAAAGGCTTTTTATTTTCTAAGGGTTCTCTAGAAAGGACTTTTTTGCATTTGGGAAAGGACAGTGATCCAAATCAAGATCAGAGTCTGGGTCTGGGCTCAACCACTTCCCAGTTCTGTGACTTCAGGCAAGTCATAAAGTCATAGAATTCTAGGGCAAGAAAGGATTTTAGGGGTCATGCGCACTGTGTATAGTCATAGCATCAAGAGAAGAAGAGATTAAGAAATTAAGGTCCAAGGTCGCATAGTATATTACTGCCACACTCAGGTCTCCTGACTCTGGGTGTTACGTACTTTCCACTTCAAGAATGAAGGAACGACAACTTTCCAGCAGACCAGTGATTCTCAGACTTTTTGGTCTCAGGACCCCTTGACATTCTTAAAAATTGAGGACCCCCTCAAAGAGTTTTTTGTTTATGTGGGTTATACTATATTAGAAATTAAAATATCTTAGTATTATTATGGAAATGATTTTGACTTCTCAGACCCTGGAAAGGTTCTTAGGGGGACCTCAAGGGTTCCCAGACCACACGTTAAGAACCATTGCTTTAGACCATAGGATCATGTTGTCTCCCTCTCTGATGTCACTATAAGATGAAGATAGTATGGGCCTTACGTACTGTACAGGGTTATTGGGAGGATTAAATGAGATAATGGATAGGAAAGTGCTTTATAAGTAATAAAATACTTTATGTAAAGTAGTAGTATTAAAACAGAAGTTAACACA
>CM053585.1:461775112-461796003 GCA_028646515.1 Pseudochirops corinnae
TCTGGGCCTGCATACTTGAATTCAAGGGCAGCAAGTAAAACTTAGCTAAACTTACTATCTCCCTGCTTACTTTGGGTACTAACTCCCTATTGGCCATTTTTATTCTGTCCTTTCTGGTCCAAGGATCATTTTGTTTAGCAGAGAAAACAGGAGCAAAATAAAAGTTAAATAGCCATCTTCTATCCAGCAGCTGTCATCATTGTCCTATCGATTTGAAACAGTGATTCTCTCCCATCTCTGACTCTTCCATTTTTTCTAATAGAGGTAAAAACAACACAATTTGTTGTTGGTCAGTTGTTTAAGTCATGTCTGACTCTTTCTGCCACAAAAACCCCAAATGGGGTCACAGATACTGGAGTGGTTTACTATTTCCTTCTCCAGCTCATTTTACAGATGAGGAAACTGAGGCACAGAGGGTTAAGTGACTTGCCCAGGGTCACACAGCTAGCAAGTTTTTGAGGCCAGATTTGAACTCAGGAAAATGAGTCTTCCGGACTCTAGGCCTGTTGTTCTATCCATCACACCGCCTAGCTGCCCCTACAAACTAAAGAAAAGCAACCTTTTGTTGTCCTAATTTCCCTCCATTTTAAAAACAGGAAACCCAGAGAGGTTAAATAACTTGTGTGAGGTCACAAAGCTTATCCGCAGAGCTGGGCTCCTACCTAGATGTCCTGACTACTTGGCCCCTGATCTTTTGACTTTATTTTGCAGCAGTACCTTTCTTATAGAAAGGGCCCCTTACCTCTTTCCCAGTAGTTGCTTTCATATAGAAAGGTGATATATGTGTGTACATATATATATGTATATATACATAAAAATATATGTGTGTGCATATACACATACACATAAAATGCAGAGAGGTACTTCGATTTTTTAATGGATCTGTGTTCTTATTGGCATGGCTACTCACTCAGGGTTGTAGATCATAACCCATCTATACCTTCTTCTCTCCAATAGGAATAAAAGCTCCATGAGGGCAATACTTTCATTTTTGTCTTTGTACTCCCAACAGCTAGCACAGTGTCAGGCTCCTAATAGATCCTCAGTGAACACTTGTTGATTGGTTCTTTTCCCAGCCAATTCTTACCCTTGTCTTCCTACTCTGTGTACAGCTTTTAATTGGTAATGTGTTATAGCCTGCTCCTGTTTACCACATGCCAGAAAAAAAGCTTTAATTAGTTCAGAGAGGAACCTTCTCTTAATGTAAATAAATAATAGAGTATAGAAATACTGATTTACAGCTACTGTGAAATGTTAGCCAGATTCTGTCATCTCCTCCCTCCCACCCTATTCTGCCATAGTTCTGCAATAGCTTATCATCCCGATAGCATCCTACCCTTGTAGGAGGGAGGACTTGTATTCCTTGAGTCCAAATGAGTTTTACCATAGAAACAGCGTTACACATGGTGCATAAGGAATATTTGAGATGACATCTAAGACAATTCTTCATATACACTTTATCTTAAATAGGCATGTGTGGGCTAGCCTGGGAACCTAACCACAGTTCCTAAAATGTTATTCCTATGGAAATAGGTATCCTGAGTATCAGATAACTGACTTATTGTTTGTCCTTCATTTGACTTGTGCCTGAATTGGCTTTAAGTGAAGCAGGGTTGTGCAAAGTTGTCAGCCAGACTCTCTTTTCCTAAGTCATTGAAATCCAGTGGCAGGACAAAAGTTAAGAGGACCAGAGATGTCCCGGGATACAGTGGATAACCTTGGCATCTTCTGATATCTGACCAAGCTCTAAGTACTCCATGACACCTGCTTCAACTACCTTCATGGCCATTGGATCAAATTGTTCTCATCCTCCCATTCCACCGTGGAAAATCCCCACCCATGTCACTGACAGGTGGGAGGTCAGTCTGTTGTCCTCAACCTAGTGTGGCCCCTCTACTGAGATGGTTTACTGGGGTGCGGCTGCCGCTCATGCTGTAGCTTCTTGGAGCCACAGGTGAGAGCTGGGTGACAGGTGGACACCAAAAGTTGAGCAGCCCTGAAGAGGGCTCAGTAGATCCTCATACCAGAAGTGTTACTAAACACTTTATACACTGACTTACAAATAACAAAATAAACACCTTATACACTGACTTACAAATAAGCTTTTATAATGTAGACCAGTTGGTAAGTGTAGACAGAATATAGTTCTTTCAGATCTTAACTGATATAGCTCTCTATGAGACAAATTAGAATAAACTTCATATGGGAGATTGTACGTTCCAAGGCTTTGAGGGTAACTGAGGGTGACTGAACTGAACAGACAAACAAAACCTATCTATGAGGTTGATGCTAGAATTTGGCCTTGAGCCAGAGCAAAGATGATTTCCAGTCTTCCTGTGAAGCGACAGTGGCACCTGGTGGTCAGAGTTAGTGACTACAGTTTTTTATTTCCCATTGCTAGGAACTGGACAATAATAAGTCACAAAGTCACCTACTTACTGGTGACCTGTCATGACAGCAAATTATTGAGTTATTTGTGATGATGCTTAGTTTCTCAGAATAATAGATTTTTAAAAATTTGATTGATGGCTGCTGCCCTCCTGGGACTATGAAAATATCAAAGAGAATGACTTAAAATAGCAACAGTAACAACTAGCCTTAGGATGAAAAACAAAAACATGAGAAGGAATGAAGGAAATGAGCATTTATTAAATACCTGCTATTTGCCAGGCAACGAGCTAAGTGCATTGCAAAAATTTAATTTACGCAACAATCCTGGATGGTAAATCCCCATCTTACAGTTGAAGAAAGTGACTTGCCCTGGGTAAATGTCTGAGGCTAGATTTGAATTCAAGTCTTTATAACTCTAGTTTCCTCCCCTCTGTTATTGGGCCCGCGTCAATAAATGGCATGTTGATTTTAGCTGTTATGTAGGTTTTTTATTTTTTTTGCCTTTTTTTTTTGGAGGGCAATTGAGGTTAAGTGACTTGCCCAAGGTCACAAGGCTAGTTTTTTTTGTGTGTTAAGTGTCTGAGGCTGGATTTGAAATCAGGTTGTTATGTAGTTTTTAATCAGGGCAGCTAGGTGGCACAGTAGATAGAATGCCAGGCCTGGAGTCAGGAAGAACTAACTTCAAATCTGGCCACAGATGCTAACTAATTGTATGACCCTGGGCAAATCACTGAACGCTGTTTGCCTCAGTTGCTCATCCGTGAAATGAGCTGGAAAAGAAATGGCAAACCACTCCAAATCTTTGCCAAGAAAACCCCAAATGGGGTCACAGAGAGCCAATGGGAAGATAACTAAACAGTGACAGCAACGAAGGTTTGAATCAACTTAGAATTTATCAGAAAGCTAGCTTCACTGCAAGTCAATTTGCCCTAATTCTCAATTTTGAAACATAATGGGAGTCATGGATAGCTCCCGTTTTTCTTTTTTTTTAAACTCTTTTTAAACTTCTTTTTCTTTTTAAACTCACTAAGACCCTATCCTTATCTTTAGCGGTAGTTCAAAGAAAGTCGAGGGAGTAATGAAATGGAGGGAGGAAAAGGACAAAGTCACAGCGTGTTAGAGATAGAAGTCGTCTTGGAGATCATCTGATACGCTAACCACTGAGCAGCTATTTAACTTTGGTCAGGTTCTTTGCCTTTGGGGGCCCTGAATTTCCAAACTCTAAATTAAAGCCTAGACTTAATAATCTCTAAGAATCCTTCCGATGTAACATCCTATGGATTTCAGATAAATTATATCAATATCTGCTTAACAAACCATGCAGGATATCTGACATCACGAGAAGCAATTGGGGGAAGATTTGAAATTGATTAGATTTAACATGTAGCATATATTTTTCTGAAAGAGTCAGCTACCAACTGATCAGACCTAGAACTGTTTGAATCCTGCACAGCTAGAAGAATCCCATCTTTAGAATAAGGAACTTCTTTCTTGTGTCATACTCTTTTGATAAGAAGGACCTGGTTTTATTCTGGTGACTCCTCCTCCTCCTCCTTTTTTGGGAGGTGGGGTGGGATGAAGCAATTAGGGTTAAGTGACTAGCCCAGGGTCACACAGTAACTGTCAAATGTCTGAGAGTGGATTTGAACTCAGCTCCTCCTGACTCCAGGACCAGTGCTCTATCCACTGTGCCATCTGCTGCCCCTATGACTTCTCACTTCTCTTGCTTGTTGCCTCCAGGTAGATGATCTGAGAACATTAGTACTTGACATTCTCCAAATTGTAGTAACCAATTCCTCTTATAAGCACACAGGTTTGCAAGGCTCAAAATAGAACAATCTTGCTTACAATTTAATGGAAACAGACTGAACTCATTTCCAAACCCACAGACAGTTTCCTCTTGTATCTACACTTTAGTTATACTTTACCTTCCTACTCTCTGGCCATCTTCTTATCAGTAGCCCTCTTTTCCATGCTTTTCTGTTCTGAAACTGTAGTCAAATAAGCTCTATATTTGTTCCTGGAAAGGGTGTGTCAATCTACTCTGTATGGCTTCACTCCCAGCTTTCCAACTGCCTAGGTCAAATGACTTACGCAAGATCACCCAGGCAATACATGTCGGAGGTAAGATTTAAACACTGTTTCTCTGTCTCCAGACTCTTTCCACTATACTGAGGCACTTCCATATTTTCCTTATACCAATATTGACTCCATCTGCTACACCAAATTACCTCTCAAGCCTAGAGATTCAAAGAGAAAAACAAAATGGTCCTTGCCCCCAAAGAACTTATATTGTCTTGAATATATTAACTTCAGAAAACTTTTGTTATAATGCATATGTGAACCCTAGGAACAACCTAAGAAGTTCCTATATAGCCTTCTCTCCTTGACCCATTAATATAACAAATATATCAGATTAATTGTTACATCTATTTATCCATTCATTCATTTAAGAAACAAGTATATGAATCATCATGCTAGGTCCTGGGGCACATACAACATTTAGATAAAATATAGTTCCTGCCCTCATGGAGCTTATAGTCTAATAGGGGAGAAGAGAAAGAATACAATATTATAAGAGAAACATGTTAGAATAATGCAGAACAAATTGTTAGCTATGATCCAAAGAAGAAAATTGCTGGTGATAGAGTAGGTAAAAGAATGGAAGAGGTGGCTAGGAATTCATTAGGTAATAAACGTGTGGTAGGGAAGGCATGGGTAACAGTATATGCAAAGACAGAGAGGGAAAAGAGAAGAAATTCTCTTGGGGGAAAGAAAATAGTCTATATTTGCTGTAGAATGCATAGAAGAAGTTAATATGAAATAAGGCTGAAAAGGTAGGATGGTACTAGATGATGGAGGGTCTTAAATGCCAAGCAGATATTTATTTGGTAAGCACTATGGGACTAGGAAAGATCTGAGTGTAGAAGTGTGGTATCATGACCCAGTCTATGCATTGGAACATGAGAGTGGAGATGGGGAGACCTATTAGCAAATAGGAAATATCCAGGTGAGTGGTAGGAGAATGTAGTATTTCTGAATCCAAATGAAGAGAATATATCTGATGGGTATGGTCAATTGGGTTCCATTTTGCAGAGGCTGAAGATGATAGGGACTAAGAAATGCTACTGGATTTGGTCATTACAAGGACGCTGGTGATTTAGTGAACAGTTTCAGTACAATGGGACTATGGACTAAAGCCAGATTGCAAAGGTTTAAAGCTAGGAATTCAATCAATCAATAAACATTTATTAAGTGTCTGCTTTGTAAGGCTGCGTGCTAAGTGCTAGATACAAAAAGAGGCAAAAGGCAATCCATGACCTCAAACAATTTACAGTCTAATGGGGTAGACAACATGCAAACAAATACATACAAAGCAGGCTGTGTGAAGGATGAATAGGAAATCAGAGAAAGAAGAGACTGGAATTAGGAGGAGTGGGAGAAGTCTTCCTGTAGAAGGTGGGGTTTTAGTTGGGATGTTGGGAAGCCAGGTCAGTAGTCAGAGCAGAGGAAGGAGAGTATCCCAGGCATGGGGGACAGTCAGAGAGAATGCCCCAAGCTGAGAGATGGCGTATTTTGTTCATGAAACAGCCAGGAGGCCAGTGTCACTAGATCGAAGAGTATGTACTGGTGAGTAAGATGATGGAAAATTGGAAATGTAGAAGGGGACTAAATTATGAAAAGCTTTGAATGCCAAACGGATCATTTTGTATTTGGTCCTGGAGGCAACAGGAAGCCACTGGGGTCTATGAAGTGGGGGGTGGGTAGATGGGTAACATGACTGGATCTGAGCCTTAGGAAAATCACTTTAGTGGATGATTAGAGAGTGGAGTAGGGCTGGGCTTCAGGGGAGACTTTTGGCAATCTGAAGCCACAGAATGGTGATTTTACATAATTGAAGGAAATGCTAAATTTCAGTTAGAGGTTAGTGAAAATAAGAGTGTAGGGCTTTTTTTCCCCCATCCAAGTTCATGGACTCCCTTAAAGTACCCCTGGTATAAAGAAACAGTAAGTAGTGAAGAAGATTTAGACAACTCTTTGAAGAAGTGGAGGGGAGAGATGAGATAGTAACTGGGTGGAGTAGAAAGCTTCCTAGTTCGGGGGATACATGGAGTTGTCTGCAAGCACATGAAAAGGAAGAGGGAAAGGGAACCACTGATGGACGAGATCCTGAAGGGAGATGGGAAGGAAGGGAAGTAAGAGTCTGGAGACAGGGATTAGCTTCAGGGAGGAGTATGGTCAGAGGGAAGAAGGCCCAGGAGTGACACTCAAGTTTTGAAGAACAGAGGAAAGGAGGTGGTGAGATATGTTACATGGCTTCCAACTTCTCAAGGAGACTTTGACCTTGAAAGGACAAATGAGATGCTGGACAGGGGAGAGCCAAGGGAGGAGGAAAGTAGCTGCAGGAAGTTGGAAAACCCAACCCTATGGAGGCTCTGTAATTGGAAAAAGGAAGTGGGGAATAAGAGAGCCCGAGTTCTTTAGACTTTAGTTCTCCCTCCTAAGACTGAGCAGCTAGGTGGCACAGTGGATAGAGTATCATCCTTGGAATCAACAAGACTCCTCTTCCCGAGTTCAAATTTCGCCTCAGACACTTACTAGTTGTGTGACCCTGGGCAAGTCACTTAACCTTCTGTTTCCCTCAGTTCCCCCATCTGTAAAATGGGGATAATAATAGTACCTACCTCACAGGGTTGTTGTGAGAGTTAAATGAGATAATAATTATAAAGTGTTTAGCACAGTGCCTGGCACATAGTACTTGTGTGTGTGTGTGTGTGTGTGTGTGTGTGTGTGTGTGCGTGTATGTGTGTATATGTTAGCTATTGATAATGTGAAAAGAGAATCTGACAACACTTAGCAACTGACTAGAAGGGGTGGGGGAAGGGAAGGGAGAGGACAAAGTCAAAGTTCACTCCCAGGTTGGGAGTCTGAATGTCTGAAATGATGGTTGTGCCCTGGACAGAGATAGGGAAATAAGGAAGAGAAGGAGGGTATGGGGGGAAAATCTGATGAATTTTGTTTTGGACATGTTGAGTTTGAAATGCCTCTGGGACATCCAGTTGGAAATGTTTAGTAGGCCCCTATTGGTCATCTAGGTCAGTTTCCAAGATAAGTGCTATAAACCCAACCATAGGTTTATATGAGCTCAATATGGTTCTCTTATAGCAGCAGGGACAAGTGGAAAAGAGGTTTGGTTAGTAGCTTTCCTCATGCCTCAGAGATGGCTCTGAAAAGGAAGGAGGCAGTGATCAACGCATTTAATCTCTAGAAGCCAGGGCATATTTAAAATAACTTAAAGTATTGTATTTTTTGTAAGGAATTTCTAAAAACCTCTGGCCTCATCAAGTTGGCGTCAAATTCAGGAGCAGATCCCTGCTGGCTGCCTATTGACTTAGAAAACCATAAATTATTATTATCTTTGTTCTATTTTGTTAAACATTTCCCAGTTAGATTTAATTGGGAGTTTTGCCAGGGCTTAGGGCCCTTGAGCCACAATTTTGACATCTCTGATTTAGACTACCTCTAAAACATTTGGAAATCTCTAAATCTTTGATTTTTAGGAAAATTCTTAGAAGAAATTTTCTCTGAAAAGGAGTGTGTATCTTTTTGTACATGGCCCTGGAAAGGGAGGAATGAAGGGGCCTGTTGTACTGGGCTGGGTCCTGCTCCCAGAGCTCCAGTTTGACCCATGGTTACCCCGTTGACATTTCAGAGCTGATATTTCTCTAGGTCATGTGATACACATAGAATATGTCCCTGCAGAGACTCACTCACCTAAACATATATTATTCATTAGTACTCTGACTCTTCTACCAAAAGACAGTCAGACAAAAGGAGAGATAAGGTGACTTACATTAAAGAGGAGGGGGAAAAAAACAACAATTTTTTTTAGCAAGTCTGAACAAGTTCACGATGAACTAGGAGGAACACAGGAAAAAACATTAGTCTTTGGCCTGTGCAAGAGAAATGCCTCCTGGGACCTTTTATAGAAGTCCTACTATGGCAAGCAACAGAGACAAAACACCTTTGAGTCTCAGCTCTCCAGAAAAGGCTATTCACAGGCTTCTATCATTTTGAGTCCTGGGCAGTTTACTGTGAAGCAAGACAAAGAAGGTTGGTCTGTAGTCAGTCTCCAGAGGAAACCTCCTGGGAAGGAAGCATAGAGTAGTCTGTGTTTGATAAGACCATCATCAGGAGGTCCCGGGAGGCCAGGCTATGAGCAGCGCCAGCCATCCTTCTTTCGAACTTTCATTGTTAGACTAGCTGAAGAAGGATGGAATAAATTATAGAGCTGGAAAGGGGCCTTGGAGGTCATGTCACCCGACCTCCTCGTTTTATGAAAGAACTTGAGGTCCAGCTAGTGTGTGACTGAATCTAGACCCCGGTGCTCCTTAGTCCTGGTCTACTGCAGTTCAGCTACAATACTTCAAAAGACCTGAATGTGAGTCTCAATTCTTCCATGCTATGTGACCTTGGGCAAATGACATAATGTCTCTGTATCTCATTTTTCTCTGCTGTAAAATGGGTGTAACAAAACTTGTCCTACCAACCTCATGGGGTTGTGAGGAAAGGGTTTTGTAAACCCTAAAGAGGCATAGAAGCATGAATTTTATTGTTCATTATCATCAACAAATTTATTAATAATGAATATTATTATTATTTCATCTTTGTATTCTGACCATCTACCATACTGCTTCCACATAGCAGGCATTTAGTACATATCTGTTAAAACTAAATTTATGGGGGCAGCTAAGTGGCACAATGAATAGAGCACCAGCCCTGGAGTTCAAATCTGCCCTCAGACACTTAACACTTAGTAGCCATGTGACCTTGGACAAGTCATTTAACCCCAATTGCCTTGCCTTCTCTCCTCCCAAAACAAAATAAAACCAAACCCCCACTAAATATATTATTATTGTAAATGTTGGATACTAAGGGAGGTATGAGGGGTTTTCTCTCTTTTTAAAACTTTTATTGATAACTTTTGTTCTTTTTTCTAGTCATTTCCAAATATTCCTACCTTAACCCTCCCTTAATAACACCACCAAAAATAAAAAGCCAACAAGAAAACCAACCCATAGAGTGATCACAATAAAGACAGTATAGAGCATTCCAAACCCATAATGCCTAGCTCTCTACTGACGGTAGGGAAGTTTCATCATCTGTTCTCTGAGATCAAGATTAGCTATTACAGTTAATCTGAATTCAGTTGCCTTTTAGTGTGGTTTTTATTTCCATTGCTATGGTCATTGGGAATATTTTTCTCCTAGTTCTGCTTTTATAAATCTTCCCACGTTTCTCTAAATTCCTCATATTCATCATTTTTTTCAGCTCAATAATATTCCACTATAATACTCATAGTCCATAATTTCTTCATTCATTCACTAATTTGTTATATAAATTCTCTTACGTGTTTCTGAGGGTTGGTGTTTTGAGTTTTTTTTTGAAGGAAGAATTTTTTTTAAGCACCTAGTGTGAGCCAGACACTGTGCTAAGCACTTTTATTATCTCAGTTGATCCTCTCAACAACCCTCTGAGGTAGGTGCTATTATTATCATTCCCATCTTACAACTGAGGAAATTGAGGCAAACAGATTAAGTGACTTGTCCAGGGTCACATAGCTAGTAAGTGCTGAAGTTGAATTGGAACTCAGTTCTTTGTGATTCCAGACTCAGTGCTCTATCCATGTACTACCTAGTTGCCTTTTTGCTACCACAGAAAGTATTGCTATGAATATTTTGATGCATATGAAACCTTTGACCTCTTTGGGCTATATGCCTAGTAGTGAGATCTCTGGGTTAAAGGCATGAATATTTGAATGACTTTCCTGTGCGGACTCTCCTAATAGCTATAGCAGTGATTGAGGCCATGAAATGTGTTGAGGGATAACCCCTCTGAGGACTTGGACTCATCTTGTTAGAAAAGAAACAGATAAAATGCCTCCTCCACTGATTATAAAAAGTAACACAATTATAATTTAATAATAATTGCAGAATTACTAAAATAATGTTTTAAGGTTTAGAAAGTGCCTACATGGTAGCTGAGCTCTTTTGTTGTTCTACTTAACATCTGTATAGTTATCAAATGAATGAACATATATAAAGTCTTTTGCAAACTTTACAAGATAAATACATATTACTATTATTATTGTTATTTTTATTATTATTACAATCTGACTTGTTTGGGGAAGATAGTGCCAGACTGGACTTTGCCATGCAGTGCAAATTCCCATGGAAAGGAGCCAAAACTGCTCTCAGAAGCACAAAGATTGGTCCCCCCGGGGTCAGGTTAGAGCCAGATACTGCCAGTTTGTCACAGGGCAGGAAAACTTGACTTTGAGCTCCAGTATGCCACCCTCTGTCTTTTCAGCTTCCTGACCCCTGAAGGTTTACCTTACATCTGGGTAAATCCTAATGCCCACAAGGATCATAGCTATTCATGTCCCAGCAGTTATACCCTTATTATTTGGCTCACTAGACACTAGGATGCCCTGGTACATGTTTTCCAAAGTCTTTACTTTCTTTGTCCTTTCTTAAGAAAGATCTTTAGATGGCAAAGAATTAGAAATTGAGGGTATGCCCATCAGCTGGGGAATGACTGAACAAGTTGTGGTATATGAATGTAATGGAATACTATTGTGCTATAAGAAATGATGAACAGGTGGACTTCAGAGAAACCTAGAAAGACTTACATGAACTGATGCTGAGTGAGGGGAGCAGAACCAGGAGAACATTGTTCACAGTAACAGCCATGGTGTGCTAGGACTGATTTTGATAGATTTAACCCTTCTCAGCAATGGAAGGACCTAAAACAATTCCAAAGAATACATGATGGAAAATGCCAGTCACATCCAGAGAAAGAACTGTGGAGTCTGAATTCAGATTGAAGCATACTATTTTCACTCTTTTGTTTTTTCTTTCTTGTGGTTTTTCCCTTTTGTTCTGATTCTTCTTTCACAACATGACTAATGTGGAAATATGTTTAATATGATTGTACATGCATAACCTATATCAGATTGCTTGCCATCTTGGGGAGGGGAGGGAAGGAGAAAAAATTTGGAACTCAGAATCTTATAAAAGTGAATGTTGAAAACTGTCTTTATATGTAATTAGAAAAAAATAAAATACTATTAAGTGGAAAAAATGAAAAAGAAAGAGAAGGCCAAATGACCATCCTTTTATTAAAATGCTGGCATTATTAATAAAATAATTAAATTACCTAGAAAAAAAGACCGTTAGAGCATCATGGTGGTAGATAGAGTGTTGGCTTTATAGTCACAAAGACTCTGGTTCAAATCCTTTCTTAGATGCTTACTGGCTATATTACCCTGGACCAATAGCTTAACCTCTCTGGGCCTCAGTGTCTTTCTCTGTAACATGATGATGTTAAATCTGACAGTTTCCAAAATACATTCCAACTTTATGTCTATTGAGCCCTTGAACCCTAAGTTAATGTGGTCATCAGGTCTGCTAGTGGCTTAATGATGTTTTTAGAATAAGTGCTGAATTTGGGGTCAGAAGTCTTGGATTTGAATCTTGGCGCCACTACTCACTAGTGCTACTCACTGACCTTGGGCCAGTCTCTTCATCTCTGAGCCTCATCTGTAAAGTGAGAGGCTTGGACCAGTTGGTCCCTAAGGTCCATTCAAGCTTTAAATCCCATAATCCTATGATGTTAACCCATCCCACAAAAGCCATTAATCGGAATGAGATAATGGATGGGAAAGTACTTTATAACCTGAAAAACTCTACGTAAATGTAAGGGATCATTCTGATAATGACGATTAATATACCTCTGTAGTTCTAAAATCTCATAAGCCATATTTTATTCTGTCACTGTAAAATGTTACTAAGAGTAGATACCTGTTTCTAATCTGAAATCTACCAGTTATTATTGGTTGGATGCTCACAGACAGACATGAAGCCTAGAAAGGAAACAAACCATCTGGTGAGAATGGACCATCTGCCATTTTTTCCTCCTCTCTCTCCTGTTTGGGAACGGGGCAGTCTACCAGAGTGTGGGTAGATGAGATGAGGTGCTGAAGGGCTCAAGTTTCCTGAATATTAAATCAATCTAACACAGAGGACTCCAGCAGAGGGAAGATGAAAAAAAGTTTCAGAAAGAGACAAACTTTTTTTTTTTTTTATAAAGTTGCAGACGTTGCATAGTGTTAGACAGGGATGTCATTTCCTCTTTTCTGGTCCCCAAGCAAAAAGTCACAGAAGGAAACTGACTCAAACATTAGCTCAGAAATTTCTTCTGCCTCCATTGTCTAATGCCCCTGTAGACATGGAATGCCTTGGGACCAACATGGTATTGAATGTAAATTTATGCTGTTAGATTTGTAAGTGGTTGAGCAAAAGAACAGAGAAAGCCATCTCCTAAGCTGAGAGCTTCTTTCCAGATTGACCATCCCTGCCTGAAAAGGAATCACTTTTACCACTGCTACTTGAAGAATAAACTAGGTGGTGTAGAGGATTGAGTGCTGGACCTGGAGTCAGGAGGACTCATCTTCCTGAGTTCAAATCTGGTCTCAGATACTTACTAGTTGCGTGACCCTGGGCAAGTCACTTGACTCTGTTTGCCTCAATTTCCTCATCTGCAAAATGAGCTCGAAGAGGAAATGGCAAACCTCTCCAGGATCTTTGCCAAGAAAACTCCAGATGGGGTCATGAAGAATCAGATGTGTCTAAAAGTGACTGAACAACAACCAGTTACAGTACCAATTATGTAGCTGGAAAAGATAGCTCTGGGGCTTGCTGTTGTGATGATACATCCACGTGTACTTTGTATTTTTTCTTTTGTTATAGGAAGCTGGAGACAACAATCAATTCTGCTGGAGGAACCTATTTTCCTGTATCAATTTACTCAGACTACTTAACAAACTGACCAAGTGGAAGCATTCCAGGACCATGGTGAGCTGGGGTAAATTCCAGGACAGTGGAAGCCTGCCCCCCTGAAGAGCTCTATTATAATAATGATGGTAATGGCAGCAATAACAAAAGGCAGAAGAATGAGATAATCACAACAACAAATAACAAGATAGTAGCAGGGGGTGTCCTTGTCCTCGGACTCTATCTGTGAAGCCTGTTAAAGAAAGAAGCAAGATAATAGTCGTCACAGTGACACCAGACAAAGAGTGATCTTTTATAACGCAGGACTTTAATGTTTGTAAAAGGCTTTATCTATATCATTTCATTTACCTGTGAAAATAGACGCTATTATTTTTCTGAGGAAACTGAGGCAAAGACTTGCCCAGCATCAAGGAGCCAATAAGGGCCAGAGTTAGAATTTGAACACAGTCTTCTCCTGACTTAAAGACCAATGTGTTCTTTCTCCCATGCTACAATGCTTCCTCTTCCTCTTCCTCCCCAATAAACATTGATTAATTGCTTACTGGGCAACTAGGTGGTACAGTGGATAGAGTATGGGGCCTGGAGTCAGGAAGACTCATTTTCCCGAATTCAAATCCAGCCTCAGATGCTTACTCAATGTGTGGCCCCAGGCAAGTCACTTGACTCTGTTTTCCTCAGTTTCTTCATCTGTAAAATGAGCTGGAGAAGGAAATGGCAAACCATTCCAGGATCTTTGTCAAGAAAACCCCAATGGGGTCATGAAGAGTCAGGACTGAAAATGACTGAATAACCAGGAAAAAAAAAATGAAGGGGTTGGACAAGATGACCCCTAAGGTCCCTTCCAGCTCTGATTTTCATTTCTTGATGGCACAGCTGTAGTGGAAGGAGTGCTGCATTTGGACTCAGAAGGTCTGGGTTTTAATCCTAGCTCTGCTGCTTCCTACCTGGGCACCGTTGTACAATTTATGTTACTGCTCTGGGTCTCAGGATCCTGCCTGTAAAATCAGGGGGTTGTATTAGATCCCCTAGAAGGTCTCTCCAACCTCTCTGTCTAACCTCCTATGAACCCTCTGTCCAAGCAGATGTTCAGAGAGTCGGGAAGTGCTCACCTTTGCTCAGATAGGCTCTTGGTAGGAAAGTTTGCTCTTCCAGTTTAAAGGACACACTGGATGTTATTGCTGGGAGGACAGAGAAGAACCAACAAAAAACTGGAGAGATGGCAGTATCACTGAATGTTTTCTGACTGTTCCATTGTCCTCAGTTACTACATCACTATGATGGCATTAATTGCAGATTGGGCAGCTAAAAATTTCATGAGTTAAAATTCTGGTGGGCTGATGGGTTCAAAAAGATTCATTGTGTCACAACCTGTTTCATAGAACGTGGAATTTAGCACGAGGGTGGCCTTTCTTGGATTACTGCCCAAGGTAATTTAGATGCAAATGTGCTAGAAATGGTCTCTCCTTATCAACCCCTGGGGTATATCCTCATATTGGAAGCTGAGCCAGTAGGACTATCAAAAGAATATTAATTATTATTCCATTAATTCAATGAATATTTATTAGGAATCCACTCTATGTAAGGAGGGATGCTAGGATTCAGAGCTCCTGGGATCATAAAATCATTTGGAGTTGGAAGGAATCTTAAAGGTCATGTATTTTCTAGGTGAGAAATTCTATCAATTTTCTAGGTGAGAAAACTGAGGCCCAGAGAAGTTATGTGATTGGCCCAAGGTCAATAAAAAACCCAAAGCTATGGCTTCATATTAAGAGGACCTGTATTATACGTCTTTGTGTTGTTTACATTTAACACTGCTCTTAACCACCATTTTACAGACAAGAAAATAATTTGTCAGAGATTTACTCATGATCACATAGTCTAGTAAATGTTAAAGCTAATAGTAAACAATAGTAATTGTTAGTATGATAGCTGAAGATTATATAATGCCCTAAGATTTGCAAAGGCTTTTGCATAGCATATCTCGTTCTCGTTTGATGGAATGTTAAGTTCCTCATGGCAAGAGACTTTTATTTTTGTCCTTGTATTCCTAGTACTTGGCAGAGTGCTTGCACATAGTAAGCGTTTAATAAATTCTCTTTGGTTGATTGATTTGATCGTTACCTGTAAGGTAAGTACTAAAGATACTATCAAACTCCTCCTCCCTTCCCCATTTTAGTTGGTTGGGGTTTTTTTTGCTTTTTGGATTTTTGGAAGGCAGTTGGGGTTAAGTGACTTGCCCAAGGTCACACAGCTAACAAGTGTTAAGTGTCTGAGGCCAGATGTGAATGCAGGTCCTCCTGACTCCAGGGCCAGTGCTCTGTTCACCGTGCCACCTAGCCACCCTCTCTCTCCCATTTTATAGATGAGAAAGTGAAGCTAAGAGTAGTCAAGTGATTTGCTCATGGTCACACAACTGACTTTCCTGAGTATTAGAGGTGGATAGGATTTGAACCTAGGTCTCTTGTTTCTAAATCAATTGAACCTTTTGAAACTTTAACCTCTAGAAGAACACAGACACACTAAAGGAAGAATGGTATGGCTATATTTCCATCCTATCTCTCTGAGCTACATCCCCAAACAGGTGGCCATTTATAATGGTGCCCACTGTTCATTGTAGTGCCTCAGAGATGCTGCTTTATGTTCAACAGTGAAATGTGAGCTGGTAGGCAGACCCTTTCTTACTCTGAGTGGCAAAAGGAGTCAGCAACTGATAATTGATATCCACTGATATAATGAGGATCTGCCCCATTTGTAGAAGTTATATTTTAGAAGTCGTCTCAAAGAAATTCCTGTAGAGAAAAGAACCCTGAACTGAGGAAACTTCCAAGTTCAAGTCCCAACTTTGCCATTAACTTGATATGTGACATTGGGCAAGTGATTTCGGGAGATCTCAGTTTTTCCATGTGCAGAATGAGACCTAGATGACCACTTAGAGACTTGTAAGAGTTAATCTATGATGTAATTGAAGTAAGAAAATGCCAGATGTATTTGAGATAGAGGAGAAAATCCCTCCTTTAAGGCCTAAATGTCAAGGTGCTTAGTAAAGATTTTAATGTATAAGCAGACACTCCTTTAATCAGAGCCTCAAACTAGGAGATGTTAATAAGAGGCTAATACGATGTATGTGTGTGTGTGTGTGTGTGTGTGTGTGTGTGTGTGTGTGTGTGTGTGTACGTGTACATATGTACTAGTTTGGTACTAGTTTGGAGCTACAAGGTGTTTACAAGACAAATGCACCTGCGGGCAGCCTCTCTGAAGGGCAAAGCATTTCTTTTGGCTGCCTGCAACATTGGCGGTGTTAAATGGCACCATGCCCTTGATGTATTAGAAACTGAATTACAAAATGTCACTCCCCATCCAAGGTAAGAAGAAGCCAGTGCTGCAGCAGGCCAAGAAAAGTAGACTAACACTTCAGGTGAATTGCCTACAGATACATGTCTGGTTAAGACTTTGTAGCTCCCAGCCAGTGCTTAGAGGATAGGGGCTGACTGGGAAAGTTTCCCTTTATGTTCCTAAAGAGGAATTCTGAGGTAGCCTGCTCATCTAAGTATGGGCTGGGCCATCTGAAGGTGAGGAATCTCCAAGAACATGAACAAGCATCACAGATTTTTCCTTCTCTTTCCTCTTCTACTGTACAGATGTTGGTGGTGTTTAAATCTGCCCCTATCCTTAAGCGGGCACTCAAGGTCAAGCAGGCCATGCTGCAGCTGTATGTGTTGAAGCTGCTGAAGATCCAGACCAAGTACTTGGGGCGTCAGTGGAGGAAAAGCAACATGAAAACCATGTCGGCCATCTATCAGAAAGTGAGGCACCGCATGAATGATGACTGGGCTTATGGCAATGGTGAGTGGTCTGAGGGTTGGCCTCCATTTACCCTCCTCTCATGGGTGTTAAAGTAACTCAAGGTGCCTTTTTTTCCTATGCACTGGGGGAGTGTTATTGCATGCTCTGGATGAGGAGAGAAACCACTACAAGTTGAATCCCCTTGCAGTGACCTCTAGGGGACTACATGAGTTCTGACATTTATGTCCTGAGACACTGAATGCTTGAGGAGAAAGAACATTGGACTGGGTGTTGGAGGACCTTAGTTCTGCTCTAAGCAGGCCATTTGACCTTGGGTCAGCCACTTGATAGCTGCCCTAGGCCTCTTTTTCTGCATCTGTGAAAGGACAAATGAAAGTGAAAAATAGTCCACACAATTTAACTCTGAGATGGTATAATTTCAGGGCAGACATGGTGGGATCAGGCTAAACAGAGTGTCACTCAGAGACCCTGGACAAAATGAACAACTCTAGAACAGATTTCTGCGATCCAAACTTGCCTCAAAGCCTGTTAAATGAGGACATTGGACTAGATGAATCCTAGGAGTCTTTTTTTATCTCTAACATTCTGAGTCTATTAAATCTAAGTAAGCAAATACAGTATAAAAACCTGCATTTTCATAAAAGAGAGAAATTAGAGAATGATGATTCGCCTTCTCCAAAAGACTGAGTGTAGAACTCACAGAATCACAGAATGTTAGAAAGGGGACACAGAGGCTGTCTAATCCAGAGCCTTCATTTTGTAGATGAAGATGAGGGTGATAACTAATACTGTTATGGCAGTTTAAGTTTTGCAAAGCACTTATGAGATCTATTATCTCATTTGATCCTTCCAACAACCCTATTAGGTAAATCCTTTTTTTTTTTTCAAGTAAAGGCATTTATTTTGGTTAATGCACCAAGCAGGATCTTCCTTAGGGGAGGTAGGCCCTCCCCCCTTTATGGGAGGCCTAAGCAAGCTTAAGGGGTGAGGAAACTCCTTAAGGGAGATAGCCGATCCTTAGTGGGAATAATAGTTCCTTAAGAGAGACAGCCCCCTCTTAAGGGATACCCCAGCTTAAGGGGTGAGGAAACTCCTTAAGGGAGACAGCAGGGTACCTGCTATATTATCCCCATTTTGCAGATAGGAAACAGCTTAAGGAGATGAAATGACTTTCCCAGGGTCACACAGTCATGAAATGTGCGAGGCAGGATTTTAACTCAGGCCTTCTTGACTCTAAGCCCAGTGCTCTTTCCATTATTCAAGTGAGTTTCCTTAAAATAGGATTCAATCTGTACAGTTTCCTCTGCTTTATAAAGTAAGGTTGACCTGTGTAGACTGAAATAAAGGGTCTACTGGCTCGGAACCTTAATTATACAGAGAGTTTTTCAGTGTACTGGTGTTGGCTACACAAATATAGGTTTGCCCTATGTTTACATAGCTCTAATAAAGGCTTATTAGCAGAGTGGCATATGCTTGTTGGCATTTATAACATGCTCAACTTTGGATGAGTTCAGAAAACAAGAATGCATGTCACTGGTCTGCTCGAGGCATCATCGGACCACTTCTACCATGGAACATAAAGCATAGCTGGCAATTTAAATTCTTGGAATGTTTTTAGTTAGGTGAATAACTTGTCCAACAGTTGGCAAATCCACCAGACATTTCTGACATTTATTTACTTTTGACACCTTGTTGCTACCTAGCCTCAGTCCAAATTCTGCTTCTTCATAATGAATAACCACAACAGTCTTCGTTCACATAAGGCCATAGAACTTGCAAGTACTTTGTTTACTGTTTCTCTGAGAGATAGATGAGTGCAGAGGTATTACTGTCCCCATTTTATAGATGAGGACACTGAGGGTCTGCCCAATATCACACAGGTAAGTGTCAGAACTGGGGCTCAAACTCCAAGTCTGTTCTTCTTCCTAGTCTGCCCCCTCCTTTCCCCCCTGCTTCTCAGTGAATCAATAATGAGGCAAAAAGGCACAAATTAAAGGTGAAAAAATAGCATAGTTTAAGCAGTTCTGAAGATAATCCTCGGCAAGATAAAAGTAAGACTTCTAACTCCTAGCCCTAAAGTAAAAGGCCGAGTGGCATGCCAGGAACCAAAAGAGATGAACGGTTTTTTTCCAAGGAGGGTGTCCCAAAAGTCTGTGTGCAGTTAAAGACTTTAAGAGCTTTGTCTATTCCCACTTCCATCTAGGTAATACACTTGGGAGTAACTACCTTTCAGAGCCTCAGTCTCTTCATCTGTAAAAATGGGAATAGTCATATTTGCACTACCTATCTCTTGGGTTTGTTGTAAGGAAAAATGCTTTGTGAACCTTAAAGCATTCTATAAGTACAAGTGAGACCAAGATTTGTCCTTGTCTCAGAATTGTGGAATTTCCAGCAGGCAGTAAGAGATCACCCCCATTAAGCAGATTTTGAAGAGATTCCAGAGAAATGGGTTAGGGGGGGGCCTCATAGCAGTAAATCCCCTCAGATTCAAGCCACTGTGCCCCATACTGCCTCTAATACTTTCCACTTCTACTTCCAGTGAAGTTTGTGGATGGCCCCAAACTGCTGAAAGCTGACTACCCTCTACACTGACTCGCCAAAATTCCCTTCTTTGGCCAAGATTCCCAGATACATGTTGACCTCCCTATCGGAATCTAAGCTCTTTGAGGGCAGGCACTGTCTCTATTTGCATTTGTATCCTTAGCACAGGACTAAAACATAGCATTTAAAACTTTCATTCCATTGCTCGTTGTAGCTGGATCAGAAAGGTGTACCCCCAGTGATATGTATGCTTCTGTTATCATCCCTCTCCCTCTTCCCAATGCAGACATTGATGCCAGGCCATGGGACTTCCAAGCAGAAGAGTGTACTTTAAGGGCCAACATTGAGGCCTTTAACAGCCGGCGCTATGACAGACCCCAAGACTCAGAGTTTGCACCTGTGGATAACTGCTTGCAGAGTGTCCTGGGGCAGAAGCTGGAACTCCCTGAGGATTTCTATTATTCATATGAGCTCTGGTTGGAGAGGGAGGTGTTTTCACAGCCCATCTGTTGGGAGGAGCTACTCCAGAGTCACTGACTGGGCTCTCATCTGTCTCCCACACAGTGTTGAATGCCATGGGAAAAACACCCATGTGTATACACACACATACACACACACACACACACACACACACACACACACACACATATGGGATCCTGCCCACTCTGATCCTTCCACCTTTCAGAAGTTTTCCTAATTTTAATTCAAATCTGAAGCTCCAGGTCCAGAATGGGGAAAGCTTGGTTTGAGGGGGTTAGGGGAAGGGAGAGCAGCTGTCTCAGCCCTAGATTCATCTTTCCCTGCCCATACTCTGGGAAAACTGTCTAAATCCGGGACAGACCTGGTAAGGTCAGGGCAAGAAGTGGAAGACAGGGTCCTGGGACCAAAACATACTACTCTACAGCCAATTTCCAAGATCCAGAATGGCCTTGAATACTAATGAGTCTTATGGTGGGGATGGGGAGGGCTCCAGACCAGGTACACTCTGGATAAGATCCTGGACTAGGTTTCTCCTTATTTCCCCTTTGCCTTTGGTGGCTAGGAGAGCATTCCCTAGGCTCTCTGGGGCTTTCTGAACCCATGGCATTCACTTCAGTATAAGACTTGCATCCCTCATTATCCTAAATTAGGTGACTATTGGTGCAGAATGAAGGAAGACAAGTGTTTTTGTGGTTCAGTCCTGGGTTTCTTAAGACTTTGCCTGAGGTTTTTTCCCAAATGCCAGATTTGAAATTAGGTTCTCTTTTCAATCTCTTTCACAAACGTCTCAGGCACCTGTACCCAGTCAAACCATACAGG
>CM053585.1:461796103-461806651 GCA_028646515.1 Pseudochirops corinnae
CCCCCCCCCCCCCCCCCCCCCCCCCCGGTCCTAGAGGACAGGTCTATTCTTCAACACGGGGCCGTTGCTAGATTACAGAAGACGAGTCCTATTCCCCAAGCTCGGAATGTGGGAGTATGGCATATTGTATATAATGATTATTTTCTGTGTTCCCTAAAGAGTCTGCACTGGATTTCTAAATGATTGCCCTGCCTCCTCTGTTAGAGTCTGACATCATTTTAACACCCAGGTTTCCTCAGAACGTGTTTTCTAATTCTGTAACTTCCCCAGCTTCTGAATGCCTGAACTTTACAGAAAATTACCCTTCTTTGCCCACTTCATTTTTCAAAAGACAAGGTAACCACAGGAGAGCATAGTTATTATATGAAAATTCTGTCACTGGTGCTGCGGATCGATTTATTTTTTAATTGAATGGAACAGCAAAAACAGCCTGGCTTACCTTTTTTTTTTCACCTTCCAACTTGATTAATCTTCCTACCCCTGCAATTTCAGTGTCCTGGGGAGATTTAGCGATGTTGCTTCCACCTAAAACCATGAATGCGTCTTCAGAAATCTAAGGGCTGGTGTGCCAAGAGGCCTTGTCTTCTCCATGCTATATAACAAAACCACCAGCTTGCTGACAGAAAGAAGGCTGAATGGCCTCTCTCCTCGAACAATAAGGACCAATAGCCCGCGCTCCCCCCCCTCTCCCAACAAAGATACCCTATGGCCTTATCTCTTTCAAATTATGCCTTCTAAAATGTTCTTTTCTCTGGCTCCAGTAAAGCTTCTTAAGGCTTCTGCTGAAACTGGCTGTATTCACTCCTTTCCTTGTGAGAAACAGAGACTTTGTTTCGCTTGTGGTATTATTAATGTTACAGCATGTTGTTATGGATGCTCAACTCAATGTAATAAAATTTTATTAAGCACTTCCAGAGGCGGCATGCCGAATTATAGAGGTGTCAAAAATGCAGCCTCCATTGGCTGGTGACACCCCCCAATGCCGAGATAATGTTCACATGTGGTTATCTAAGTCAGTATGCAGGCCACAGTGATCCTTAGGAAGGGTTAGACCCTTCCCTTCCACCCCCTCCCCCTCATTTCTTTTTGAATTTGTTGCTTCAATGGGTATTGAACACTCATTGGAGTCAGGAAAACCCAGAGCTGGTTTGGTCTCTGACACCTACTGACTGTTTGACCCCAGACAAGGCATTTAACCCCTCAGTGCACCCCTCTCAGCTTTAACCAAAGTGCTTAACTGGATATCCTTGAACTTTTTTTTTTTTTTTACTATTTAATAACAGTTTCAGCATTCTTGGTTTTCTCTGCAATCTTATGGATTTTATTTTAGGCATTTGAAAACATTATTCAGAGAAGGTGCCTATAGGCATCCCTAGATTACCAAAGGAGTCTGTGACACAAAAAATGTTAAGGAACCCTACTCTAAGACTATGCGTTGCAGAAAAATCTTCCAAAGCAGAGATCACCAAACACCAATGAAATCACAAGTCCAGACAAAAATAAAGGGAGAGCAGAGAACTAGATATTAGAAAAGATTCAGAGATAACACAGTCCCTGTCCTCCTTCAGAAGGACATATCTAATGGAGATATAATCAATGTATATACCAATAACTTTTGTACAAGATGCTACGTAATATGCACATAAGGAAGTGCCAAAGAAAAGTTCTATGAGGTCAGAGGCAAGAATGACCCTAGGAAGGAAATAGAGCAAAGCCACAATAACAGCCTTAGATTTTATGGGCAGTTGGGAGCACAGTTTTGGAACAGAATATAAGCGTCTCAGCCATGAAATTTCATATGACTTAAGGTTTGAGCTGGGTATGGTAGTGCCCAGTGGGGTTATAGCCTTTTGCTGGGCACAGTATTTGTGAATTCTATTAGTCTGGACTTGGAGTAGTAGTGATTTGAATGAAACGGCAATTTTCCAGGAAATAACAATCATAAATATATTTATTTCACAGGCCTCTAAAGAATTCACATTCTTAAGAGCTTGTGAATAGACCCTTAGGCAGAGTTTTTTTATTGTTTAATATTTAATGATGCATTAACATTCTTCACAATTCCTCTGAGATCAAGAGTTATTATCTGTGCAGATGGAGAAACCAAGGCACAGAACAGATTTTTTTTTTTACTTAAGTCCCAAAGTTCTGCCCCTGAGTTATTGGGAAAAGGAAAGTAAAGGAATAAACATTTATATAGCATCCACTATGTGCCATGAATTGTGCTGAGCACTTCGCAAACATCTAAGACAACAACCCTGGGAAGTAGGTGCTGTTATCCCCATCTTACAGCTGAGGAAACTGAGGTGAACAGGTTAAGTGACTTGCCTAGGGTCACATGGCTAGTAAGTGTCTGAGGCCACATTTGAACTCTGGTCTTCCTGACTCCAGGCTCATCATTCAGTCATTATTAGGAAAAGTAGTTATGGGTTTTGGCACTTGGCCTCATAGTCTACATTTTAGATAGTTGTCTTTAATCTCCACAAGGGAACACAGAAATTAGTCTAGATCTCAAATAATGGACCTGGACTTTTCAATGAAGCAGCTAGATGGCACAGTAGAGTAAGAACAACATTCTGGACTCAACATCAGCTGCATATGACCTCACATCCTTTGGATACTTGCCATGTGACCCTGGGCAAGTCAACCTCTGTTTGCCTCAGTTTCCTCATCATTAAAATGGTGATAATAGCACTACCTCCCTGGGTTGTTGTGAGGATCAAATAAGATAATAGATGTGAAATGTTTTCGCACACTTTAAAGCCCTATATAAATGCTAGCTATTCGCCCAATTAGAAATCATTTGTGGAGCAGGGAGGATAAACAGACTCATGAGCCTTTGGCAATTCTCAGTGAGAAAAGCATTGGAATATCATTTGAGTGCCCTGGATTGTTGAGAATGCTCAGCCCTGATCCACATTTAGGCTGAATGCTGTTGACTTAATATTTTTCATCTGGGGAACACTTTCATACAAATCAAGTTGGGTTAATGATTTGATCATGAAATCCTTCACATGAAAAAACTAAATGGTTTATTTTAGATGTAAGTCAGTGGGGTATAATTGAAGAAACTGCTTTCAGACACTAGGTTAAGTATTTATTTATGACACCCATTTCAGGTAAGCAAAAATGGAATTCTGGAGAGCCTTCTGCAAATGGACATAATGCATAATCAATATATGTCATCCTTTGTCTACAAAGATGATCCCGTGTACAAATATGCTGAACTATTTCTCCCTTTCCCCCCGCAAGGGATGGATTTTGTACTAATCCATCTGTATTCATTCATCCTTGGGGGCCAGTGACACTTTTACAAGACAGCTTGCTAGTGCTAAGGATACAGTCCAAGATCATGGAATAAAATGAAACCAACTGGCCAAGAATTGACACCATGACCTTGACCTTCTGGGTGTCCTAACCAATAAGCTATATGTATAGGCACTACTTGGCATTAAGTGCCCAAGGCTACAGGTAAGAGCTCTGCCACAGACTCATTGCTAGAATGCTAGATGCTAGAAACTATGGTATTCAGGGGTTAGTTGATGGTTTAGGGCAAGAACGAATCCAATCGCCAAGCACCTAGGCACAAGTATGACAGTCTAGCTGAGATGAGTCACCATGGACTAATTCAGACAAAAGCAGGATCTTCCAAGGGACTGTATTATAACAAAACTTCCAACCTGGAGTAGATTCAAGGGTGAGAAGAGGTATTAAGCCTGAACGTCACAAGGGAGAATCTGAAGAGCATGAGTCAGAAACCAGTGACAAAGAGATGCAAAATTAGGATAGGCAACCAAGTGGGAAACCCAAGAAGGAGTATCTAAAGAGAGAGAAACCAGGACCTAAGCTGAAACCTCCAAGAAGGAAATCACAGTAGGATTCAGGATACGGACTCTTCCTATTTTAAATGTGATACTCCATCGTTGAGACCACAGCTTCCTTAGCTGCAAGCTGTTCTATGATCATAAATCCAAAGGTGGAAAGGACCTTAGAAATAATCTCAACAATAGTCTTAAGATGTTTTCATTTCTAATACAGTAAATGGCAATAAATAGAATCCATATAAATAAAAGCTCTTTGGGGAGAATCCTCAAAAATTTTTTTAAGAGTTTAAAGACCAAAAAGTTTGAGAACCATTTCTCTATGCCCCTTATTTTATAGAAGTGGAAACAGACCCAGAGAAGGAAAGAGACTTATCCAATGTCACAAAGTAGCAAGTGTCATATACAGGACTCTATTTTCAAATTCAATACTATTTCCTCTAGAGCAAGAATTTTTAACTTTTTTGATGTCTTGGACCCCCTTAGACAGTCTGGTGATGGATCTCTTCTCAGAATGTTTTTAAATACATAAGAAGTGTTTCAAAGAAAATGCAGCTGTCAATTATTTATGTTTATTTAATTATTTATTTTTAACAAGACTCAAGTACAAGGTTAAAAATGCTTGCACTAGATTTCTCCTCTTGCTTAAGCACTATCCCTGTCCACTAGCATCTCTACAATCTGTTGCATCTGATATCAATAGGCCCTGGACAACAACTGCAGCTAAGATCTCCACCATCTTTAAAGCTGTTGATCCTTCCCTGCGTCAGAATGTCCTTTCTATTATATGGAACAGTCTTTGAAGAATTATTGTAGGATTTTGTCATAAACAAAGATATTCATGAGTCACTCAGCTGACTCTGTGGCAGCTAGTTCTGTTCCTAGAGATGATTAATAATAATGAATCTTTTTAAATGGTGCTTTTCACATCATCTGTATCAAAAAACCCATTTCGGATTAAATATGTCTGGAGGATGCTATTAATTATCCATATGTAAAGTAACCATTGTCAGCCTGTGAGCCTCCTTCTGGTTCATTTTATTTCAACCAATGAGATAAAAGCATGCTTGTCAGCTGAGAGCAGGGATGGGGACAGAAAATGGGGAAAGCTGATTTACAGCTTGCATAACCCCATCACTCACCACAAAGCTATTCACAGGGCAGCAGCAAAATAGGGAGTAGGAAAGGAAAGAGGATGGAACAAAAATGGTTAATGAGGAATTGGAAGCCAGAATCAGTAACGTGGTAAGAGCAGTTCTCTGAGTTCAGGTCAGTTGGCCCAAATGAACTACATTCCAAGACAAGTGAAAAAATTGTGGCTATGATTGAGGAGACACTGTTCATATTCTGAACAAGAACAGGATAATTCCAAAGGACCGATAATGAAGCATGCTTCCTGATAGAGGGTCATAGAATCTAGATAAGACATACGTTTTTGGACATGGTCAGTGTGGGAATTTGTCTCATGCAAAATTATTATGAGTCCTTTTTTTCTTCCAATGAGAGAATGGAGATAAGAGGGAGAAAAATTATTGTTAATTGAAAAAATAATTTAAAAATAGGATACGTGATACTGTACTACCCTATAGATGTGCAGATGTCGAGAAAGAAAAAGAGAGAGAGGGAGAGAGAAAATGCCTCAAGTTCTAAATGCTATTGACCTTGATCCTTATCTTGATTCCTGGTGACTTTTAGAATAGTTATTAAAGAGACAATTTGTGAGCATTTGCAAATAGAGGAGGCAGTCATTTTAATAGAATGAATGTGGGTTATGTTTTGAAACCATAATAGTCACACATGGCTCATGCCCTAGGTCACCTCATGCCTTCTTTTTTGGATAATACAATCTCCAAATAGCCTAAATGATCAGAAAATACCTGATCTGGGCAAATGATATGAGACCAAATAGAATGAATAGTTTTTCATCATTGCTCTCCAGCACAATAATTTTGTAAGAAAGGAAGAAATTGGGATCCATATTAACTCTATACATAATCCCCCTCTAACAGGGGCTCAATGAACAATAGGGCAACTCTATACCTACTCTAACAAGGTTTTAATTTACCCCTATCAAATTTAAGCTTATGAGCTTCACTCCCCCATTTTAAGCTGTGGGGATCTCTTTGGATTTCAATTCTATCATGCAGAATATTAGCTATCCTTTTCCTGAGGAATCAACCACAAATTTGAATAGCTTGCTATTTATGATTCCATCTGAATCACTGATGCTCTTAATGAAACCATAATGACTCTTAGCAACCACCACGTCCCTTTCCAAGAGTTCACAAAGCATCACTTTAATTATAGGTTGTAGAATTTTGCCAGGAATCAGAGTCGAGCTCTCTGATCTATAGTTGAAAATCCTCACTTTTTCCTTTAGGAATCCCCCTCCCCAATTTGTTTATATCCAGTCAAAGGAACCCTAATTTAGGGTTGAAAGGGACCTCAGTGACTATAGTTCAACCTGTGCCTGAAAGGAATCCCTACTTAACCCTCTGGACAAGTAATCATTCGGTCCCTTGCTTGAGGACCTCCAACTAGGAAGAAACCACTACAGTACCTCCTCCCATTCTTGGACAGTTCTAATTCTGCCTAACTTGCCTCTCTGCAGTTTCCACTCATAACTCTTGGTTCTGCCCTCTGGGATCAAAGGGACCTCTTTCACATGATAACTTCCAATACGGGTTATCTTGTCCTTTCTGAATATTCTTTTCCAGACTAAACATTCCAAGTTCCATCAACCTGATATGGACTTACAGCCCTTCACCACCCTGATTGCCCTGTTCTGAACCCTTTCCAGTCTGTCAGTTTTCTTCCTAAACTATCATGCCCAAACCTGAGTACGATACTCCAGAAGTGACCTGACCAGGAGAGAAATGATACTAATTAATAGCTGGCATTTATATAACTCTTTAAGGCTTGCAAAGCACTATACTTGTCTCATTTGATCCTCACAACACTGTGATAGGTGCTACTATTATCCCTATTTTACAGATGAGGACACTAAGACTGAGAGCTATGAAGTAACTTGCCTGAGGAGTCGCAGCTAGCAAGTGTCCAAGGTAGGACTTGGAATGGGGTAGCACAGCCTGAAGTCAGGAAAACCCAAATTCAAATCTGGCTTCAAACACTTAGCTGTGCAATCCTGGGCAAGTCAATTAACCTGGTTTGCCTCAGTTTCCTCATCTGTAAAATGAGCTAAAGAAGGAAATGGCAAACCATTCCAGTATCTTGGCCAAGAAAATCCCAAATGGGGTCACAGAGTCAGATACAGTTGAAACAACTCAACAACAACAGTAAAAACTCCAAGGCTAGCATTCTTAACTACCGTACCATCTAGCTGCCTTTAGATGACTATTAGAAAAGATAGATTATCACTTTATTCTTGGAAGATTTGATAAAACATTAATTAAGCACTCACTATTTGTTAAGACAGGTGGCACAGTGGATAGAATGCTAGCTGTGTGACCCATGGCAAGTCACTTAATGATCTTTACCTCAGTTTCCCCATCTGTAAAATGAATTGGACAGGGAGATGGCAGATCTCTCCAGTATCTTTACCAAGAAATCCCCAAATGGAATCAAAATGAGTTGGGCAAGGCTGAAATGACTGAACAACGGCAACAACAACATGTATTAGAGAATACAAACAAAAAGAAAGACAGTTTGCCTCCAGGGAGCTTACTTTCTAGTGGAGAAGAGACCGTACATGAAAAGTAGCTGAAAGGGAGGGGGCAGGGTGGAAAAGTGGTCTGAAGAGTCAGGAGCTGAGGTAGGTGAGAAGTGAGCATTACACTCTCAGCTTCTTTTGAACTTATTATAATCCACTACCCCACCCCCCAGACCTGGTTACTTATTGAGGGGGGGGGGTGTTAATTACCATCTTCAAACCCAGCTTCATCTGTAAAGTGAGGAGCCAAACTAGATGGTCTCCAAGGTCTCTTCCCACATTCAATCTTATGATTTAGGATTGCTAGCTGTGCACAGACAGATTACCTCTACTCAGGTGACCCATTCTAAAAGCTGGTCCAGGAGGACAAGAGTATCTCTTGGCAAACCCTTACTTGGGGTCCAAGGTGAACATGGTCCCTTGCTTTTGCCACAGACAGCAAGTCTGGTAGTTGGTAATTTTAGTTCAAAGGGGATTTCAAAATGTTTCTTGGAAAGTTATGGTAATTTGGTTTTCCTCTCTTTAAAAAAAAAATTCTAATCAGTTAAATGGTTTGTCTATTTTATTGGCTTAAAAAACCCCCTAACTCCTCATTTTATTTGTTAATTCAGTGGTGTTGAAGTTTACAATAAAAAGGAAAACTTAATTTTTCAAAATTTCTTTGACCCCTTTCCCCAGAGGAGCCCTTTCAGAGTTTCCAGTGAGTAAAGGAGGTGGGGGGAGGGTATCTCTCATAAGGTAAGGAGGCAGAGAAAGCTAGAGCTAGCTCTTACTGGAAACCAGTTGTTAAAATTTCAGTGTGAGCATTTACACTTCAAAAATCAGCAGTTAATTTGATTTATTGTTTTGTTGTTATCTAGACTTAAGAGAGTGATGGGAAAAATGTTAATAATATAGATGTATTCTGCCTTTCAGAGAGCTGGTTGTTAAACATTAACCACACATCCCTGATAGGAAGCCATACAGTAAGCAAATGTTCTGTCTGACAAAGGTCAGCTAGGCCCATAAAACAGTCCTTAGCAATGGAGGCTTGTGAACAGTTTCCATAGGGCCAGAACTCTGAGAAGTCCTCTGTTAGGTAAAAGTCTAGGAGATTTATAGTGCTGCCAGTAGGCAAGATAGCTGACTCTGCTTCCAGAGCCACCTTTTGCTTCCTAGTCAGCTAAAAATGTTCCTCAATGTACAAGCAGCCAGTTCTACAGAGCTCTGATCCAAATGTTGCTACAGAACAGCAGTCTCTGCCAAAGTACCGATGCTGGGCTCCCACCCCCACCACCAAATCACTTGGAGGTCTACCAGTGGCTTGGCCATTGTCTTAACTGAGAAAAAGTCTTTGGGTTGGGAGAGGAGACAATATTCTTAAATTCTTACCTTGGAACGTTGCTAATAATTAGGCATAATCGCTAAAGGTCCTAGGAAGAATTCCCCTAGGGGAAAGCACTTGGTCCAAGCTTGTATAGCAAACCAAGTTCACTAAGATACCAAATTCAAAGGGAAAGCATCACTGTGGGCAACACAATGCGGGTCAGACTTGTTCTTCTGGGCTCTAGAGAGCAGAACTAGAATCAGTGGGTAGAAGATACAAGAGGGAAATTTTCAGCCTGATATAAGGACGGATATCATAAGAAATGGAGCAATTTGAAAGTGGAATGGGCTTACCTTAGAGACTAATGTGTTCCCTCCCCCGACCTCACCACCCCCTCAACTGGAAGTCTTTGTGCAGGACCTGGATAACCACTTGATTTGTATTCTTACATATTATAGCCCTCCCTGGCCTCTAAAAGATTGCATGTTCTTCTGTGATCAAAGGGCAATTAAACTGTGCATATCCTTTGACCCAGCAATGCCACTACTAGGTCTGTATCCCAAACAGATCATAAGAAAAGGGAAAGGACCCACATGTACAACAATATTTATAACAACCCTTTCTGTGGTGACTAAGAATTGGAAATTGAGGAGATGTCCATTAATAGGGGAATGGTTGAACAAGTTGTGGTATATTAATGTAATTGAATACTATTGTGCTATAAGAAATGATGAGCAGGTGGATTTCAGAAAAGCCTGGAAGGACTTTCGTGAACTGATGCTGAATAAAGTGAGCAGAACCAGGAAAACACTGTACACAGTAACAACAACAATGTGCAATGATCAGCTATGACAGACTTAGCTCTTCTCAGCAATACAATGATCCAAGACAACTCCAAAAGACTCATGATAGAAAATACTATACATCCAGAGGAAGAACCATGGAGTCTGAGTACAGATCTAAGCGTACTATTTTCACTTTTTTTTGTTTTATGTTTTTGTGTGTTTTCTCCTTTGTTCTGTTTCTTCTTTCACAACATGATTGATGTGGAAATATGTTTAACATGATTACACATGTATAACCTATCTCAAATTTCTTATCATCTTAGGGAGGGGAGGGGGAAAAATCTGGAACTCAAACTCTTATAAAAAATGAATGTTGAAAACAATCTTTATATGTAATTAGAAAAAATGAAAAAAAAGTATATTCTTCCAGAACAGAAAATGTCTCAAACTTTTTTGCTTTTCTTTGTATCTCCATTACTTAGCATAGTGCCTAGCACGCAGCCAATGCTTTATAAATGTTTCTTTTTGTTATGACAATGATGAGTTTTACCTTTTATCTCTAGTGCTGAGCTAGTGCCATGCACATACTAAGTACACAGAATCTTTTTTTTTTTTTTTGAGGCAATGGCGGGGGGCCCTAACTGACTTGCCCAAGGTCACATAGCTAGTAAGTGCTTGATGTGGAATTTGAACTCAGGTCCTCCTGACTCCTGGGCTTGTGCTCTATACACTTCCCCAGATAGCTGTCCCAAGTACATAGATTCTTATGGTGATAGTGGTAGTCACAGATATTGTAGAGGAGAATTGTGATTTGGATAGGGCAGAGTAAATGATCTCTGAAGTCACTTCCAACTCTAAATTTAAGATTCCATGAACAAAGTGATTTCTTAAATAGTGTAAATGAAGCAGAGAGAGAGAGGAAAGATATATCTGCACTGGCAGATGAGACATGAAAATATACGTTTT
>CM053585.1:461814118-461825401 GCA_028646515.1 Pseudochirops corinnae
ACAAACAAACTTATTTTTAGTTTTTCTTTTTCATTTCTTTTCTTTTCGAAGTGGGGAAGGAAGGGCAATTGGGGTTAAGTGACTTGCCTGAGGTCAAACTGCTAGTAAGTGTTAAGTGTCTGAGGTCGGATTTGAACTCAGTTCCTCCTGACTCCAGGGCCGGTGCTCTATTCACTGCACCACCTAGCCGCCCCTTATTTTAAGTTTTTATCAAAAAACAATTTTCGAAGCAGTTGTTGGTAAAAGCTCTAGGTTACTAAATATTAGTTTAACTCTGCCAGGGTATCTACAAGTTGTTGTTTGTCCTTCATTCTCAAAGAAGACTATGATATCAGGGAGGTGATGCCATGACTTGAAAGTGAATTGAAGTGAGAGAGGGCTGTGCAAAGTCACCAACTTCACTTTCTCCTTTGTAGCTGTCTGGGTCCAATGGCCTGATATAGATAAGGACAACTGGAGATGGCACTGGATGAGGTGGTCTACTAGTTAATTAGTAAAGCCCAATATGCAAATCCGCTTCATTTTCTGCAACTGGAAAGTATAAGAGTTTCTTCTTTAAGGGTAAATTGAATAATTATCTCCTTTGGATTGGAGATAACCTAGTCACAAGGATTTTATATTCTCAAACACATTATACAAACATGACTTTCCTTCTGTCTTTGTCTCTCCTCAAAGTAGTACTTTTAGTAGTTAAGTGTAGGAAAGGCTGGAAAACCTATAGCCCAACAGCTAGAATTTTTATTTAGAGCCAGCCTGTAGATTGAGGACAAACTATCTGAAGTCTAAACTAAAATAAAAAGAGAATTACAAAAAGAGCATTCCAATAAAAACATAAATTGAAGTTTAGAATATGTTCGATATACTTAAGGATTAGTGAGAAAGGTATCAAATTGTACCTTAGACTTTATTGTAAAATATAAATGAACATTTAAGGATATTTTTAAATGCTATATTCAGTTATTTTTAACAAAGATATGCTTTGATGAAATAAAATAAGCCATTAAATGTATGTAGTTTTGCACAAAGATTCTCATTTGTGTCTTTATTGAAGGAAGGTCACCAGGATAATCAAAGACATGTCCTTGGTCCTGTTCTGTTCAATATTTTGGTCAATGATTTACATAAAGGCTTAAATGTCATGTTTATCAAATTTATTTTATATGGACTTTTATATGAACATTTATATGAACTTAAGAGCAACAGACAACATTTCGGACAACAGAATCAGGGTTCAAAAAAGATCTTAACAGGCTTGAACAACGGACTGACTAATAAGATGAAATTTGATAATGATAAATGTGATCATATACCAGTGAAAAACAATTGCTGTATAAGGACAGGATAGGAGGCAATTTGTCTAGGTAACAGTTCATGTAGAAAACATATGGGGGCTCAGTACATTACCAGCTTAATATGAGACAGTGTGAAATGGAAATGGAAGCTAAAAATGTTAGTGCAATTTTAGGCTGCTTTAATAGAAGCATAGCGTCCAAAAAGAGAAAGGTGATAGTCCTGCAGCAGTAGTCCTGATGTGCTCTGATCTTGTCAGACAAAAAAAAATGCAATACTCTGGTCAATTTTAGATGCCACATTTTAGGAAGGACATGGGCAAAAACGTATATTTCCAAGAGAAGGCACCAGAATGATGAGAAAACTGGGAGCCTTACCATAAGAGGACTGAAGAGTTCTGGGAATGTTCAAAATTCAAGCAAAAGTGAAATAAATGATGAATTTTATATTCCCATTGACCTATTCAATTGTAAAATCATTGAAAAATTCCTGTAGGGAATAAGTAGGTGTGTGCCAGTAAATGTTTAACAATTAGGTTCCCCAGAAAAGAAAAAAAAAAGCATACACACATACTTTCAAGTTTAATTTGCATTATTCACACTTTCTTAAGTCCAGACAATCAAAAAATAATAAATCAACTCCACATTCATAGTGATGGCTGGTTTCTGTAGTGCCAGTGCCCACACTGAAAATTTAACAGCTAGCTCTGGAAAGCCAGTTAGAGCTAGCTCTAGCACACCCTTAGGAGGTAGTAAAATTATCATCTTCTCATTAAGTGAGAAATCCCAGAAAGCATTTTCTGAAGTAAAAAGTGTTTATAGAATGACAATGCATTACTAAATACTCCAATACTATAGAACGAGTTGAAAATTTTTGTCAAGGCAGCTAACTCAACAGGATACTGATTTAAATTGTGCTGATAGCAGTTTTCCTAATTCCTGGATTTTCCCATCACCATTTTCCCCCCTGGAATATATCTCGTGTATACTCATAGCTCTTGGAACTTGGCTTATCCATTTTTAATATCTTCCAAACTATAAGTTGCTTAGGAGAAAGGCCACACCATCATCATTTTTGTTTTTCCCTCAGAATCTAATACAAGGACTTTCACACAGTAGGCACTTATCAGATGTTTGTGAAATGAACGACTCCATTAAAGTCTTACTGGGATAGCTCATGGTATTGTAGTGACGCTGGCATCTTAAAAGCTATACACATGGAGTAGAAGCTTCGGAATATCCTTCCTGGGCTTTAAGTATGGAGCCAGTGCGAGGCTGTCATCCAGAAACTAGCCAAGTTTGGAAAGGCCTCTCCCCAGAAGGCTGGCCATTAGGTGATGATTTGAGTTTTGGTTACATAAATTCATGAAATCATCTCCTAAGGTGTAGAGGGAATTCCCTTTGCATCAGGAGTAACTGCCACAATGAGATCACCGACCCTTTGAAGTTTTGATGTAAACGAGAGATGGGAAGGCCCTCAAGGACACCCGTAACCCTCTAGCTCCTCAGGTGGGGCCCTTTGACTGAATCCAAGCTTCACAGAACAAATCCCCTTACTAAAAGGATTTGTTCTGTAAAAATTGGACGCAGTCAAAAGGCTGCACCCAAGCACCTAGAAGGTCACATGTAGTCTCCAGGCCACAGGTTCCCCACCCCTGAATTGTAAAATGAATGAATAAACTCATTAAGAATGAATAATGGATAAAGACACTTTCTCAGTTTTAATTAAAAAAATACTTTGGGCTCTTCTATCTTCAAAAAATATCCCTTAATTCTGCTCATTTAGTCAACCACTGTCTAATTTCACTTATTGCATTTACACCGAAGCTTAGTAAACACATCATAGCACCAGGTCCAGCGCATAGTAAGCACTTAATAAACCTTTGTGGATTGTTATATTTCTGTTACTTTCTACTTCCTTCCCATCCGTTCATTCTTTTTCTTTGATTGCTTCCAGTTTGGTTTCTGTCTTCACATTATACCAAACCTTCCTCACAGCAAAATACCATCGTACCCTCACCTTCTGTTTCTCTGTTAATATCGTCTTTTGTCTTTTCACGTATAGGCTGTCTCAATTTAGAGGGGTTGAGAAGTGAGCAAAAATGAAGGCGATGAGGATGAACAACATTTACTATGAAAGGAAGTAGGAGTAGAAGACAATTACTTGAGGGGATGACAGGATCTAGGACAGGTTTTTAAAAGATGAGAAAAATCTGGGCACGTTTGTAAGAAATAGTGAAGGAATCAGTGGATAAGGAGAGGTTGAAAATTAGGGAGAGTGGGAACGATCAAAAGGGGAAGCTCATCGAAGGGATAGGACAGAATAAAAGACTGAAATAAAGAGCATGATATTTGCAGGGAGAGGGACCAAGTGTTTCTTCCAAAGCAAAGAAAGAGAGAGCAGAGAAAGATGCTGAGGATAATATCTAACTCCAGCTGAAAAACCCTGCATCAGCCCAGGCTGCTGAAAGCTTTATGTAAACAGTGTTTCATCTAATTCTTTCATCTAATCACCTCGGTACTTCCTCTATGAATGGAATGAACATCCTTCCAATGCTTATGAACAATCTTTCTTGGTCATCATTGAGTCAACCTAAAAGATCAAAACAAAACTTCAAATAATCTCTACAGCCTGCAATTATTTTTATTGACTTGCTTTTCTCTTTATTTCCTCCAAATAATGCTATTCTTGCAGTTGCCTGGTACAGAATGAAGCTCAGCAGGTGCTGTCTTTCCAAAGTCTCTATAAACAGAGCCACTAAATTATGAGCTCCAGAAATCCAGCTGTGAAGAGAAGGAAAGCCTACATCTTGCACAATCACAAGCAGGTATTTCAGTACCTGGCAGGGGAGTTAAATTATTATTACCCAGAGTTGGTAATCTCACAAATGATAACTACTTGTATCCAAGCAGCACTCCCACCAAGTGGGAACATGTTACCTGTCTCTAAAAATTGCAGAGAGAAAAGAGGGAAAACAAAAAACAAAGAGTCTTCAGCCCCTTATAGTCTCTCTGATTATGAAAAGAGAAATATCAAACTTCATCCAACCGAGGTTTCCAAAGGCAATTATGTCAAGAGTTGAACAGAAACTGTATAGATGCTGTGGGATTGCAGTGGCAGCTGACATCCTAAACAAAAACAAATAGCTTATTGGGACCCCTACTTTCTCATAGGAGTATCCACCCATTTGTGAACTGGTGTGCTGCCCACCCGTGGCAAAATTATTTACAATCCTGGTCCCTAATAGAACTTTCTTCTTTTTTTCCAGTTGCAGTCTTAGGAGAACTATTGCTTTGGATAAGGGGGAAGCTTGAAACTTAGAATTAAAACCAGAGATGATGGTGTATATGTAGTATATGAGACCTATTTGGTGAGTAGCTACAAATCTGTGTTCACATTCCCTTTCCTTTCAAAGTGTCCCATTTTGGGCTCAGCCACCATTTCTTTGAGTGAAAAAGGATCCGTTAACTCCTACAGTGCCATCTCATTATTTATTCTAATGTCTACCCACAGAGTGGAGGAAGCATCAGAACCTCTAATAAATGCCAAGGACCCCACCTCCCCACTAGCGGCCAAGATTAACACTGAAATCTGTAGGGAAAATCTAGAAGAGGTAAGAAGACACATTTAACAACCAACAGCCAAAATTATCTTTCTAATGCAGAATTCTAATTCTATCACTCTCTCACTAATAAATCTTCAAAGGCTCCCCACTGTCAACCTATTAAGGTCCAAATTCATTATCTTAGCCCTTGAAGTTGAACACAGAGGTAAGGTAGCAGAAAGGACACTGGTTTGGAGTCAAAATTTATGAGTTAAAATCTCAGCTTTGCTACTGATTATTTGTGTATTTTTTTTTAACTTTTGAAGCAATCAGGGTTAAGTGACTTGCCCAGAGTCACACAGCTAGTGTCTGAGTTCAGATTTGAATTTAGGTCCTCCTTACTTCAGGGTCAGTGCTCTTTCCACCACACCACCTAGCTTTGTAATCTTGACTAATCACCTTACCTCTGTGGGTCTGGGTTTTCTTTTTCTTTTTGGAGGGAGGGAGGCAGGGCAATTGGGGTTAAGCGACTTGTCCAAGGTCACATGGCTAGTAAGTGTTAAGTGTAAGAGGTCGGATTTGAACTCAGGTCTTCCTGACTCCAGAGCTGGTGCTCTGTTCACTGCACCACCTAGCCGCCCCAATCTGGATCTTCTTAGGGATAAAACTGATAGGGTTGGAATAGATAATCTCTAAGATTTATTCTAGTTTTCAATCTATGATCTTTTTACAATCCAGTTCCACATTCCATTTACAGTTTTATTTCATATTATCTTCCCTCCCATAATCTTTGCTCCAATCAAACTAGACTGTTCAATATCTCCCAGATGTTTCCTGTCTTTTCCTATCTTTTCTGATATCATTCTCCACACCTGGGATAACACCACCTCCCTTTGATCTGATTGTTGAAATATTATCCATCCTTCAATTTCCAGGTCACAGGCCAGCGCCTCCATGAAATGTTTCCTGATTGGCCCCTAGTGTGAGCTCTCCATTATTTATAAAATGCCTTATGATGGCAGGCACCAAGTTTCATTTATCTTTGCATCTATGTCTTATTTCTCGCTTCAATAACTTTATGGAGCTGGTCTCCCATATCTAGAATACATCCCTCCTCACTTCCACATCTTAGACCCTCCTCTCTTCTATGAATGGAATGAACATCCTTCTAATGCTTAGGAATGATCTTTCTTGGTCATCACTGAGTCAACGTAAAAGACAAAAAGAAAACTTCAAATAATCTCTACAGCCTGCAATTATTTTCATTGACTTGTTTCTGTCTTTCCATATGGCACAGCCAACGTGCCATATCCACATAAGGTTTTCCCTGATTGCCAGTTGTCAGCTCTCTCACTCTCATAAACTGACTATGTAGTTCGTATTGACACATATTGATAAGTACATGACATAGCCTATCAGGTGAATGCAAAGTCCTTGAGGGCAGGGACTGTTTGATGTTTGCATTTTTATCCCCTTTATCTCCCGCATAGTAGGCACTTGATTGTTCAGTTGCATCTGTAGCTTCCTCAGCGCCCAGCTATAGACAATAAATTTTTACAGAATGAATGAGGAGGCAGAAGTGGGGACAGATAGAGTTGGGAAGAGGAAAAAGGAATGAATAAGATCAGTTAGTCAATAATTTTTATTAAGTACCTACTATGTGCTAGGCAACGTACTAAACACTGTGAGTACAAAGAAAGGTGAAAGACAGTCCCTGCCCTCGGAACAACAAGCCAAATAATATGTACAAACAAGCTCTATGTATAGAAGATAATAGAGGTCATCTAGTCCCAGTGTAATCAAACTCAAGTAGAAACAGATCTCTGAGTCTGATAGTGATTTTAAAAAATCACAAATTAACATTACCTATGTTTTATTTTATCTTTTTATTTTTTATGTAAACATTTCCCAATTGCATTTTAATGCAGTCTAGGTCCCATTTGTTGAGTTTGACCCCTCCAATCTAGTCCAAAGTCCACATTATACAAATGAGGAAACTGAGGCCTATAGAGGTGAGATGGCTTGTACAAAATCCCCTAAGTGGTAGGCAGCAGTCGGAATTCAAAGCCAGGTCTTCTGAAGCCAAATACTGAGCTCTTTCCACTGTCTTTTCTTCATTCACTCAAATGATTGACAAGTGCCTGGCAGATCTTTTATCCTTTTATATGCTCTGACTAGCACAAAGCATGTTTTGCTGATGTTATTAAAACCTCAGAGGAGCCTCTGCAGGCAGTTGTGGTTATTTCAAACCAGGAAAACAGTAAGGGGCAGGGGAGGGGCACATTATACAGACAAAATAGTTTTCTTGATTATTTTCCCATCAAAATGGTGGTGGTAGGCAGGCAGAGATGGGCATCAGTATGGCACAGCATGCTCCATCTTCCTATGGACAATTAGCTGCCGCTCTCTCATCAGGGCTGGGGAGGGTAACGTTTACTGGTATCAGCGGAAAATGAGGGCAAGAGAAAACTAGATTCACCAAGCAAAGTTTAATTCCGGCACGTAACAAAGGATGATTAGAACCAAACAGCACTCTGAAATCCACCACCCAGTTTAAGAACTACGCAGACTCATTTTTGCCTAAGTTCCTAAAAAAAAAATTCCTTTTAATGTTTAACTTGTTGCAAGTGTTAAGTGATAATTCAATTCTCTTATCCTTAACTCTAAGAGCTCCAGTCATTCTCCAGTTCAAGGTGTTTTCAGTAAGGTCTAATCTGCTTCTGTGCCTTTCGTGGTTGTATCCCTTCTCTGCACACTTTGGTTTATAGTTAACAATTTGAGGTTATGAAGATATGCTCTATAGGCAGCTATCCGATCGTCCCTCCACCGTTATGCCTTCTTTCCCTTCTTTTTCTTGACAGCCCCAGGCCAGCGGAAGCCCCGTAAATGTAGGCAGTCAGCGACATTGTGGGCGATGTAATACAGGTTCAGCATGGCGGCTGGATCCAGGATGTCCAATTCAGGCTTTTTTGCTTTCTTCCCACCCTGGCCCTTCCCCCGGCCTTTTCCCTTTTTGCCTTTACCTGGCTTTTAAAGAAAAGAATGAACATAGGGTGAACAGTTATATTCTGGAGGATAGCATTTGCATCACAGTCAACATTTGTATTGAAATTGGGGGAGAAGGGAAGTTTTATTGAGGAAGAGACTAGTAGCATGGGGGGGGGGGGTAAGGAAGGGTAAATTAATGAAGTAACAAAGAAAAGGGGCCAAAAATGGAATAAAACAAGCCAACAATCTATTTCTACCTTTAGCTTTGTCCATCTGTTAATTTAGTGCTGTGCTATAGCAAAGAAGGCACTGGTTTTGGAGTCTAAATATGATTTGAATTCCAGCTGGCTAAATTACTTAACAGCTCTATGACCTTAGGCAAATCACTGAACTTTTCTGAACTCACTTTCCTTTTTTAAAAAATTAAATGAATAAAGTGACAATAAGGCTTACTATATGTCAAGCACTGCGCTAAGTTCTGGAGATCCAAAGCTACATAAAAGCCAAGTCTGGCCTGGAGAAGCTTGTGTTCTAATGCGGAGAGACAAATAACTATCCACCTATACAACAGGAAGGCAATGGCAGTCCTGGGGGGGGGAAGCCCACAAGGCTTCTGGGAGAAGGTAGAGATTTGAGCTGAGTCTTTAGGTAATAGAGGTGGTGGAGATGAGGAGAGATAGACTGACTTAGGGAACTGAGGAGGAGGTAGAGAGAGCATTCCAGACATGGGGAAAGCCAGCAAAAAGGCACAGAGGAGAGATGGAGTTGAGTGCAAAGAGCAGCGATGAGGCCATATTGTAGCTGGAAGGTAGCCTATGGAGAAAGGAATAAAGTGTGAGAAGATTGGAAAGGCAGGAAGAGGCCTGGTAGTGAAGGGCTTCTTAAAAGGTAAACAGAGGGTTTGATATTTGATCCTGGAGGTAATAGGGAGCCATTGGAGTTTATTCAGTGGGGAGGGTAACACAGTCAGACCTGAACTTTAGAAAATTACTTTTAGCAGCTGAATTTGAATTTTGTAAAAAAAAAAAAAAAAAATTAAATTGAACAAACAACAAATAAAATTAGCACTTCCACTGTAAAACAGGAGAGGATGAAACACAAAATTATGAATCTCTACAGAGTTTGCTTTTCTTTTTAAGTATGTGATAAATTCAACATTTAACTTTTAATACTGACCTGCTTGTCTGTGATTCCTTCTGGCCATTCTTTTGCTCTCTTTTTTTTTTTTTTTTTTTTTTAGTATCTCTATTGATATTCCTCCTCTTATTCCCACTCTCCCCCCAAAATTGAAAGAAAAAACTCAATTAAAACCCTTTTAACAAATATGTATAGTCAAAAACCAAATTCCCAGGTTCTGTGCGTCAGTTGCATCATTTGAAAAATTTGCTAATTGGAAAGATGATTTTTAAGCTCTTTTCTAGCTCTAAATCACAGTGCCTGGAACACAGAAGGTACTTAAGAAATACTTACTGGGGCAGCTAAGTGGCACAGGGAATAGAGCACCAGGGCTGAAGTCAGGAGGATCTGAGTTCAAATATGACCTCAGACATTTGACACACTTAACTAGCTGTGTGACCTTGGGCAAGTCACTTAACCCTAATTGCCTAGCCTTCCCCCTCCAAAAAAAAGAAAATACTTATTGACTGACTAACTCTAAATCATATGTGTGTGTGTGTGTGTGTGTGTAGGCATTTTGTGTTGTTTTTCAGTCATGTCCAACTCTTTGTGACCCAATTCAGGGTTTTCTTAGCAAAGGTTTTGGAATGGTTTGGCTTTTCCTTCTCCAGCTCATTTTACAGATGAAGTAACTGAGGCAATAAGGTTAAGTGACTTGCCCAGGGTCACACAGCTAATATCTGAGGCCAGATTTGAGCTCATGAAGATGAGTCTTCCTGATTCCGGCCCCAGGCTCTGTCCACTGCATCACCTAGCTGTCTGTATACAGGCATGCAAGAATATAATTCTGGCAACACCTATGCTATCTTCCATCCAAACTCTTATTTTCCAAATTGTTCCCTCCAGGACACTGGTGGTCCTGCAAAGGTTTCTGGTGACCCTGACCATCCTCCCATGCTCTTTCCCTAGCTTTGTCAAGTTCTCCTTTCCTAGATCTACATCTCTCATGGAATATCGTGTCAATCACTTAACAGTACGTGAGCAAGAAGATGGAGAAGATTTTTTTTAGAGTCAAGAAAAGCAGTCTTAAGGCATAACAAAATTTGGACTTATTTAGTTTTAGCCTAGGATTTAGCCTAGGCACAGAGATGGAAGAACTTTAAACGTATCATTCAAATGGATAAAAAGATAAATAAGTTACTATTATAGTTGGAGGGAGGCAAATTCACATATTAAAGAATTAAATCAATCAGCTAGCATTTATTGAGCACCTCCTGTGTGCCTGGAACTGCCTGGGCACTGGGGTTATATGAACAAAAGCTATATAGTCTGTGCCTTCAAGGAGCCAAAGTTCTTTTGAGAACTAACAACACAAAGTAAAATTGGGCACAATTTAGGAACCTGCACAAGTGCTAGGTATTCACTATGATGTTTGCTTTCAACCCTCTCCTTGAATGAAAGTAAAAAAAATGTCACACAAAGAGATCTCCCCTTCACCTCCTCTTCTGGAAATCATGAACCAAGATCAAAACAATTCTACCACTGTACCTGGATGGAGAGTGTCAATCTACTGCTCTTTAGCCCTTTTAACTTTCCTGACCAAGTGTCCCTTCCTGGCCACCATTTCTCTTTGTGCATTATGGAGATGACATTGTCATGTAAGTTCTTTTGTGGTAGTGGAATGGTTCTATTCTGAAAAACATAACCAATTATTTTAAATAGGAGATAAAAGGGAAGGTAAAAGGAATATACCAGTGTAGAAAAGAGAAAAATGGAGGTAGAATTTACTATTTCTCATAATTGGGATATGTGAAGAAGAATTTACCAACGTGGACAGCAGACATCAGATGAATCTTACTTATCTGACCCAGACACAGGAGAGTTGAACACATGCCCAGCATGCATGTGTATGCACACACATATAAACTGGTATAGACATGCATCATATTTAACTGAGACACAAGTGAGGATGCATGAAGGAGGCAAGAGGGAGAATAGCTGGAAGAGAAATAGTTGCAAACAAAACAAAAAGAACGCGACAAAATTCCACAACAAAGTAAAATAGGGACAAGGAACTCAAATCTAGCATTTCTGATTTACCAAACAGAATAGTGCAGGGTACCCTTGGGGGAAATATCTTCCAGAAACCAATTACTCAATCCTGTCAAATGTGAACAAAATCCAATTTCTTAATTAAAAAAAAGACATTTCCACTCTTAGTCAGAACACCATAGACAAGATATATTTCGATTATCTTAGTTTCAGGTAATTAAAATCCTTACCCAACCACTGAAATTGGTTAGTTCTTTTATTCAAGACCGATTTGGTCTTTGATTAAAATGAGA
>CM053585.1:461825901-461843516 GCA_028646515.1 Pseudochirops corinnae
CATCCATCCATCCATCCATCCATCCATCCATCCATCTATCTATCTATCTATCTATCTATCTGTCTGTCTGTCTGTCTGTCTGTCTGTCTGTCTGTGGGACTACATTACAAAATGGGAAGGTGAATGAAAGAAGAGAGGGGAGCATGGGAATAGAGGAAAATGTCTGATGTACCCAGGTCAAATTAAGGGCTAGATATGAGGGGAAGATGGCTCCTATGGTATCTCAGGAAGAAGGGAATAGATGAGGAGCGAGGAAGGATTGAAAAAGGGTGTGTGGGAAGGGTGGGGAGTAGGGAGAGGGAAGCCTTGCTTTCATTGTGGGAGGGATTTTCGCGGGTGAATGCTGCTATGGATGAACAGATGTTCTGTGAAGGGATCTGGGGACCTTATGCAGGGTATGGTCTAAGGAATTTGGTGCTTGAAAAGAGCACTTGTCCTACCTCACAAAATGGGGGAGTTGGAACTTCTCGGGGCAACTAGCACCTGGGAGAGATAGAGGCTATGGACTAGGGAAGAGATGTAAAGGCAAGTGAAAGAAAGTAACCAAGGGAAGAGTATAAATCAAATGACGGACTGTGTTATCAGTGACAGGGAAAGGGAGATTGTACCACAAGGCAGTGTGTTTCCTGTCACCTGAAGCAAGAGGCATCGTTCTGGGAGTGAGACACATGGAAAAGGGGAATCTATGGGGCAATCTCTAAAAGGCAGTGGCAGAAACTGCCTAGAGAATGAGGAATGGATATCTCAAAAGTTTTGAGGGCTTGAGGAACCCAGAGAATAGAAAGAGACCAGATAATTTCAGAGGCCATAACCAGAGAATAAGATAGAGTAAACAGAAAGAAAGGATGAATAACAGGGTGAGAGAAACCCTCTCCCAGTTTTGTATAAATCTAACAAAAAGTTAAACAAAAGGAGAAATATGGAACTGAACAAATTACTGGAGAAGCCATAATTTAACAGACCTAAACGGGACAGTAAGAGAATATATTCTCAGCACTACATGGAACTTTTACAAAAATTGACTATATATTAGGGCACAGAGATATTGCAAACAAATGTAAAAATGCAGATATAGTTAATACATCTTTTACAGACCACAACACATAAAAATAGTCATTGGTTCAGGGATCATAAACAAAAGATCCACACCAAAATGGAGATTTAACAATGAAAACCCAAGTAATCTCAAAGAGCAAATCATAGAAATAATTCATAACTCTGCAAGAGTAAATTATAAGGATGAAACAACATAACAAAACTTTTGGGATACAGCTAAAGTAATCCTCAAGGGAAAAATCAAGTCCCTAGAAACATACATTAACAATATAGAAAAAGAGAAGGTTAATGAACTGAATATGCATTTAAAAATTAGAAAGCCAACAAACAAATGAACCTAAAATACTTATAAAAGAGGAAATATTAAAAATGCAAGAAAAATAGATAAAATAGAGACAAAAGTTATAGGAATGATAAATCTAACCACTAGTTCTTTGAAAAGACTAATAAAATTGATAAACCTTTAGCTAATTTGACTAAAAGGAAGAGGGAAGAAAATCAGATAAGGTAGCAAATGAGCAATGTGAAATCACAACAGTAAGAAGAAATATAAAGAAAAATCAGAACATATTATGCACAGTTATATGGGTGAATATAATTAATGAATGTTGACTTAAGAATTTTAAACAAAATCCTGTCAAGCATATTACAGTAATTTATACAAGAAATCATTCATTATTGATCATATACATATTATATATGTGTGTATTTGTAATGTATGTGTGTGTGTATATATATATATGTATACACACATACACACACACACACACATAAATCGTTGGTTGGTTTTTGTCCTTTGTTCTTGAAGAGGACCAAAATGACATCACTCTGCTAAAGTCAAGTTTCGATGTGTCCAACTGTGACTGATCAGACCAATATGAGCTTGGAATGCTCTACCACAGGCCAGGTACAAATAGTCTGTGTGAACATTTGGGGTGGATTCTCCAAATGTGCACATCCTGTGTTTCCTTTGAGTTGTTTCAATTCTGCTTTGCTCAGAGAGCACAGCACCTTCTCTAATGTGGGCATGCCATGCTGAATGGTCCTGTGCCACTGTCTCCCATATCACACAGTCAATTCCAGAGTTCTTGACAGAGACCTTGAGAGTGCCTTGTATCTCTTCTTCTGACCACCATGTGAGTTCTCACCCTGTGTGAGTTCTCCATAAAACAGTCATTTTGGCAAGTGTATGTTTTGCATTCAAACAATGTGACCAGTCCATCAGAGTCGTACTCTCTGAAGCAGAGTTTGAATGCTTGGCAATTTAGTGCAGGTAAGGACTTCAGTGTCCAGTACCTTTTCCTGCCAGGTGATTTTCAGAATCTTCCTAAGACAATTCAAATGGAAGCAATTTCATTTCCTGGCATGGAGCTGGTAGACTGTCCAGGTTTCAGAGGCATACAACAATGAGGTCAGCACAATGGCTCTGTAAACTTTCAGTTTGGTAGTCAGTTTAATATCTCTTCTCTCCCATACTTTCCTTCAGAGCCTTCCAAACACTGAGCTAGCTCTAGTGATGCAAACATCAACCTCATTATCAATGACACTACCAAGGTAAGTGAACTTACTCACAGCATTTAAAACTTCTCCATTTGTGTAATCAATGGTTTTACATATGGATGGTGTGGTGATGGCTGATGGAGCACCTGCATTTTCTTGGTGTTAATTGTTAGGCCAAAATTAGCACAAGCAGTAGAGAATTGATCCATACTTTGTTGTGTTTCAGCTTCAGAGACTGCATTGAGTGCACAATCATTTGCAAAGAGAAAATCATGCACCAACACTCTCTCCACTTCGGTCTTGGCTTGTAGCCTTTTCAAATTGAAGAATTTACCATCAGGGCAGTAACTGACCTTGATGCTGTGTTCATCCTCATTGAAAACATTTGACAACACGGTTGAAAACATCATGCTAAAAAGCATGGGAGCAAGCACACAGCCTTGTTTCACTCCATTAGTGACTGGGAAAGCATTGTCCATTATCTAGAACCTGGCAAGTGCGACGTCATGAAATTGACGTACAATACTGATGAGCTTCTCCAGGCAACCAAATTTTGACATAATTTTCCATAAGCCCTCACCACTGACAGTATCCTATGCCTTGGTCAGATCTACAAATGTTGTGTACAGACCTCTGTTCTGTTCTGGCATTTCTCCTGGAGTTGTCAGGCAGCAAACACCATATTGACTGTTCCTTAGCCCTTTCTGAAGCCACACTGGCTCTCAGGTAGATACATACATATATGTTCTCATTACAACCAAGTGAGATTTATACGAGGCATGCAGGGATGGTTCAATATTGGGAAAATAGCATAATTAATCTTACAAAAAACCAAAACATCTCAAACCACATGATCATCTCAATAGAGGCAGAAAAAGCCTTTGACAAAGAACAGCACTTTTTTTACATTATCTGTCTAAAACCAAAAGCAAGCATCATATGCAATGGAGGTCCACTAGAAGTTTTTCCAATAAATGTGGGAGTGAAGCAAGGATGCCAGCTCTCACTAATATTATTTGATATAGTTCTAGAAATACTAGCAATAGCAATAAGATGAGAAAGAAATTAAAGGCATAAATACAGGTAAGAAAGGAGGTAAAACTAATTCTATTTGCTGATAATACAAGGATATGCTTGGGAAATCCTAGGGAATCAGCAAAGATACTAGTTGAGATAATTTATAGGTTCAGTAAAGTTGTGGGCCAAAAAAAAAAAACCCTTCAAAAATCAACAGAAATTCTATGTAATAATAACAAAAAAAAAAAAAAAAGAAGCAAAGAAAGCAAGGGAAATCCCATTCCAAATAACTCTAAAATATCTGGGGTTCAAGCTACCAAAGGACCTGTATAAATTCAATTACAAAGTACTCCTTAAAGAACTAAAGATCAATTTAAATGAGGGACAGTCAGTGTCATGGATAGGCTATGCCAATATCAATAGAAATGACATACTATCAAAATTAATGTATACTTTTTAATGCTGCAGCAAACCTATTACCAAGGGGGTGCTTTATAGGACTTGATAAATATATATGTTACAAAAATAAAAATTAAAAGAAAGGATCAAATGAAGTAGAGATGAAGTGGGGGATGGCATTTCTGGAACTCAGACTATATTACAAAACAGCAGTTACCAAAACCATCCAGAACCGGTTCAAAAAATAAAGAGGCAGATCAGTGGAAGAGACTAGAAAAAAGAAGAATCAGAAACAATGGAACTCAATAACCCAGTATTACCTAGGAAAAGATATATTACCTTAGGGGGTGGCTGGGTGGCGAAGTGAACAGAGCACTGGCCCTGGAATCTGGAGTTCCTGAGCTCAAATCCAGCCTCAGACACTTAACACTTACTAGCCATGTGATCTTGGGCAAGTAAGTCACTTAACTCCCATTGCCCTTCCTTCCCCCCTCCAAAAAAAAAACGGCTAATATATATGTTACCTTAGAAAAAATTCCTTATTTGGTCAAAACTGCTGGAAAAACTGGAAAATATTCTGGCAGAAAGTAAGTTTAAATTAATACTTTACACTATATTCCATAATACATTCTAAATAGATATATAACCCTAATAATAAAGATTATACTACAAAAATTAGAAAAGAAGCAGATCATTTCCCTCTCATCATTTTGGGTAGGAGAGTTATTCTTAACAAAATGGGAGACAGAGGAAAGTATGGAAGATAAAGTAGAAAACTTTGATTACGTGAAACTGAAAAGCTTCTGCACAGACAAAATTAATGCACCTCAGATAAGTGGGAAAGTAACAGAATAGGAAAAACCTTTGTCTCAAATTTCTCTGGTAAGGGTTTGGTATCCAAGATATATAAACAATTAGTAAATCCTAATTAGTGAGCCTAATAACCACTCTCCAATAGAAGAGTGTTCATAGGATATAAACAAACAAAAGTATTTACAACCACATGAAAAAATGTATAAATCACTAATTATAAGAGAAATGCAACCTTACATTCCATAAATTGGAAAAGATGAGAAAAATGGCAATAGCCAATGTTGGAAGGATTATAAGGACAGTAATACATTGATAATGGAGGTGTGAAATGGTAAACCATTTTGAAAAACAATGTGGAATTATGCAAACAATGTGACTAAAGTATACACATCCTTTGAATCCAAGATTCTATTCATTATTCACTAGTAGAAATAATTTTAACTTCTCTTTACCTAATGCTTACTAGGCTTATGCCCCCAAAAAAGTCATTGATAAGAAAAAAAGTCCCCATATATGCAAAAATATTCATAGTAGCACTTTTTTTGTGCTCACAAAGAATTAGAAACAAAGTAGATCCCCATCAATTGTGAAATAGTTAAACAAATTATGGTATATGAATACAATAGAATATTACTGTGTCATGAGAAAGAAAGAATGTGATGAATACAAAGAAGCATGGTAAGATCTACAAGGACTGATGCAAAGTGAAGTAATCAGAACCAAGAAAACAACACATACCATAATTATGACAACATAAAGGGAAGAAAATAATCCCCTCAAAGTTAAAGTGAACATTGCACAGTTATAAAGAGCATGCCTGTCTTGAAAGAAAACATATGAGAAAACATTCCTACCCTAACCTTTTGCAGAAGTGGGAGGTTCAAGGGTGTTAAATTCCACATATTTTCAGACTTTTTCAAGGTATTTGTTAGTAATGGTGATTTTTTTCCTGTTCTTTTTTTAATCTTTAAAAAAATACTATTTGTTATATGAGTTGACTCTCTGGCAGGGCTAGAGGGAGAGGGAGAGATCCTAGAAGAAAATATTATAGTGTAAAAAAAAAAATCAATGAAAACTTATTCTTAAAAGGAAATTTTAAGAAGAGAAGCAAAGAAGAAAAGGAAGAAAAAGAAGAGGAAAAGGATGGTGATGATGGTGATGATGATGATGATGGTGGTGGTGGCAGTGGTAGTAGTGGTATTTTTATTAATGTAAGATACCTTATAATGAGTAATAGCAAAAGCAAACCTACAGGGATCTCCCCCCAGTGCCTCCAGTTCCTCTGGAGTATTCTGTACTCTATAGCACCTTAAGCTCAGAGGAAACTAGGCCTTACTTAGCCCAGTTCCTATATAACATTGTTCCTACCAAGTTGACATCCAAAGGTGACTGTAAGATGAGTCTTGGTCTTAGCTACAAAAGTCACTCCAGACCTTGCTGCTTAGGGCATCAATGCTGTGCTGGCTACACTATGAGACTCTGAAACACTGGGGTGCAGGGGTAACCTCTGGGTCTTTTGCTCACAGGATTAGAGGGTCTTCTCCTCTTTGGTTGCCATGAGAGAGGAAATCACCCAAGCTCCCCTCAAAGTTCAGTGGCAATAAGAGAAAGTGACTGAGGCTGACAGTCAAAGAAGGTTAGCTAGGTGGCACAATAAATACAGTGCCAGAGCAGGAGCCAGAAAGACTTGTTCCTGAGTTCAAATCTGGCCTCAGACACTTTACTAACTGTATGACCCTGGGCAAGTCACTTAACCCCGTTTGTCTCAGTTTCTTGATTTGTAAAATGAGTTGGGGAAGAAAATGGCAAACTATACTAGTGTCTTTGGCAAGAAAAACGCAAATGAGGCCACGAAAAGCCTAATGAAATGACTAAATGAAAATGACTAAATAACAACACAGCCAAAGACCCTCTTGGTCACCATGTGGTTAGCGACCCAGAACCAATTACAGAAAATCCTCCAAGCTCCAGTGCCTCTCCAAGGCATTTTCATTCTGCTTAATCAAGACTCTTCCAGAAGCAAGTTCCCTAGCTGGAAGCTATGCTATCTGGGGCACTTTGGGCATGCGTCATACCCCCATTATATAACTACACTGATAGAGTGGTGGAGTGGATAGAGAGCTTGCCTTAGTCTCAGGAAGACCTGAGTTCAAGTGTGGCCTGTGACACATGGTGGCTATATAACCCTGAGCTTCACGTGTAATCTCCCAGTGCTCTAGACAACTCCCTAAATTAAAGGGGAGATGCCCACTTGCATTGGTAGGGAGAGTTTCCTCTTCCAAAAATTCCCTAAGATAATGAGATCACAGGTCCAATCCTTCTTCCCTAATCAAATCAGGCAAAACAAAGAGTTTTTGGAAATGTGGTACCTGAATTTGGCTCACTGGGCCCTCAGAAAAAAGTCCTTTTGACATGTGAGTTAATGACAAATGCTATCCACTTGGCAACATTAGTTATGTTGTGAAAGAAGAAACAGAACAAAAGGGTAAAACCATAGAAAGAAAAAAAAGTGAAAATAGCATGCTTTGCTCTGCATTCAGACTATTGTTCTGTAAGAAATGATGAGCAGACTATCTACATCCAGAGAAATAACTATGGAGTCTGAATACGGACAATAGTATTCCATTACATTCATATACATCCCTATGCCACTACTTCTTCAGTCATTCCCCAATTGATAGGCAGTTTCAGAAAAACCTTTTCAGAAAAGACTTACATTAACTGATGCTGAGTGAAGTGAGCAGAAACAGAAACATTCCATGATCGACTATGAAAGACTTAGTACTTCTCAGCAATGAAATGGTCTAAGACAATTCTAAAAGATTCATGATGGAAAATGCTGTCTACATCTGGAGAAAGAACTATGGAGTCTGCGAGCAGATCAAAGCATAGTATTTTTCACCTTTTTTTGTTGTGGTGGTTTTTAAAAAAAAAATTTCTCATGGTTTTTCTCTTTTGTTCTGATCCTTCTTTTACAATATGACTAATGTGGAAATATGTTTAACATGATTACACATGTATAACCTGTATCAGATTGCTTGCCACCTTGGGGAGGGGGAAGGTGAGGGAGGGAAGAAGAAAAGATTTGAAACTCAAAATCTTATTTAAAAAAAAGGGAATGTTGAAAACTATCTTTGCACGTAATTGGAAAAAAATAAAGTACTATTAAGTGAAAAAAATGCAGATTCCTTTGTTTAAGTTTTAAAGCCATCTGCAATCTGACCCCAGCTGATTGTCCCAGCTACATTTGGAAGTGAACTTGATGGATTAACTGGCATATAAAATCTGATTTAGGTTTGAGTCTGCCCTCCCAAGGGTCTGAGGTAGTAGAAGGGAAAATGTGACCCCAGATGTTGAGAGGAAATATTTATACTTTTTGTTTTTGCTATAACTTAGAAGTAAATATTCCTCTGTAAAAGCTAATTGCTATTAAATGGCTACATGGAACTGGGATACTAATCACTGTCAGTTAATAGTTGTTGCTCATCTTTCACAGTAGAGAGAACACACAAGAATGGGGGGCTTGGGCAGATAGCATTAGAGAAAGACATACCACAGACCCTCAAGGGAACCTCTAGAACCCCAAAGGAGACGTATGGCAGTCTAGCACTAGGATGTGTAGTCAAGTCAAGAAGCAAACAAGCATTCATTAAGCACCTAATATGTATTAGGCATTGTGCTAAATGGTAATGATACAAAAAAAGGCAAAAACCAATCCCTGCTCTCAAGGAGCTCACAGTCTGATGGAGGAGACAACATTGCAAAGAACGTATACATGTATATGTGTGTATGTACGTGTGTGTGTATATATATATTATATGCAGGTCTGTATGTACATAAGATAACTTGGAGATTATCTCAAAGGGAAGCCCTTAAGGCGAAGGACAATAGGGAAAGACTGTGCAGAAGGTAGGACTTTATCTAAGACTTGAAGAAAGCTAAGGAAGCCAAGAGATGGAGATGAGGACAGAGACAGAGAGACAGAGAGGCAGAAAGAGAGAGAGAGAAAATGAATTATAGTTATGGGTGACAGACAGTGGAAATGCCTGGAGTCAGGAGATGCAGTGTTGTATTTAAGGAACAGCAAAGAGGCCAGAGTCACTGGATCGGAAAGTGGATAGAAGGGGCAGCTAGGTGGCGCAGTGAACAGAACACCAGCCCTGGAGTCAGGAGGACTTGAGTTCAAATGCGACCTCAGACACTTGACACACTAGCTGTGTGACCTTGGGCAAGTCATTTAATCCTAATTGTCCTGCTTTCCCCCTTCCAAAAAAAAAAGAAGTGGATAGAGAAGAGTAAGTTATAAGAAGTCTTGAAAGACAGGAAAAAGGGTTGGCTTATGAAGGACTTGAAAAAGTCAGAGGGATTTTTTTTTTTTTGGCTTTTTGGAGGGCAATTGAGGTTAAGTGACTTGCCCAAAGTCACATGGCTAGTAAGTGTGTCAAGTGTCTGAGGCCACATTGAAACTCAGGTCCTCCTGACTCCAGGGCTGGTGCTCTATTCACTGAGCTACATAGCCACCCCACAGGGATTTTCTATATGATCCTGGAGGTAACAGGGAGCCACTGAAAACCAATCTGTTAGCATGTGCATAAGTTGGAAGAGTAAGTCCATAATTTCACTTTATTTATATGTTTTCAATTTGTCTTTATGCTGTGTATACTTACAGGAATACTTATTGTCTCTTCCACTAGAAGGTAAGCTCCTCGTTTCATTCTTTCTACTTGTACCCCCAGTGCCTAGAGCAGTGCCCAACAAACAACAGATGCTTAATAAATGCTTCTTGATTGATTGATACCCTTTAATTTGATCCCAAATGGGGATCTCACTCAAGGCATAGTTGTAAAGATATGATTTTAATGTTTGCAAAATCCTTGAGATGCAAAGATCTCATTTACTCTTGCTATTATCTTTAAAAAAAAAAAAAAAAAGGTCCTATAAAGTAGAGACAGGGAGAGGATGGGAAAAAACAAGTGTGGCAAGTACACATTTCCAAAGTATGTTCCAAAATGGTATTCCAATGCCTATTCCAACTTGAAAACACACCATCTTAAAAATTTTCACTTTATTTTAACAGACAAAAACTTTTCCTCCTGCTCTTAAAAGTCAGGTATGAAGTATATCATTTAAAAAAACAAAAGGGTCTATTTCTTTGGAGAAATATCCCCATCTTGTGGAATTGTAGGATATGACTATTAAAGACCTTGTATTTAAGCCATTATAAATAATTTCATAACTATGTTTTAAAAATAAAAGAAATTCTTAAGCCTGGGAGCAAAAACTTTTCAGTTCATCAAAATTTCAAAGCTCGGGGTTAACCAAAACTTTGTCTGAAACTTTGGTCCAGGTAGGGTGTGTGTGATAAAAGTTTCCCCACCATTTCAGCCCCTGAAGCAATAGGCCTGTGGCTAGAGTATTGTCAATACATCATATTCAAATCCTGTCTATGATATATATGCTTGTTATTTTAATTAAGAATTTAATTTACAGAGAGGAAAACCCCATAACTGATATTGTTTTCTTTTTGCTGTCTTGATTTTCAAAACAGGAAAACCTGTAGAGCTTAGAAATCACAATAATCAGCCAGTTATCAGTCCCCAGTAAAATTTTAGAATAGATTATTGATCTTAAGGCTTCTAAACATTTAAAAGAGATTGAAGTGATTGCTAGGAGTCAACATGAATTCATTAGGAACATATCATGTTATACTAACCACATATCCTTTTTTGAAACTAATTAGGATGGTAAATTAAAGAATAATATATCACAGACGGGATATATCTTAATTTGAAAAAAGCATTTGGCAAAGTTTCTCATGATATTCTTGGATAAGAATTATGAAAATGTGAACTACGAGAACACAGTTATATTGGGAATAAACAGAGATCTGCTGGATCCCTGATTTGATCTGGTCTGCTGGATGAGGGCTTTTGTAAAACCATCTCAGAGCAATTGTAATGATGGTCTTTCAGAGGGCTATCCGTGGAGCAGACACACTTCTGCAATAACATGTATTCAGGCTCAATGCTGAAGGAAATGCAAAAAATAATATAGCAATGCCTTATTGGTCCCTTGGTTGCCATATTGGGTGTGGGTAGGGGGAGGATTGGACACTGAGCTGGGAAGAACTGCCTGTTCAGTAGACTTTAAGAGAATTGACCTGCCTCTGCCTTCCTCTCTCTCTCCATCTCTGCCTCTTACATAATGTTAGACAAATTCACAGCTGATTGAACAAACATACTAACAATGAATGAGTTAATGAATGGCTTTCTGTCAACCAGGAGGATGTCTCTCCTCTGGAGTGCCACAGGGCTTTCTCTGTCTTTAGTTCTATTTCATTCCATGTTTTTGTCAATGATCTGTATAAAGACAAAGAAGACATGAGACTACCACATTTCCAGATGGCACAACACTGGGAAGGGACAGTTAATTCACTGTATAATAAAATCAATATTAAAAAAGATACGCTAGAATAACAAGCAAAAACAATACCAACAATAAAATGAAATTCTACAGGGATAAATGTAAAAAGTTATAGGATCATATGATCATAATCTAGCCCTGGAAGGAGCAAATTCAGACTTCTTATTTTACAGATGAGGCCCATGGAGGTTAAATAATTTGTCCATAGCTATTTAAGGGGTCAACAATCTTTTTTAATTACACTCACTAGTAAGCACCCTGAATTTCAGAGAAAATACAATAGAGAAAATGCAAGCAGAGAAATAAAGACCAACAGACTGCCTGAATCAAGGCAATATTGCTATATACTTTACATACATCGCTGGATTGAGAGAGCCTTACCATCTGAGCAGTCTCAGAGTTCTGAACATATGGCCAGTCAGAATGTCGCCTAGGCAATCACAAGATCCTTCTCATAAGTGAGCCTCCAAAGTAAAATACTGACTCAGAGTAGATATACACTTCTCAGAGCCAGAAAGCAACACAATCCTTGTAACTCAGCACCTAATTAGAAATTAGCAAAAGGTATGAAAGACTTCCTATAAGCAATCCTCCCCTAAGCAAGCTTCCCTTAATGGGCTCCATGTGAGGCCTATTAATGGGTGAGGAAGATCTTATATCCCATTAATATTACATATAGTCAACACCATAGCCAAGCATGATTTCAGAGGACTGATCAAGCATGCTACCCATCTTCTGACAGAGCAGTGATAAATTTGGGATTCAAATTGACATATACTTTTTGAACATGGACAATGTGAAATTTTGCTCTCCTTGACTATGTATATTTGTTACAAGAATTTTGTTTTTCTTTTAAATGGGGAGAGTGGGTAGTAGGAAGGAGAGAAAATGCATGCTTCTTAACTGAAAAATGAAATAAAATAAGGGGGGAGGGGAAGTCCTCCCACATAAAACAAGAGGGGTGGATTCAAAGATTCTAAAGTCCCTTTCAGCTCTAAATACATGATCATGAGACATGTGACTTATAGTTGCTCATAGGCTTATTATTAGCAAATAGTAGAGCTGCTTCTAAAAAAAAAGTTATCCCAATGTGTCACACAATGCATTATTAGAAGTATAGTATACAGGGCATCGGATTTTAGAGTTCCACCATACTGAGTGCTGACCAGACCACATCTAGAGTACCATGTCCAATTCTAGGTGCCACCTTTAAAAGAGATAGTTATAAACTAGGGGAGAGTAAGTCATTAATATGATGGGAATCTGGAAATTCTGCCTGGTAGGGAACGATTGAAGGAACTGGACATACTCTGTGAGTCTAAGAAACAGTGAGAGACAAGGAACGACACTTAGGTTAGTGACTACAACTATTTTTCAAAGGCCAGAGGTCAATTTTGTTCATTGTAAAAGGAATCTTCATTATCTTTCTTAGTCATACATCATAAATACAATATATATGTTTATATATACACATATGTGTATGTATATATACACATATGTATTGTGGTTACACATCCACACATGTATATGTATGTTTATATGTGCATGTATGCATGTTTATAGATACATATACACATGTATGTGTGCATATGTGTGTATGTATATGTGCAGTATATAGGACTATACTAGGTATACACAGAACCCCAGAATTTGAGAGCTGGGAGAGAGCTCAGTGGTATAGTAACTAGGAGTTGGGAAGGCCTGAGTTCAATACCACCTCTCATACTTCCTCTGTGTGTGAGCCTGGGCAAGTCTCTTAATGTGTCAGACAATTCTCTTAGACTGTAAATTGTGAATTGTTACTGATTTGTATGGTTGATAGAGTTCTCTCACAAGGGAGCTTGCCAAGGCAGATGGAATCATATATCCAGAACAAAGCATTATTGGTAATATATAGAAATTCTGATGATTTATATGGGTTTGCATTACATCCTGCAACTTTGCTGAAGCCATTAATTATTTCAACTAGTTTTTTTTAGTTGATTTCTCTACGTTCTTTAAGTGTAGGATCATATCGTCTGAAAAGAGTGATAGTTTTGTTTCCTCATTGCCTATTCTAATTCCTTCAATTTCTTTTTTTTGTCTTATTGCTTTAGTTAGCATTTCTAGAATAATATTGAATAATAGCAGTGATAATGGGTATCCTTGCTTCACTCCCAACCTGATTGGAAAGGCTTCTAGCTTATCCCCATTACAGATAATACCAGTAGAAGGTTTTAAATAGATACTACTTATCATTTTAAGGAAAGCTCCATTTATTCCTGTGCTTTCTAGTGTTTTTGGTAGGAATGAATGTTTCATTTTGCAGATGAAAACTATATATACATGTATATATGTACATATATATACATTTTATATATATATATATATATATATTTTTTAAGCATGTACTATAGAGACATGAAAAAAGTTGGTTTGGCTCTACCAGCTCTAAGTGTGGGAATCCCCTCTACCCATACAGACAGGCAATGTATATTTCAGAGACAGGACTAGAAACTAAGCCTCTCTGACTCTAAAGTCAGTCATCTGCCCCCTATTGCATACTGCCTCTTACTTAGGTTTATAAAATCATAACATTGTAAGAGTTGGAAGGGACCATCTAGACCAGAGGTTCCCAAACTTATTTGGCCTACCACTTCCTTTAAAAAATAATTTACCTAGTGTTCTCTTGGAAATCCCTTTCATGGTTTTTTAAAAAAAATTTGCATCACTTCAAAAAATATAATTTTTTAAATGACACACCTTAAATTTAATAATTTATTATAAATTTGTGGGTTTTTTCCTGCACTGAAATTTTGATGCTGCAATATTGTGTCATGTAACCATATAGTATCATATTGTAGACAAGTCATTATACACATCTATTCCTGTTGATGTATGCTGGACTTCCTGACAATGTGCAAAACGCTCTCCTACCAATGCTTGCTTGTTAAGACCTATTGACGGACTTGATCACTGATTGGTTATAACTTGTATTTTATATGTTTATTTGGAAAATAATGTGATCACTGTGACTTTAACTCTGTTACACAATAGATGAAACATGTAGGAACAGTTTTCCAAAATTTATCCTCTTCTTTCCTTATGCTTCCACCACCACCTTATTTTATTCAATGCCCCCCAATTGCACCTGAGGCTACTATTACCCTCTGGATTGTTTCAACATCCCCTCCCCACCTCCCATCAGGAGTGGAATCACCCACTTTGAGAACCTATGATGGACCAGCCTTCCAAATGCTATAGGATGGGAATCTAACATCCCAGACAGAAAGATAAACACTGGATATGCTTCCAATGTTTCCAGTGAAGGAAGTTTGCTACTTCTGGAAGCAGCCCATTCCACAACTAAACATCTCTAATATTAAGAAAATTTCTTATTTTTGTTCCCAAAATCTACATATAATCTGCAACATAGAGGGCTAGATCTGGAGTCAAAAGATTCAAATCCTGTCTCTGTTCTTAACTCCTTCTGTGATCTTAGGTGAGTTATGTAACTTCTCTGGACTTCTGTTTCCTCATCTGTAAATGAGAGAAGTGGAATAAATGAATCCTAAACTCCTCCTAGCTCTAAGACTTTGCTCTTCATGCTTTTCTTAAAGGAATTGGATAAACTCACTTCCCCTTTGTGTGATTATCTTTCAGTTATTGGAAGACAGCTATTGGATCGAATGGTTTTGAAGATTCCTTCCGGCTCTGACATTCTATGATCCTATCTCTTTTAGTCTTCTCTTATCCAAGCCAACTTCACCCCATTCCTTTAACATGGCCTGGCTCCCATATACCATCTGTTGATAACATGCTGCAAAGAGTAGCACATGGACCCAGTTGGTGTAAAGTGATAAGAGATAGGGTGACTATGTGAACATAAACACCATGATGGCCACAGATGTTCTCCTCTTAATCCTCACCACACCCATGAGAAGGGGACAGGTGATGCTTTTTAGCTAAGGAAGTTGAATCATCAGGATTTGTCCACAAATGCTAGTCTGGGGCACCAGCTGACATGACCTCTCTCAAGTCAAGTTAGGAAATCAAATACCAAAGGGAAAAATAATCTCTTTTTAATCCTCCTGACTTTTCCTGATTGTCCAATGCCAATTTGGCACCATTCCTTGGAGGACCTAATCATAGAGTGAGAGCCACTAATTAATATTTCAAGGGTACACTGCATCTCTGAGGATGAAATATAATCATTTTAGTTCTCACCCATTAAAGCCCACGTAAATCAGGGGCCATAAATATCTCTAACAGAAATCCATCTTGGGTAAACATGCAGTGATATAAAGTCATGGATGGTCCCCAGGAGGGTTGTTGGTTTTTTTTTTAACTTGATTTAAGCTCATGAACTGAATGCACATGGAGGGAGAGAGAATGCACCTAATTTTCCCCTGGGGTAACGGGGGGAAAGGATAGGAAATTTTGTTTGGCACAGAGTGGCATGTAAAGATTGTATTAAAGGCAATTCATGCCTGCTGTAATTGTCTGCTGGGGATTTGAAGGACTAGGGAGCTGTAGGTAGACATGCATGAGGAGAGCAATTCAATTTAATTTAGCAGACTTTAAGTGCTTACTATGGACAAGGTGCTGTTTTAGGTGTAAAAGATACAAAGGCACAAGCAAAACCCTCGATTAGATTCAGCAAGCATTAGTAAGCATCTTCTATCTACCAAGGGGCTCACATTCTGCAACATGTACACAAGTAAGAAAATACAAACTATTCATATAGTAATAAATGAAATTTCAAAAGAGAAGGAGTTTAATAACTTGAGAGATTAGGAACAACTTCATATAGAAAGTGGCATCTGAGCTGTTCTTCAAAGGAAGGAAGGAATTCTGGGAGAAGGAAGAAAGAAAGAAATACATTCCAGACCGCATGCAAAGGCACTGAGGGGAGAGATGGAATTCTGTGTGTGGGAAATACTGGGCAGGCCAGTTTGACTGGAAAGGAGAGTATATGAACAGAAGTAACATGAAATACAATTGGAACAGTAAAAGAGAGAGCTAGATGGTGAAGGGCCCTGAGTGACAGACTGTGGGTTTTATAGCTTATTCTAGGAGCAGTAGAGACTCATTAAATATTTCTGAGTAGGGGGTAACCGTGTCAAATCTTATTCAGGAATGGCAGCTCTGTGGAAAAGAAAGTGGAGAGACTGAAAACTGGGAGGCGATTTAAGAATAGTGCAATAGTCCAGGTGAGAAGGAATAATAATGTCTAGCATTTGTTCAGTGCCTACTCTGGCACCATGAGGGGCACCTCTAAATGACTTCATTTGGTCCTCACAATAACCCTGGGAGATAGGTACTATCACTATTGTCGTTTTACATCTGAGGAAACTGAAGCAAACAGAGGTTAGGTGACATGCTCAGGGTCACACAGCTAATACATATGTTTTCAGCCATTTTTGAGTTGTATCTGACTCTTCGTGACACCATTTGGAATTTTCTTGGCAAAGACACTAGAGTGGTTTGCGATTTCCTTCTCCAGCTCATTTTACAGATGAGGAATCCGAGGCAAACAGGATTAAGTGACTTGCTCAGGGTCACACAGCTAATAAGTGTCTAAGGCCAGATTGGAACTCAGGAAGATGAGTGTTCCTGACTCCAGGCCCAGCACTCTATCCACTGTTAAGCCTTGCTGCCCAGTATGTATCTAACTAAGGTCAAATTTAAATTCAGGTCTTTCTGAGACTGGGCAGTCTGTGCACACCTCTGCCTAGCATCTCTATGATCTGGGACCAGGGTAGAAGAGGTGTAAGTGAAGAAATGGAGACAATTGAGAGATGTTACAGACAGATGTAGATATGCTATAAAGGTAGGATTGACAAGGTTTGGCAGCTTATCAAATAGAGGGTTTGGGTGATATGGAAGGGTAGAGGATGACTGTGAGGTTGTGAACCTGGGTGAACTATTTATAATTAATCAAATGAAAAACACCCAGAATTAGCACATAGATCTCCCTAGTGTTGAATGATCCTGAATTCTTCATCCATTATGGCAGGTAGGTAGTGAAATAGATAGAGTACCAGGCCTGCCTGTGGTCATCAAGACCTGAGTTCAAATCCAGCCTTGGACACTTACTAGTTGTATGACCCTGGACAAGTCACTTAACCCATATCTGTCTCAGCTCCTCATCTGTAAAATGGGAACACACTGGAGAAGGAAATAGCAAACCGCTCTTTGCCAAGGAAACCCCATGGACAAATGGGGTCATAGAATTGAACACATCTAAGAGACTGAACAACAACAAAAAGAGAGACCCAGAGACTTAGAGTTGAGACTCCAGAGTTTTCATCCTCATTTCACTAATAACTGTTTCCAGTTTTGTTCTGGGCAAGTCACTTCCTGTTTCAGTGTCTCCCCCTTCATGCTACATTTTTTCATCAGAAACCAAAAGGAAGAGAGGCCAA
>CM053585.1:461844016-461870433 GCA_028646515.1 Pseudochirops corinnae
ACAGTATATATTTATACTAAAAATGGATAACATTACGGATTAAATGCAATATGTTTATATTTAATATTAGATCAACAATGTAATAAAAATATCAATATGATATATATTCATGATGAACATGTATAATAGATAAATTTATTACATGTATATGCTTTTGTAAAGGGAGAACTTGGGGAAGATTAGGTTCGGGGTAGGGCTCTGGAAGGCTGAAGGGAGCCATAATAATGGTACCACAAGAAGAAGGTCCCCGAGAAGCCACTTGGCTTGAAGAGGCACCATATTGGGAAGGTCATTCGCAGAGCTGCGAGAGATGCTGCTTTTCCCAGATCGTCTCTAACCATCTCCGACCGGGTGACTACCCTCAAGGCTTCAGTACTTTATCACTCGAGTTGTTTCTGTGGCACACGCCACAGCGGGGCTCCGTTTCTAAGGCCCTGGGGAGGTGAGGAGAAAGATGAGGCCACAAAATTCGCGTCGCGAATTTCACCGCCCGCAGAGCAGCCACTCCGACCTCCCCATCATGGCGGCGGGGCGGGCGGGGAAGCAGGAGTCTCCGTGCGTGCCGTGCGTGCTCCCCCACCCCCTCCCTTTTCCTCCTCCTCCTCCACCTCCTCCTCCTCCTCCTCGGCGGCGGCGGCGGCGGCAGAGGCGGTAGCTCTCGCCATTGCCGCTGGTGGCAGGAGGCGGCGAGGAGCCGGCGCGGTCGCAGTCTCCACGGCGCAGGCCCACGGTAGCGCAGCCGCTCTGAGGTGAGTGCCCTACCGCGCAATCTCCAGCTATTTCAGCCCCGGCGCAGCCGCAACACGCCGCCCGCCCGCCAGCCCGCCGGCCGGCCCGCCCGCCCGCCACCCCGGCACCCAAGCAGCGCCCTCCGGCCTCGGGGCACGGCGGCTCCGGCTCGCCTCAGGCGGGGGGCCCCGGCCCGGCCCCGCCAAACCGCCACTCCGAGGATGCGCAGGCCGCGCTAGGCCACGGGCGGCCTGGCGGGCCAGGGAGGGAAGGAGGGAGGGAAGGAGGGAAGCGCCGTCTTGAGGAAGAGCTTCGGGTCGCCGGTCCCGGCCTCCGCCCCGCCTCGGCCTCGGCCTCCCCGAGGGCTCTGGGAGCCGAGAGGCCCCGGGAGGGCGCGGGACCGGGCGGGGCCTCCGGCCGCCTCGCCGCGCCGTCCCCCTCGTCTCTTTCGTTGGGCTGGGCGGCGGCGGCGGCGGCGGCTGGGGAGCCCAGCCTCCCCCGGGTGGCCTCTTCCCGCGCCAGGGTGGCGTGGGCTGCCTCTCCAGGTAGACTGGAGGGGCCTGGCGGGCGGAGGAACATGGCGCTTTGCCCACCTTTTTTCCAAGTTAGGAGGGCGGCGGAAGAGGAGGCGGTGGCGGCAGCGGCCGGAGCCGGGAGGCATCAAGCCCTTTTGTACACAACCCATGAGGAGGGACATTTTTCCCTCCCTCCCGCCCCACTGGAGGCCATGCCCTTGGCACTGAACCCCGAGGGGATCCCCGAGGTTTGGGGGTGAGCGCCCCCTCCAAGGGAGGACCCCCCGGCCTCTGAAAAAAAGGTGGGGGGCTCTCGGGTGTCCTCGTGTGTGACTGACCGTCCCGAGCTCATGCTTTGCAAGGAGGGAACACTAAAGACACCCTGCTCCCCATTATTCCCTTTTATTCCCACCACAGCGCAGCGAGTCTGGGGGTCCCTGGCCTCTGCACTAAGGCGTGCTGCCTCCACGGTGTCCAGAGAGCCCCTGCCCACCGAGGACCCTTCGGTACTTGGAAGATGTTGGGGACATTTTTGTGTTTTTTAAAAAGCTTCCCATGGTGGTGGTGTATTAACCAGATGGAGGAGCTGTTGCCTTTTTTCCTCCAGCTCCTTTTCAAACCTTAGAATTGAAAATGTTCACATCCAGGCAATTGGATTTGGTTCTTGCCAGGGTCACAGCATCGCAGGAGGAAGCCCTTCATACGCCTGGCCTTTAAAAAAGAATAATAATGGTGGTTGAGTTCAGTTCAGTAAACATCGAGGCTCCACTATGTGTATGGGCGCTGTAGTTAAAATGTTGGGCTAGTCTGTCAAATTTTGACAGGCCCAGCAACAGGATGGGTTCAACTTAAATGCTCGACTTCCCTGAGCCGATGAATGTTCTACACCCACCCAGTGACTACTCGGCAATTATTGGGACTGTCATCTCAGCCCCCCACTGTCATTTCCTTCCTTCATCCGTATTTCTTAGACTGCCTGTGGTTGGGTTGGTACCTAACTTTGATTAGTGGCATAGGAGCTGCCCACTCTTATCCATAGTAATGAACTGGTGTTTGGTGAATGCTCTTGAAACAGCTCCGGCTGAGAATTATGGAGGGGGAGCCCCAAAGTCATGTTGGAAAGCTTTAGATAGGTTCAAATAGAAGAAGATGCAAATGTGAATGCCAAACGCTCTGTCTTTTTGTACATCTGAGCACAATTGTGAAAGACAAAATTAGTTAATGAGCATCATTTAGTATGCTTTCACTGTAAATTCAATCCATCCTATAGATGGGATATGAATTTTGCTCACTGCTTTAGTTTTTCATATTTAGCAGTTTTCATGCTTTCAAATGGTTCAAATAGAATAATTTTTTTTATTGTTTCCAATAAATAATTAGTCAAAAGCCCCCTCCTCTCCCTTTTAGGGAAATTTTTTATTTTAAAGAAATTGGACTCTTGATTCAGGAAAGGAGTGGTGGGGCAACAGGTAAGGGGTTGATGGAGATAGTGGTAGTGATTAGGTTTTTCATTTCCCTGTTCTCATGTGAATTACACAATTGGTTTTTTTCTCCCTAAGAGTTCATTCCCCTAACCTCTCAGACATCTAAAAGCCAAGTTCCCGTGAACCAGATAGCTGAACTGGGGATTATCTCTAAACTACTGCTATCTAAGCAAGGTGATAGTGCTTGGGCAGTTTATATAAAATTTAATGATTCTTAATGGTTTCATTCAGAATACATCAGTATCTTAAAAATAGTAAGTGTTGAATAAAATAACTAATCATTTTCCCAACAACTGGTACTTCTGTGTGTCTGGTAGACCTGATGCTGATTTTTAGGTGTTTTTTTAAAATAATATTTTATTTCCCCCCAATTACATATAAAGACAATTTTTAGCATTTTTTTTGAGTTCCAAATTTTCTCCTTTCCTTTTTCTATTCTCCCATCCTTGAGACACTAAGCAATTTGATATAGGGTATACATATGTGATCATGCAAAACGTATTTCCATATTCTGACTTTTAGGTTTTTAAAGGATCCTAGGATACACATTCTTATCTCTCTTCAAAGGAAAAATACCCAGATGTTAAAAATCCTGCCTCTGGCCTGTGGCATTGAAGAATAAAATCATAGCATCATAGATCTAGAGCCAAAAGACTTTACCAAAGGTGTCTTTAAGCTTTGCCAGTACTACATAGGGAAAATTCAGGTACATCAGATGAATACCTGAGATGTCGGGAGAACAAAACCCATCAACCTTTCACAGGGATCTGCTGGATTATCACCAGCACCTGTTTTTCTGTTGTGATGGATAGAAGAGGGATTGCTGAATTGCACAAGTGCCTATCCTCACTTTACCAGGAGTTTGAGTTCACTATCTGTGACTGTAATTAGTCCAGGAAATTTGATATCTGAATTTAGATCTGTGTGTGACAACATGTGCTGTCTCCAGATGGAACTGGTTTCTTTGTAGTCTATATATAATTGTGTGTTTGTAAAATCAGTCTTGTAGATAAATACAAATCTTGGGCCTTTGAATATTTCATTGGCACTATCATTACTAACTACTGTCCTGTTCCTGTTCCCCAATAAAACAAAGCTCATACACATGGTCAGGGTTAATCTACAAATGTAAGCTTCCCCCTAAACCTAGCAAAATGGTAATAAAGAGGAAAAATAACATTGTATTTCCATATCACTTTTAGAACCCATCCAGTTTGTCTTGGATGTGGGATGAAACTTAAATTTTATGCTTGATAATACATTATCAAAAGATAGTACTTGGGCCTCCTACAGCAGCAGTGTTGTAAAGAAAACTTTGAACCTTAAAAGTGTTATGTAGAAGTGAGCTATTACATATGGACAGTTCTCTAAACATAAGAGGCAGTGTAGCATGGTGGACAGAGGCTGGCCTTGGGCTCCAGAAGACTGGATTTAGGTCTGTGCCACAGCAAACTCGAGGCTCTTTAAGATGCAGAAAAGTTGCCTATCTGTGTGATAGTAGAACCTTCATTAGCTGAATTACAGGTCTAACAAAAAATCTCAGTACAAGGATGGATCTACTCTTAACTTCTACATTTTTATTCCATGATTGCTGGCTTTCAGAATAAGACAGGTCTCTTATTTTATTATTGACATTTTTAATCTCCAGTAATTTAAGGTGAAATTGTGCTTAAGTCTGCAGTTTTCTTCTTGGCTTGAGTACTTTTGAGGATTGATGGAGGAAAAGAAGGTCAGACAAAATCTAAGATGTTTGAAGACACCACACTCAACCAATGGATACTTTTTAGTTTAACTTAATGAGAAGAAACTTTGCTACTTACTTTTATTGTCCCATTAACAAAAAATGAAAATATTTGTCTGCACAAGGGAAGTAGAGAAACTATTCAAGGGAACTCTTCTATATTTCTGTAACTCCAGAGTTCCATTCAGGATTAGACAGCTATTAGAGTCCACCCAACTGGGTTTAGTTATTGAAAAGAATCTTATTATATGACACTTTAAGACTTCATCCATGGTGTGATATTTAGCTATACCTTTAATAGAGAAATTTTATTATGTAAGGAAAGTGATGGCATACCAGGACCACCCCCACCCTGTGGCAGGTTCTCCCATCTATGCTGAAATTGAGAAATGTCACTCCTACATTATCTGGCTAGTAAGGAAATTTTTCTTGGGTCCAAAAAATGTATCTTTCTCCCTATCCCTAAAGTAGATATCACAGCTATCTTTTAATTCATTGGTTTAGTTTGAAACTCTTCAGTTATTCCTGAGCAGATGACTTCTTGAAGGAATTATATCAAATTATAGTGGAAACTTTAGGATTAGGGGACATTTGGTGTGTGTCAGTTTAGCAAGTGATTACTGAGTTTTTAGTTATATGGACTTGTGTGCAAAACTTAGAAAAATTACTTTTTGATGATCATTTTAGTGATTATGGATACTTATATGCTTGTATTTTATAGTACAGTAGTATTTTCTGCTGTGTTGTATTTGGATTCGTTGACTTCTAAATGTATAAACATGCAGATAGACTGACTAGCAATTTAAATGGAATTTTTTAAAGTGCTTTTAAGTGGTGTCTGAGTAAACTATGCAAAGAAGCTTCATCATATAGTTAGACAGTTTTGGAAATATTTGTATTCCATCACTAGCAGTTATAATTCTAAAAAGCAGAGACATTGAGAGCCCCTCTTGTTACTGTCACTGAATGATAATGTTGCTAGCCTGGAAACCAAAATCCTACAAGAAATTAGAAGAAGTGAGGAAATTTTAATAAAAATGTGGTCATCATAGACTTTTAAGCATTTATTGCCTAAGGAGTAGGATGGGAGCCTAAGAGCCAGGAGTTTTCTGCTACCAAATGGAAGGGGGTGGGGAAAACTCTTCTGTGAAATTAACCTCCTTAATTTGTCTTCACTTGATTTTTTTTTTTTTGGAGAATTTTAGATTCTAGTTCTATTATAATACAAAATTTTCTTCTTGAGGGAATTGTAGAATTCAGGCAATTCTTGATTTTCAAATGATCCATACTTACAAACAATTGCCGCCTACCACTTTTGCCACGGAGCTGTGGTTTAGATAATCTTTGAGGTTAGATATTTAAGAAGGGAAAAAGTTGTGAAAAACAAAAATAATTTAGGTGAGCCAATCCATGTGACAGACTGACCAGTTTACAAATTTCTTCCATTCTACCTGAAATGTTTACTTGACTTTGTTATAATGTCTTAAATTCTACCAATTAGCGATTATTTGTTTTGTTTGTATTTAACTATCCTCTATTTATAAGTTCATATATCCTGGGAATGGTAAAGAACTTATGGTCATTCACATATTAGTGTGAATTAATTTAGAAATATACAATAAAAAGCACATACCTGAGCTTGTATGTACTGAGGGAATGTGAGTTTTAATATGGAAGAATAGTAGGCCATGGTTGATTTTTGAGAGGTTAAAATGAGTTACTAGGTGTCTGGAAGAAAGAGAGAGAGAGAGAGAGAGAGAGAGAGAGAGCTATAAACTATTTATATAAACTATGATACCATACCTGTTTCAAAATTTTGCCTATGATTGTTTTGTGCCCAGGAAAAGGGGAGGAAGCTCACTTACTTTTCTGGTTTCCTGCTTCTAGAACACAGGCTGGTAACTATTTATGATTCAATTATACATATAATGGGTTAGATGGACATTTGTGGGCTAGCTTGGGAAACTGACCAGACTTCATAACACAGCAGGTACTCAGTAAATACTTGTTGAATGAATGTTTCTGTGGGAAGATGTTCTGAGTTCCCATACATCAGACAAACGAACATTTGAAATAAATTTAAAAGTTGGCAATGGCCTGTACTAAAATGTCAATATGGCCTGAGTAATGAGGGCAAAGTCATACATAACCATTTCTTAATTTTCCCTCTGCAAAATGGTAATAGCACATTGCTTACAGAGTTCTACAGAATTCCAAAATATTGTTGAAACTCTTTGAATTAAACACTTTAGGGTATTTATGATCTCATCGATCTGGGTACTCCCTCTAGTGGTGTAGATTGCAAGTAGTCCCTAACGTTTTATGCTGGGCAATTCTTGTCCCATAGATCTTCCATAAAGAACTTAAGGTGCTCAAAGCCTTCTATATTATATAAATATAATAATAGCCGTCTTCTAGGTTCACATTTCTAAAATTTACTGGAGAAAACTCTAATTTCTTCATCTATACTACAAAGGGATTGAACTGGGTACTTTTCATAGATCCTTCAACCCCCAAATATGTATCATATTTTAAAAAATGTTCATCACTGGAACACCTTTTAATGCTAAGAGATTCCTCGTTTAGAACTCTGGCTTTAGTACCTTTTTTTCTGGTCCCTGAACTACACTTTGATTTTTTCATTTTTTATTTTGGTGACTAGGATCATAGGATTTAGAGCTGGAAGGGACCTTAGAGGTCATCTCCTCCAACCCTTTCATTTTGCGGATGAAGAATTTGAGGCCCAGAAATGTTAATCAAATTTCTCAAAGTCACACAAATGAGTAGATGACAGAGCAGAATTCCAAATCAAATCCTCTTACTCCAAATCTACTGGAAAGACATCATGCTGCCTCTTTACTACATTAGAAGATTCAGTACAGCGTGTTCTTATACATTGGATCTGAATTTGAATTCCATTTCCACGTTTGAATTGCTGTTACTTGGGTTAGAAGTGCTATGAGAAATATAGCAAGATGCCATATGCAATGGTGGTAAGAATGAGATTTGAAGTCAGGGGACCAGTGTTCATATTCCATTTTTGACACTAACCTTAATCCTGGCAAGTAATTTAAACTCTCCATGCCTCATTTTGGTCTGTGAAGTGAGGATGGTGGTACTTGTATTGCCTACATCACGGTCGTTATGAGGCCAGTGCTTTGTATATCTTAAAGTGTTATCTGTATAAATGTACGCTGTCTTTACTGAGATCAAATAACTATTAAATGGTTAAGGCAGTGATTGACAAATATCTAGTGTCAGGTCAGTGTGTCAGTTAATAAAAATTTCACTATGGTACTTTTTTTTTGAGTTCCAAATTTTCTCCCTTCTTCACTCATCAGGAAGGTAAGCAGTATGATATCACTTACTTTGTGAAATCATGTGAAACATTTTCATATTAGTCACGTTAAAAAAAAAGCAAGGAAAATAAGTGAAGTGAAAAAATTGTACTTCAGTTTGCACTGATTACATTAGCTCTCTCTTTGGAGGTAGAGAGTATTTTTCATCATGAAACATCTGGAACTGGCTTAGATGACTATAATCAGAGTAGTCAAGTCTTTTACAGTTGTTACATTGTCACAATATTGCTGTTACTATATGCAATGTTCTCCTCCTTCTGCTCACTTCCTTTTGCATTAGTTCATATAAGTCTTCCCAGGTTTTTCTGAAATCATCCTGCTCCTCATTTCTTATAGCATGATAGAATTGCATCACAATAATGTACCACAACTTGTTCAGCCATCCCACAGTTGATGGGCATCTTCTCAATTTCTGATTTTTTGCCACCACAAAAAGAGTTGCTATAAATATTTTTGTACAAATAGGTCCTTTTCCCTTAAAAAAAAAACTCTTAGGGATATAGATCTGGTAATGGTATTGCTGTGAGAAAGAGGATGCCCTTTGGGTATAGTTCCAAATTGCTCTCCAGAATGGCTGGACCAGTTTACAACTGCACCAACAGTTCATTAGGGTCCCTATTTTTCCACATCCCCTCCCACATTTGTCTTTTTTCCTTTTCTGTCATCTTAGCCAATCTGATAGGTGTGAGGTGGATACCGAGGTTGTTTGAGTTAGCATTTATCTGATCAATAGTGATTTAGAGCATTTTTTTCCATGACTATAGATGGCTGTGATTTCCCCTTTTGAATACTGCCTGTTTATATATCTGATACTTTGTATTTTTGATGCATCTAACTTTATACTGGAAGTACTCTTCAGTCTTGCTTATTTGTGTTCTCGTTATTTGCTGTTAGAGTAATTTGAAAAATCTGCAGATAGTGCTACACAATCTATGTAGGCAGCTGTGACCTGCTTCCTTGGCCTCAGCTACTTCTGTACTTAGTTCATTTCGTAGGGTCATAGATTCAGAGAAGGAAGGGACCATAGAGGCCCATGAGTCCCACCTACTCCTACCTCCTTCCTATAGATGAGGTAATTGAGGCAGTGACTTGCTCAGTCACAATGCTAGTAAGTATCTGAGGCAGGATTTGAACTCAGGTCTTTCTGGCTCCAAGTCTAGTGCCCTATCCACTGCTCCAGCTTCCTCTTAGTCTTGGGCCTGGACTTTTTACTGAACACATTTGTAAGAAGTCTGCTGATGTCTAGAAGTTCCCCTCACTTAGTGTATGGCTCAGGGAGTATCCTAGCTAGATACACTCAATTTTCTTTTTGAATCTTTCCAAAAAGATCTTTTAGAATTCTTTTTTGGATCCTTGGTGACATTACAGGAATTTGATTATTAATCTCAGGTTTGTCACATGCTGGTTCCCTCTCACAAGACCCTTTTGTTTTTGTTTCTTTGAAAGCAGAAAAATGTCTGGCTCCTGAATTTTTGAACTGCTTCCTAAGGAGAAAGTAAATTTGTCACATATTGCTTTACTCTGGGAACTTTGTGAAATCTTTTTGGGATATAGCATAGTACTGTAAATGACAGTGGACTGGGATTGAGCAGACTTTAAAGCAAGTCGTTCTTGCTTTTCTCAGCTTCACTTTACAAATCTGTAAAATTAATGGATTAGGCTAGATGGTTTCTAAGATAATTTTTAATTTTAAAGGGTTTTAAAAATTATTTTTGATTCATTGGTGAAAGAACATGGGTAGAGCAGTATAGGGAATTGCTTCTACCTGAAATGCTCTTCCTGATGGAGATTTTGGAAAACCACCTCCTGGAGGGGTGGTTTAGGAGAAGCAGCCGTCATTTATATCTACTTTGAGAACTATAGTTTAAGGGGTCCTTGATTTATAATGAACTTGCCTTAATATGCCATACTGGTAGGTCTCATAAGATCATGGCTTTAGAGCCAAAAGGAATTTGAAACGTCATAGAGTCTGATTCTTTCATTTTAGAGTTGAGGAAACCTACCAGAATCCAGAGAAGAGAAGTGACTTTCCCAAGGTTGAACAGCTAGTAAATGATAGAGCCTGGTTTTTTCCACTGCACCACACGACCTCCATCTCACCAAAACCTGGGCCCCAAGTGACCATTGTCTTTAGGTGGTGTTTTGGTGTATGTGTGACTTTGGGCAAGTTATTTGACTCCTGGGTCTTAAGATTTCTCATCTGTAAAAGGAGAGGGTTGCACTTCTCTTCCAAGTTCCCACTTCTAAATCTGTGATCATGATCCGAAAGTATATTAGTATTCTTTTTTTTCTCCATTCACGCTCATATTTGACTATTGTAGTAGTTGGAAAAGAAGTAGTCTAAAGTTCTATGAAGATTATCTGCCCCAATTTAGACTTGGGTTTTTCTCTTTGTACACATTTAAGGCAAAGGGACCTTTGTCTTCTGGGCTTCTGTAGCTCTCAATGAGCTTTGTGTTCTGCTTCTTAAGACTGGTTTCTCCTAAAGAGGAACTTTCCAGGAGATTCTTCTAGATCTCTTACCTCAAGTTAGGAACCAGTGCCCTGGAATTCTAGTGCTGCTTTTCCTCCCTTCTTGCCTCCTACCCATTTTGATGACCTTCTTTTAAAACTGAAAAAGTTTTATGTTAGCCTTCTGTGGTTTAAATACCAAGTTGTATGAACCTGTATAGAAATTGTGTGAAGTTCTACTTTGAAAGTATTTATGATTTCCTAAGGGATAAGAACCTTTCATCTACAGAGAGTTTAAAGCTCTTTTCCACCACCACCCTTACCCATCTCCTTTTTATTATGGGGATATGTGAGTTTATAATTTGGCAGTTTATCTTATGAAATTTTACTTTGATTTTAGTACTCAGTCACTTTTTCTGATATATGATACTTAAGTAATCTTGGCACTGAAGTCTTAGACTTGCTTTTCTCAAGAACTGTATTACAGCTTTTAATAGAATTACAATGCTTGATATCCCAGCATCAAACTAGAATTTGTTTGCTTTTTGTAATCTTAATAATCATTTCAAATAAATGAGGATTTCACATAAATTAATTTGGTTTTGTGGACTTTATTTTTGAAAACAAAAAAACCCTTCATGTCCAAGAAGTGCTTCTTGTGGTTGGGCCCCTCACATCTCCCTTTGTGGTTTTTCAGAGGGAGGCAAGTAGCTTGGAGTAACGTGCTTGTCTATTAAGACTGGCTTAATGTAGAATAAATTCTAAATCCTGCGTTAACCTCATTTTCTCCCACATATTAACTTGCACTTCTTCACTCCTTTTCAGGACAGGCTTTTGGATGAATGAACTTGCTATAATAAACTATTTTAGTAATTATCTTGGGATCTTACCCATGACCATATTTATCCTCCTGTTGAAACTGTATTAGGCAGCCATACCATTCTGGATGTATCGGTAATGGAAAGAAGCAGCGCATGCTCCGTTATTATAGTCTTTGTTCCATTTGTAGTCCAAAAGTCCATTTTGAACTGAGCTTATTATTTTTCTCCCTGAATCCCCTTCTTCTGACTTTACTATATCTCCCCATATAGTAGCAGTACCTTGTGTTCATAAGTTTGGTATTACCTCACTTTTACCTCTCTTTGCTAATCATATGCTGCTGAGTCTTGTAGATTCTACCTCCTCAAGATCTTAGGCATCTGTTCTTCTTTGTCCTCCCTTGCTTCCAACTTCCATGTGCCACATGTCACAGGACTACCTACTAGTCTTATTACAGTAGTTTCCTAATAGTTCTTTGCACCACCAGTGTCCTTCTCCTCTCACTTTATATTCTATTCATCCTTCACACAGTCAGATTAATGAATATTCCTTATGCATAGATCTGATCATGTATACACTTCTCTTCAGAACTTCTGAAGCTTGCTAATCCTTACAGAATGAATTTCCTCCTGAAGTAAGTTCTTGAAGTCAGAGGTTGGTTTTTGTTTTGTCTTTATATCACTAGTATGTGGCACATAGTAAGTTCATAATAAATACTTATTGGATTGGATGGAAAGTTCACACTCCAACCTTAGCACAGTGCCTGGAACATAGAATAAATTCTTATTGACTGACATTCCTTAACCTGATGTTCAAAGCCCTCTGTAATGTAGTGCCAGCCTGCTTTTCAAATCTTAATTCCCTCAGTCAACCGGGCTGTTCTCCTTCATTCCTTGGGAATATACTCCAAACTCCTTTTTCTGTATTGTTAATGTTGCTCTCTGTGTCTGGAATGTATGTCCCTCCTTGAAAATACTACCCATCTTTTAAAATGCTGCCTCATCCATGAAGCCTTCCTTTAATCCCTTCAGTTATTAATGACCACTTCCCCTCACATATCATTTTGCATCTCTTGTATACTTTTATGTTATAGTTACTTGCATATGTGCCATATCCTAGTGTCAGGAGGGCAGGGACCATGCCTTACTTAACTTTTATGTTTACCTTTAGCACACTTCCCTGAATATAATAGATGCCTAATCATAATAGCAGTTGTAATAACTGTTGAAATGGAGTCATGTCTCCAGTGCCTTTCATTTCCAAGGTGTAGAAAGAATAGTGTACACAGTAAACACTTGGGAAAATAAAGCTCAACTCCAGTAATTAGGAGGGGAATTAAAATTACTTTGATGTACCACCAAATTGATCTCACCACCAGGCTTTAATCTCACACCAAATTGGCAAAAATAAAATTAACAAAACCACAGTGGGATTGAGAAGTACGTTACATCAGTAGAATTGCAAGCTTACACAATCTGACAGTAAGCAGTAAAGGTTACAAAAATCATTTCTTTAGACCCAATAATTTTTACTGTTGGAGATAGTCTGAAAATGTTATCAATGAAGATTTATTAAGTGCCTATTATGTGTTTGTCACTACGCTAGGCATTAGAAATACAAAGACAAAAAGCAACAGCCCTGGTCCTCAAAGAGCTTACATTCTATTGGGGAAGACATCATGTACATAGATAACATTATGCCAAATAAATACAAGATAACTTGAGTACATAGAGACTTGTGATCAGGGAAGGCCAGCATCTTCTTGGTTTCATGAAAAAAGTTAGTGTTTCAAAAGTTAATTTTCATAGCATTATTTACAATTTAAAAAAAACTAGAAGCAACCTAGATGTTCAGCACTAGGCAGTAATTGACTTATGATACAGTGAAGTAATGGAATTTATACAATGGAATGGAATAATGGAATTAAGAGTATCTATCATGTATGAAGAACACTTGAAATCTGGATAGAACTTGTGAAAGAATGCAAAGTGAAACGAGAGGAACTGAAAGAAGAACAGAGTATACAGTAACCTACCATCTAAGAGAGATACTGAATGAAGATATTCGTGGGCAAAGAAAATCCTGATGGAGACTTAGAGTGGCTGGGGAGTTATGACCTTTTTTGCATGGAAATTAATTTAAATGTAGCTAGTTTAAAAATCAAGCTTTATTAGTTGTATTGATATTCAATATAAATTTTCTGATAATTAAAAATAATGTACATTTAGTGCTTCCATTTCTTTATTATTATCCATTTATTTGTTATTCTCTTGTAATATGACTTCTTTCTCTGCTAATATACTGAAAATATTTTCTTGAAGTAAGACAATGAGGTGTAGCAGAAAGACTTGTGGATTTGGAGTCAGAAAAGATCATGGGTTTCTTTCATATTTCAAATAATTACTACCTGTGTGAAACTTACTCTGGGTCTCAGTTCCCTTATCTGTTGGATGAAGATAATAATGCCTACAGTGACAACTTTATAGAGTTGTTGTGAGGATCAAGCAAGATAATGTATAAAAATGCTTTGTAAACCTGAAAGTAATATCTACATGATATAATTAGTAATATAATAGTAATATAACATTAATATATAATATATGTAATGTAATATAATGGTAATATAATATAGTAAAAATCATAGGGTGACAAAATCTGAATTGGAAACTTTTACAGATATGGAATCTGAGGCATGGAGCTATAAATAATTGGTCCAGGGTCACACAGTAATAATTATCTGAGGTTGGATTTAGACCTTCTTGACTCTAAGGGAAATACCCTACTGTTGTTCCATGATGCTTCTCTAGCCTTCATTCCCTCAATTGATCCTCACGTTGCATGGTTTTGAGAACTGATCACCCTTTTGGACACATTCCATCTTAGTAGTGTTCTTCCTAAAAATGATGTCTATAACTTAATACAGAACTCTTCTTTTTCTCTTTCCTCATCCTCCTAGCATCTCTGAAACTTTTCACAGTCTTGACATAGAGCTTTCTTTTTATGCTTTGACTTTTGTGATTATTCATTATGCTGTTACCGTATATGAGGCAGTCAGCCAACTAGTGTTTATTAAGCACCTATTAACTAAGCACTGTTAATAGGCAGATATAAAAAAGAAAACAGTTCCTTTCCCTTTGAGGATGAGGAATGCTGAACAACATATACCCAGAAAATTTAGGGGCACTCCACTAAACTTGATGGAAAGAACCGAGCATCCAGCTTGGGCCCATTTCTGTCCCTCCAGAAGTCACTTAGGTGAGAGACTGAGACCAGGGAAATATCTTAGTATAGTAGGAGGAGGCTGAAAAAGATGACTTTGAGGGCTGCCTCCAGGGAAATAACCATCAAAAGGAAGAAGTCAGAAAATGAGCAATAGGGAAATATAAAGGGGGGAAAAAAGGACTGAAATTACCAAAGATCTCAGGAGAGGAGAAAGCTTATTTAAAGACTTTGAGCGGAAGCTGATAAGCCAACAGAGAAGATGTTAATAACAGAAGGGAATAAGGCCTCCAGATCATCTAGAAGAGTCCAGACATCTATGAATAAATATTTCAGGACAAAGCAAAATGAATTATAACCTGATACGTGAGAGGACTTGATCAATACTCGAGAGGATAGGACCACAACAGGATATTCCTGAATGTTTTAAAAGAGAAACATGAATTTTAGTCAGTGTAGAAGAAATAATTAGCAGAAAAGAAAAAAAAATTCATGGTGGCAAGTTTCATCCAAGAAACAAAAGAGAGTAATCGATTAGGAATGCGAAGGGCAGTCTGGAGGAAGAGAAGCCAAAAGCAATGCTATTAAGAGAAAATATAATTTCTTGCTAGAGGCAAGAGGGAGGGAGCTGCTGCATCTTCATCAAGGGCATGATGTAGTTTTCTTAGTTTGACTCTGCTCCTCTCCCTATCCTCTCTTAATTGTTTCGACAACCACCTCTACTCAACTGTAGGTAGGTGGCTCCCCATTCTATCTCATCCTGATCTTCCTGAGCTCGAGGTCCACTTGTCCCTCAGCAAATAGGAAATCAGAGTTATGAATTAGCCCAGCCATTCTCAAATGGAATTTGGAATTATGCTATAAAAAGAAGTGACTAAAATATCTATACTCTTTGATTCGTGTTAAGAAATGATAAATAGGAAGAATTTAGAGAGGTATGGAAAGATTCACATGAACTGAAGAAAAACAAAGCAGAATCAAGCAAACAGTATACAAGACGTCCTATACGAGACCTTCTAGGACCTTAGGTTGAATGGATCTAGAGCTTAATAATGATTGAGAAAGGTAACTAATGTAAGTCATTTTTCAAAACTAAAAAAGTAACCTTTGTGTTCCCCATTAAAAGTCACTACATTGTATCCATGGTATAATGGAAAGAACTAGACTAGGAATCTCAAGTTGGTATGTAAAACAGTATCTTAACACTTATTAGCTGTGTGACCTAAGGTGAATAATTTAAGTCTGAGTCTCAGTTTTCTTGTTGGTAAACTATCAATGTTAATGCTCTTGTCTTCATGAAAATGCCTATTACAGAAATGTAACAGATGATGATCTTCACCAACCTGAAATAATTCAGCTTTTATCATGTGAATACAAAATGATTTGCTTCAATTTACAGGGTCACTTTGTGTGACATTTGAACTTTGTTCATGTTCATGTCTATCTATACCGTGGCTACGTGGGAGGAGGCAAGGGAAGCCAGTTAGAGCCATCCCTAAGGGGAAGCATTATTATTGAATGACGTGAGCCATATGCATTTTATCATAGGAGTTGAGCATATGTTACAAATACTTTTGAAGCCACTTTTGTTGGACAGGTATTATCAGTGAAAAATTTGTATATTTTTAAGGGGATTATTATTAGCCTTAAATCATTTTATAGAAATGTAAGGTAGGACCTCACTTAGCAAAGGTTAATGTATCATTTCCTAGACAAGTATATATCATTTATGACATTTATAAGCAATGCTTAATTGTGGATAGTATTATTGAATGTCTATTTCTAAAGTTTTGGAATGGAGTTATAGTCCACAGATTTAATAACAGGTATAGAATGCAGATCTTTATAGAAGTGATAGGGCACCAAGATTCTAAAGTAGTTGCCATAAGCATATAAAAACACAGCATAGTTTTTTTTCTTAAAGTATGTACTGATACATTGTAAATGTTATATTTTTCCCTTTCATACTACCTGCTGCATAATCCCCAACTTCTGATTTTTTTAAAAAGATCATAAAGAAAGCTATGTACATTGCTTTGGGCAGAATTATGACAACTCCTTTGAAATGTGTCTATTTTTATTTTTAAAAGATAAGTTGTATTTTTTTGTTTTTTGGTAATCTTTTTTTTAATGTTACCTTTATTTCTCAATGTATGCCTCTCTCTGCCATCTCTTATAATAAAAAGTAAAAAAGAAAGAGCAGGGGAAGGAAAGCAGTCCATCAACACTGACATGTCAGTCTGACCATATATGCATGCAATGTTCTGGATCTGCAGTCCCATACTCTGCAAGGAAGGAGCGAGATACACTTTCTCTTCTCTGAGGCCCAGATTGGTCATTATAATTATATCGTGCTCAGGCTCTTTTGTTCTTTCCATTTACATTGTTGAAGTCTCATGTATTGTTTGCTTGATTCTGCTTTGTTTTTCTTCAGTTCATATGAATCTTTCCATACTTCTCTAAATTCTTCCTATTTGTCATTTCTTAACATGAATCAAAGAGTATAGATATTTTAGTCACTTCTTTTTATAGCATAATTCCAAATTCCATTTGAGAATGATTGGACTAATTCATAACTCTGATTTCCTATTTGCTGAGGGTGCAGTAATACTTCAATTTTTTTTCAATTTTCTTTTCTCTTGTTATTTATCTGGAGCTGTCTTTCATGTGATTGTTAATAGTTTGCAATTCTTTTGAAAATTATCATGTCCTTTGACAGCTTATGCTCTAGATAATGGCTCCTGGTCTTATACGTATATTTCTCTGTATCTTGGATGTCAGACCCAAATCAAAGATGTTTGATACTAAGATTTTCTCCCTCATAAATAGCTTCCTTTCTTATCATAGTTGCATTGATTTTGTTTGTTCAATAAAATCTTTTAAATACATTTTATGATTAAATTTAAAGGTTGGCATCCTGCTTTCTGGGAATAGTAGATAATAGAGTTGCTGTTTTGAGGAATTTACATCATACCAAAATTAAGCATATGGTAGAATAGACTTTTAAGAACACTTTTAAAATAAAAGTAATCTAGGCTTCAGCTTAACTTTGTAGCTTTTGTAGAACTACCTGAAAGTTGTATTACCATTTTATTTCTTCCCTAGTTGGTAAAAATAGACAGAAATGAAATAGTCCCTGTCCTAAAAGAAGAAACTAATAGGAGAGGTATTATAGAGTTAGAATTCACATGTTTTAGCAACTGATTGAATCTGCTCATTCCCTCCTCACGCCCCATCCCTTGTATGTGTGTATACATACATATATCCATAGGCACAGCTTTAAGCCAGAGTCACTGAGAACATAGTGCTGCCATTAATAGGAATAGGGAAATCAGAAGGAGCTATTTTCAGACACATTGAGTTCACTTTGAGATGAGACATTCAGGTGGCTGTTAGAACAGGCAACTAGAAATGCCCTGTTTAAGTTTGGGAGAGAAGGTTTGCTAAATAGTGGTAGTGGAAGCTGGGCAATTGGATGTGCTGGTTGAGGGGTCAGAGTGTAGGGACAGAATGTTGGAGAATATGTATTTGGGTTGGAGGGAAGAAGAGGAATCCTTGAAAACTCCATAGGTTGGCTTTGGAAAGAGAGACTGTGGGAGTTATTTGTTTTAGTGATGATAGCAGAGTTACGTCAAGACCACAGCTAAATAGATTGATAAAAGCATTTATTAAGTGCTTACTGTGTGCAAGGCACTGTGCTGAGGACTGGGATACCTTCAAAAGCAAGCAAGGTAATTTTTGCTTTGATTCTGATGGGGAAGAGGATATATAAGGAGGTCCTGGAAAGGGGAAGAAAGAGTACCCTCCTGGGGGCATGGCTGGAGACTATAGGAAGTGTTGTGATGTAAATTGGTTCCTTATCTGGATGAGGCAAAAAGCTCACCTGTCAGAGCTATGGGGAAGCCGGGAGTGGGGTCCTAGTTTCTGGTGAATGGAGGTAATTGGTGTAGGGGAAACTTTAGGAAATGGCTTACAATCCAACAGGTAATATGAATGTCTCCTATTTTGTTATATCACCTATCTTAGTAACAAAGTTTTCCTACATGACACATCATTCCTTCTCCTTTTCTTTGCTGGTTCATCATCCATATCGTGCCACCTAATTGTGGTTGTTCCTCAAGGTTCTGTCCTGGGCCTTCTGTTCTCTCTTCTGGTGACCTTGTGAATTCTCCATGGGTTTAATTATCATCTCTAAGCATATAAACCCCACTTCTATACATCCAGTCCTAGTGTCTCTGCTGGACTCCAGCTACCTATAGGACATCAGACTGACTGTCCCATCAGCATGTCAAAATTAACAAGTCCAAAACAGAATTCATTATTTTCTCCCACACTTCCTTTCAAACTTCACTATTTCTCTAAGGGAATGCCACCATCTACCCTTTCAGTCACCCAGGTTCATAACTTAAACATTAACCTCAACTCCTCATCCTACATATCCAGTCAGTTGCCAAGTCTTGACAGTAGCTCTCTAATCTTTCCCTTTCTCTCCTTTCAGAAAGCCCCCATCCTAGTTTAGACCCTCATCACCTCTTGCCTAAATTATTGTAAAAGCTTCTTAATTGATTTCCTTGGTCCAAGTCTGCTCTTTCCCCCATCTATCATTCACATAGCTGCTAAAGTGATTTTTTTTCTGATGTCTGACCAAGTCACTTTCCTACTCATTAAACTCTGGGGGCTCCTTATTACATCTGCATTCAAATAAAAACTCCTTTGTCTAGTTTTAAAAGCCCTTCACAATCTGGCTTCACCCTATCTTTCCAGTCTTGTTATATAACATCATTGCCCTTCCCAGAGTCCATAGTCCAGCCAGGCTATCCTTATTCTTCCTCACATGTGATGTGATGCTCTATACCTTTTTATTTGCTCTTCTCCATGCCTGTTATGCACATTGTTCTCGCGTCTCTATCTTAGGAGCCTCTGCCTTCTTGAAGATGAGCCTTGGTCTCCATCTTCTATAGTAATATGAAGTAGTTAGGGGCAGCTAGAGTGCAGTGGCTGAGCACTGGGCCTGGAGTCAGGATGACCTGAGTTCAAATGTAGTCTCAGACATTTATTAGCTGTGTGACCATGGGCAAGTCATTTCACCTCTGTTTGCCTCAGTTTCCCCATCTGTAAAATGGGGATGGGAATAATATCAGCTACTTCCCAAGGCTGTTGTGAGGATCAGAGGAGATAATAATTGTAAAGCTCATAGCACAGTGCCTGACACATAGCAAGCCACACACACACACACACACACACACACACACACACACACACACACAAAACTCTATAATTAATGTTATTATTGATATTCCCCGAAGTTGTCTACCACTTGTCTGTCAAGAGTAGGGGCTATGTTGCAATAATTTCTCTGACATCTGTTGATCACTACATTGATTAAAAGTTGTAGTCTTTTAGTGCTGCTTTTTTAATGTTATTGTTTTACCGACTTTTATTTTTAGCAATTGTGTTCTCTTTCTTTTCTTTTACTAGAAATGAGGATAACACAATAATAACTTTAAAGATCTATGTATAGATTTCCTTTTTCCATGAGGAAATGTGGAGTAAAAGTTAGAGAGCCTGCCTAGATACCTGGAAGACCTGGGTTCCAGTCTCCCCTCGGACACACATACTGGCTGTGTGACCTTAGGCAGATCATTTAACCATTCCATTCTCTAGGCCAGTCTGCATTGGTAGAGGGAGTCTGCTCCCCTGGTAGATCCCTATACCACTGAAACCACAAGTGCAGTCCCCTGTCTCTTTTACCTGTTCTGCATATCCAACAAACTGCTGGACACCATTTGGATTCTCTGCAGATGATTCAAACTCACTATATCCCAACTCTTTTCCCTTTCAAAACCTACTCTAGTCTGTCATCCACTCAAATTTATCTTCCCCAAATGCAGTTCTAGGCTTGTCACTAATTCCCCCCTCACTCCCACATTCAGTAAACTCCAGTAGCTCCCTAACACCTTCAGGATCCACACCCCATCCTCACCCCTTCAAAATGAAAGAAAGAGACTTCTGTTTGTTTTTTTAAGCCCTTCCTATCCGACCCTTTCCTTCTAATTCTTCTTATACCCGACTCCCCCACCATCTACTGTGTGATCTGGGGGACACAAACACTCCAGCCTTTTCGATGACTGGCCCCCATGCCTGGAGCTCTCCTTGTCTCTGTCTCTTGGCTTCCCTGGCTGGCTTCAGGGTTCATCTAAACTCTCACCTTTTTCAAGAATCCTTTCCCTCGTCCTCTCTAACTTTAGTGTCTCCTGGTGCCTTCCCTCTGGGATTATCTCCCATTTTTCCTGTGGGCATCCTATATGTACTTTACTATATACTATTTACAACTGTAGTATAGTCCTTTGCCTGCTGTCTCCCCATTAGATTGGGAGCTTCTTGGGGGCAGGGACTGTTTTTTCCTTTTTTGTATCCCTAGCAATTAGCACAATGCCCAGAATATAACAGTCACCTAATAAGTGCTTGTTGACCCTACTTCTTTGATTCACACTTCCTGTTGAAGACACTGGTAGTTTGGAGTCACCCATGCTAGAAATCTTGTTGTCACGTCTGACTCTTTCCTCTCCTTTGACCTCTCCGGTGTGGGAGGAGGCCAGTCAGAATGGAGACTGTGTGACCAAAAGAGCAATGAACTTGGAGTCAGGACACCTGGGGTCAAATCTGGGGAGTGGGCCCATGGACAAGGCACTGATACCCTTTTTGCTTGCTTTGTTTCCTCACTTGTAAGATAATGGATGTGACGTATGATGAGAGGATACTGAGACACAAACAAAACAGTGTCTGCTCTCAAGAAGCTTATATTCTGTTGGAGGAGACTTATATACATATTGTATATACAGAACACATAGATAATAAATACAAGGTAATTTGGGGAGCCCTAATAGCTGGATCAGGAAAGGCTTCACTTAGTGGCATTTCCACTGAGCTGTTAAGGGACTTAAGGATTCTAGGAATGAGGCAGTCTGTTTGTGCAAAGACACAGATTTTCTGGCTCTCAGATGAGTGTTTTTCCCACTTTACCAGGCTGCCTTATTATTAATGGATAATGGGGGAAGGGAGATCTTGAAATCAAATTATAAAGTCCAGGGCTAGATCACAGTGTTTGGAGCTAGAAGGAATCCTGAAAGTCATCTAGTCCTTCTCATTTCACAGGTGAGGAAATGGAGGTGTGAAGAGTAAAATAGCTCAGTGCTCAGGGCACACAAGAGGCAGGATGACTTTGAACTTAGGCTCTCAGATTCCAAATCCAGGGTACCTTAGGCTGCCATATGCATTGTTCAGTCACTGACTTCCTAGGCAAGTCGTTTCACTTCTGGGCCATGGATTCCTTGTCTGTAAGATGAGCAGACTAAACTAGATGAACTCTGAGTTTCCTTCCATTTCTTTAAGTAAAGAAAAAAATTCTTAGGTAGTTTTAGGTGTGACCCCAAAGGTGTCAGAGGGAAGCTCCTTGAGAATGAAACTGTCAGATCACACAGCAGTTGGGAGCAGAGGGGACTGCTTGGAAGGTGAAATTCAGAGCCCTCTTAGGACACATGAATTCTATGAATCCTAACTCTGAGTCATTATCACTGAGATTTTATTTTTAAGTGGATATAGTGACTAGGTAACACATTCATTAACAGCGGATGTAATAATAGTACTTTCCAAAGCATTGCTGCCATGTTCTTATCTACAGTTTTTAATCTTTAAAAATTCAGAATACCCCTGCTCTACCCTCCCTCCTTCTCCAGTTTCACTGCTTTTTCTAGCCAGGCTCTTTCTAATAGTTTGAATCACAACCCACCTGCATCTCCTAAGACTTTCTTTGTTACTTTTGTCTGTATACTGTCATAAAGTCTCCACATGGGGTCTGCCCTGTGCCCTGAGTCCTTTTAGGTTTTATGTGAGCATCACTGCAGCACATGGCCTGTCTATCAGTCATCCCTCAGGTATCTGTCAGTTATTGTGCATTGGTGATTAGCCTGCCTCCTTTTCTAGGCATCTTTTGGGTATCTCTGATGATACTCTTTGCTTGTGTTTCATTATTGGTAAGATACCTATTGCTTAACATAATAGAAGGAAGGTTATTTCAAGGATTCTTTGAAGCAGCATGGCAAATTTGGAAAGAGTGTTGAATTTGGAATCAAGCACAGTGAGTTCAGATCAGCACTTTGACACTTCCTAGTTGTGTGACAAGTCAATTACATTGTCTCCATATCTGTCAAAGGGATGTAGTACTTAAACCACTTATTTCCCCGAGTTGTTAGAATAAAAGTGCTTTGTAAACTTTAAGGTATTATATAAATGAGTTATCAACTAGGACGGATCAATACAGGTACCTATAAGTTTCTTTTTAGAAAGAGATCCTTAGTTTAGACATCAGAAATGATAACATTGGATTAGATCTGTTGGGCAGGACCTCCAAGACATTTTTAAGTGGGTGCCAAATTGTGTAAGGGAAGAACCAGCAGAACTGAGGCCTCCACAGAACAACAAGGTAACAATGCTATACTTCTTAGGATGCAAGATCCTAATGAAAATGTCCTTTGTGGTGTGAGCAAAGGGTGGGGAACCTCAGGCCATTTATGGTTCTCATTAATGGAAATGAAGGAAGCTTCTGCTAATGCCAGCTTGTTTTAAGTGTTTATTTAATTTTTGGCAATTTGGGGGAGCAGCTGTTGCCAAGTGATCATCCAGCACAGTGATCTGCCAACTGCATTCTGTGACCCAGTTACATATTTCTTGGTACATTTAGAAGCATCCTGTCCACAGTGCTTCTAGTCAGGTCTAACTTCTGTACCTCACCTGTCTTTGATATTTATAATAGTTAATGTACTTGTAAATCCACTTCATAATCCTTTTGGTCATTTCCATCCTTAATCTCTGAAAGATGACTAATTGAATGAGCTTGCATTATTAGGAAGAAACTTAAACTGTGAATTAGTTCACCCTTTCTGGAATACAATGTGGAATACAGTTCTGGAATACAGACAAGGGTTACGAAAATGTTTACATACTTTAGACATTGTTTTCAATGAGTAGGATTTTATCCTAAAGAGATTTTTTTTTTTTTGCTTTTTGGAGGGGGAAAAGGCAGGGCAGTTGCGGTTAAGTGACTTGCCCAAGGTCTATGGCTAGTAACTGTTAAGTGTTTGAGGCTGGATTTGAATTCAGGTCCTCTTGACTCCAGAGCTGGAGCTCTATTCACTGCACTACTTAGCTGCCCCTCCTAAAGAGATTTTTGATGGAGGAATAATCAGTCAATAAAAATGAATAATTATATAATAAAAATATTCCTACAAATGCTGTCTGTGACAGCTAGAAACTTGAAACAAACTAGATACCTAATGATGTCAGAATGACTGACCAAATTGTGTTATATAAATGTAAGAAGTAACTTAGAGAACTCAAAGAAATTTAGTAGAAAGTTATAGAGTGAAAACTATAATGTAAATCCATGTTAAATACACAGAAAAAGTTCCGAAGGGGCCACAGGGACAATCAGAATGTTTTGTTTTCAAACTGGACCTGTGATTTCGCTGATACAGGGAAATACTAATGAACTCCCTCTACCAAGTCATATAATCATCTTTGCTGCAATTTATAGGCCTGGAGAGTTGCCTGGGGGCGATGAGAGATTGTTTGACTTGCCCTGTACCATTTTGTGTCAGAGACTGGGACTGTCAGTACTTCTTGCTTTCTTTCTCCATTATACCATGTGATTTGGTTACCGCAGAGTTAAATCAATACAACCATCTTTTGTTCTTGGATTAACAAATTGATAAATAATAGAAGTTCACAACACATGTACAATCAGTTTTTTTTTAATTTTCTTTCTTATGCTCTGACATGTTAAAACTTGAACATATGGAAATTTAAATTAAAATTTATAATTAAAAAAAGTAGGAATGTCATCTCTAGCTCTTTAATTAAGGCACAATAGCAATCAGCAGGACCTTCTAAAACAGGTAAAAGAAAATCTAACTTTTATTTTAAACATTTTTAAAAGGGGAACATTTCCACTAAAGTCTTACTGATGATTTCTTGTGGTATGGTGGTGGTCCTGTATTCTCAGTGGCTGTGGCAGTTGGAGTACACATCCTGGCAGGTTGTACAATGCTATCATGGCAACTGACTATATATCTGAACTTGGACTACTCCTTCAAGTACAAGAGAGACTCCTCACCAGATTGGTGAACTTTTGGCTACAGCATTTTTCCAAGATAAAAAACCACTCTAAGGCATAGAGTAGTTGCAATCAACATCAGTTAGAGGGAGTCCCCACTTTGATGAAATCACAGGTCATTGAAAAAGATTTCTTTTTAATTATTTTTTCTGAGATTAATTTGTCCTAGCAAAGAATTAATTTTATCTAGGTCTCACACACGTCATACATTTCTGTAATAATCATTTGTTGTAAGCAGCCATTAATGCAAAGTTCTAAAAAATGGAATGCTCAGTCTCTAGGAAAGAGGACATGCTTTGCAAGGGTAAGAAGGCATTTGGCAGTCACTTGCCTGCATTTGCTGTAGAAAGAATTATTTCAGTTGAAATAAAGCTTTAAATAGGTAATAAAATTCCATGCTCACTTTTTTCTACTAGTTTTTTTTTTATTTGGTTTTGGTGCCATCTAGTGTTTCAGTCAAGTTATAGTAAATGTATTATGAAAGGTATTCTGAGGGGAAGTTTTTTCTTGTCTTGTTAATCTAGAAAATTTAGATTCTAAAATTGGATAACTAAGAGTTACTTATGTGCTCTCTATCACCTACTATCATACAAAGACCAATACTTTAATCTTGAATCTAGATAATTTAGATTCAAGATTAAAGTATTGGTCTTTGTGTGATAGACATTGATAATGTAGTTGTCAAAAGTAGTCAGCAGTGGAGTGGGGGAAGAGACCAGTCATGTAGGTAAAGAGAGGAATCACAGAGGGACATCCTGAGTGCTTCATTTTTACAAACTCCTAAGACTGTGGTAAAAGCCCTAGAGGAAAGCCCCCAACATGTTGGATAGATTTCCTGAGTTAAAAAGGTATGGATAAATTTTGACCCACACTTTGCTGGTAGTACCCACATAGAGACTGTAAACTCTGTGATGACAGAGACTCTCTTTTTATTGTTTTTTTTTATTGTGACTTTAACAAAGCCCACCTAAATGAGAACTTTTCATATATGTAGTAGAACAGAAAAAGGAATGTATGGGAAACTGTGACTCAGTATTATGCATTGCTTCCTTTTCTTAAGTACACAATAAATTCAACATGTAATTTTTAAAGCTGTGCTGCCTTGTTTATGATTCCTTCTGGTCTTCTTTCTACCCATTTCTTTGCATTAAAAAAGTTTTAATGACTCTTTTTCTTTCTTTGTCAACCTTTCCCACACTTCATTCCCTTCTTCTTTGCCAACCAAGCCACTCCCCTCCCCCCAAAAAACAAAAATAAGATCTTTGTAACAAATATGCACAGCCAAGCAAAAACAGCTTGTTTTTTTACATTGGCCTGTCCAGAAAAGGTGTATTTCATTGTGCATCTTGAGTCTGTCACTTCTTTTAGTAGGTGAGTAGTGTGCTTCATCATTTATCTTCTGGAATCATGGTTGGTCGTAGTTCTTAAGTTTTTAAGTTATTAGTCTTTACGGTGATTTGTTATTGCATAAATTATTCTCCTGGTTTTTCTGACTTGCCTCCATCAGTTTATCAAGTTTATCGATTTATATGTCTTCTCATCTTTCTCCAAAACCATCTTTTTCATCATTTCTTATGGCACAGTAATTTACCGTAATTTGTTTGGCCAGTGGCAGAGTTTTACCTAATCTTTGTACTCAGCTCCTAGTACAATACTCTGAGCATATATGAATACAAAAAGGGTCTATGATTTCGTGACTATGGGAAATTTCTTTTGTGGGAACTTTTTCTTTTCTTTTTTTTTATTTGGTCATCCTTTTTAAAATTTTATTTTATTTTTTTAAATTGATTTGTTTATTTACTTTTAGTTTACAAGATTCAATTCCACAATCCCTTGAGTTTCAAATTTTCTCCCCTCCTTTTCCCCCCCACCCATGGCAGCATGCAATCAAGTATAGGATCTGCAAATATTTTCACATTGGACATTAGT
>CM053585.1:461870533-461900695 GCA_028646515.1 Pseudochirops corinnae
GTTGGTCGTCACACATATGATGTGTCTGTGATTGTACAAATTTCTCCTGGTTCTGCTCTTCTCACTTAGCATCAGTTTGTATAAGCCTCTCCAGGTGAATATGAAGTCCATCTCCTCTTCATTTCTTATAGCACAATAGTATTCCATTACATTCATATACCACGACTTGTTTAGCCATTCTCCAATTGATGGGCATCCCCTTAATTTCCAGTTTTTTGCCATGTGGGAATTTTTTCTACTGATGTTTAGTAGATAAGTCCTTGAGGAGAAGGGAGTTAGTAGCCTGAGGTACATAGACATTAAAGGATTAATCCAGGGTCACACAGTTAGTAAGTGGGAATTGGACCCATACTGTCATGACCCCAGGGCCTAGCACCTATTCCATGCTGCTGCTACAAACATAATAGGTATGAAATATATGCTTATTGCGTTGAATTTTAATTTTTATATTTGAAGCATTAAGGCACAGTGAAAAGTGTCAGGAGCCCTGTGTGTGCAGACCTATGTTTCACCATCTGTAAAATGGGAATAAAAATATTTATACTACCTACCTCACAAGGTTGTGAAGAAAGCATTTAAACCTTCAAGTTCCATATAAATGTGAGCTCTTTGTTGTACTGCAGTAGATCTCATAACCTCATCATAGATATGGCTGTTCCTTCAATAATACAGATCAGTCCATCCGCAACTTTACATCCTTTTTGGACTTTTATGCATATCATTGCATAAATTCTCAATAAATGATTCATCCAACCTGCTGGAAGTATCTGTTTTAGGTCTTTTAACATCTAATTCTTTAGTACCCTCCTTCTCTTTCAGCTATCATGAGAATTGATTTCTTAGTGCTTTCAAAACTCAGAAGACCTTTACCATGGATTTCTTATGTGTCTAGCTACTTTTCTTATAATCTCTATTTAGTGCCATTTTTACTTTCTCTTGGAGAACATCAGAGACTGAGAGTTGGAACCCAAATGTGGTGATTATGTCATTGTCTCAGGTGTTAACTTGTTCAGCCCAGGCTTTGGGCCCTAAGGGCCTGAACTGGATACCTGTAGTTAAAGATTTAAACACACTTGGAACCTTTAGTCATGGAGATCCAGATTACTGATAGCCTAAGTGACATATATTAAACACCAAGCTTTCTGCAGATTTGTTTTTCCCTCTATCATTCATCACTGTTCTGTGAAGTGACAACATTCGTACACTTAGACCGTTGTCCTCCCTTTTCCCTTCCACCAGCCACCCTAGAGAATGGAGAGCAGGGTCATCAGGCCCAGCAGCCCATTGCTCTCTATGGGTGGGGAGACCAAGCCCTGTCCCTCTCCTTCTGCCTCAAACTCTGTAATCTCCCATTGCCTAGTTACTCCTTCAGTTCACCTGAGCCACATATAGGCCTGATTATGCACTGGATCTTTTTATTACCTTGAAGTATTCCATTTCTCTAACTAGAAAGTCTGACATCCTCCAGTCTGACCATAATTTCTCATCATTCCTCCTCTCCCTATGCTTCCCTGCTCCTACACCTGTTCTCCACCCTCATGAGACTTCCATTCTCTCTATTCTGCTGTATTTTCTCAGCCCGCTCCCCCAGCTATGACTTTATTCTCCTCTCTCCTACTTCAACCCATTTTAGCTCTACTTTTGAATCCTTGCTCCCTTGGCCTTTCTCAACTCTTCTCTTGCCAGAACTCTTCCCTAGATTACTCCCATACTAACCTGTATTTAACAATAGGAGTACATAACTTTATGCTGTTTATGTTTACTTATTATTTCTTACTGGAATAATAAGCTCCCTGAGACTAGGAATTATTTTATTCTTTGTTACTGGATTCCCCCTCACCTAGCATGGTCCCTGGCATGTGGTAATAATAAATAATTATCATGAGTACTGGGCTCATAGGGATCAATGCTAAGTGTTGACTACTTCCTTTTAATTCTAGTCTTACAGTAAAATACCTGTTAGCTCATCAGCATCTGAAACTCTGCATGTTCACAGTGAAATTCTCATTCCCCTAAACCTTCCCCCTCTATCAAATTTTCCATTATTTTGTTGAGGACATTGACATTTTTCCAGTCACCCAGGTTGGGATCATCTTCATCTTTTTCTCCTGCCTCACCTCCCATAAAAGCCAAAGAGAGTGTGTGTGTGTGTGTGTGTGTGTGTGTGTGTGAGAGAGAGAGAAAGAGAGAGAGAGAGAAAGAGATTTGCTAGATAAATGCATTTAATCAATAAGCATTTGTTAAGTGCCTTTGTTTACAGGCACTATGCTCAGCACTGGAGATCCAAGGCAAAAATGAAAAGTTATTACATTCTCTTAGGGGAGACTACGTGTAATTTTCTTAGGGGAGACTACATGTATACATATAAGTGTATACAAAATAAAAACAAGGCAATTTTTTTTGGGAGGGGCAACAAGCCAGAAGTTGGAGGTGATAAGGAAAGGCTTCCTGGTTTTGGTAGAATTTAATCAGAGATTCTAGGGTAGAAGTTGAGGAAGGAACAGCATCTCAGCTGTGGAGGAAAGTTGTACAGTGGGGAGAGATGGAATTTGAGACAGAGGCCCATTGAGAACCTATTGCAGTAGTCCAAGGGGAAGTGATGAGGCTCCAGCCTAGGGTGGCGTTTGAGCAAAGAAGGGCATGGATGTGGAGGAAGAGTCCCTCAGTGGCTGCTTAGATGGCTAGGATGAGGAGCCGAGCTGCAAACCTACTTCCCTGGAAAGATGGTGCAGAAAAAGTGCTGATACTGTTGGGAAGTAGCTCAAACTCCTTCCCAGCACCTGCTTTCTTCTTATCAGTGACTCTTCTTGCTCTAAGTTTGACCACAGCTCTCAGTTTCCTCCTTACTCACTCTGTCTTAGGAGCTCCTTACTGTCCCCTTCCAGGGTTTTTGAGGCTATTTCCCAACCTCTCCATTTCCTCTGGAAGCTGATCTTTATTGGCTTATGGTGTTAACCTTCCTGGGGAGATTCGAATTTTAAGAGAAATGCTTTTAACCCTTGAGTGTGCCTAGAGTTTTAAAAGAGGAGCTTTTGTTTTGGGAGCGGGACAGGAGCCGGTGGGTGGGTGGGGTTACCTTCCTGTTTAGATTATTCTTCCAGAACCATAGATTAGATAAGCAAACCCTGAAGCGAAGCTAAAATAAATTCAAGAACTCAAACTGTTGGGGTAGGAATTCCTTATTCAACAGTAATTGCAGGGAAAACTAAAAAGTAGTTTTTGAGACTAAGGGAATGGCAAACACTCCAGTATCTCTTCCAAGAAAACCCAAATGGGGTCATAAACAGTACAAAAATAACACCTTACACCAGCGGCTCTCAACCTGTGGATTATATTCAATTTGTAACAGTGAAAATACATCCTGCATATCAGATATTTACATTACGATTAATAACAGTAGCAAAATTACAGTTATGAAGTAGCAACAAAAATAATTTTATGGTTGGGGATCACCACAACACGAGGAACTATATTAAAGGGTTGCGGCATTAGGAAGGTTGAGAACCACTGCCTTACACAGTATATCATAAGAAATTTGTAGGGGTGGCTAGGTGGCACAGTGAATAGAGTGTAACGACGGTGGAGTCAGGAAGATCTGAATTCCAATCTGGCCTCAGACACTTAACACAAAACTAGCCATGTGACCTTGGGCAAGTCACTTAACCCCCATTGTCCTACCTTCCCCCCTCCAGAAAGCCAAAAAAAAAAAAATTATAAATTTACATGTAGCTTCTTTGGGCACCCACCACTTGCAAGGCAGGTAACTCTTCTTCATGATCCTTGGGGTAACTACTGCAAGTTCAAGGTACTCTATGGCTCTCTGCTAGTAAAACTCTAGGTCATAAGTCCTCATCCACATGTTCACTTTTGATAGGTAACTAGAGGCTACAGTTTTCAAAACAAAGCTATTTAGAAATATTCTTGGAAGGATATGAACAATACAACATTCTTCCCCCAGAAACTTAGGGAATACTCTTCTCTAAACATTCATACTCTCAATAAGGAGAATGATCAAATGTAGAACTGGTACTTGATGGGAACTCATTTGGAGAACACATGTGCAGAGGCAATTTGTGCCTCAAAGCTACCGGATCCCTATTGTATGCTTGTGATGTCCTGATGCTGCTCCTCACTGGTAAGGCATCTTCACTGGCTATGTTGCTTTACTGGATTCATTGGGACTATTTTCCTTAATGCATATTTCTTTGTGTGTTCTCCGTAGTTTCTCTTGCCTCTAGCTTCTGGCTTACCTGATGTCCTTGACTAGGCGCTGTTGTGTTCTTTCAGAAAGAACTAGAAGTCTTTCTCCAGGGCCAGTAGGAAATCTTGCCATTTCTATTTCCTCAAAGTTTCAACTCTGAGGTCTGCCATCTCTCAAGCCACCAGCATCTAGGCACCAAGATCTCAGGTTTTGGGGGTTTTTTGTTTTTTTTTCCAATTCTCTTCACAGATGGTCTGGATTGAGGAAGCAGTGTCCTTGAATTCCTTTGCTGTGGCTATGTGCATCTGCTATAGGGTGTAGATATATAGTGAGGGATGAGGAGGAGAGAGAAATCCCTTCCATACACCTCTTGAAGCCCTCTACAAGAGTCACAAAGTAGTCCTTAAGAACCTTCCCAAAAGCTAAGTCTTCTAGAGTTGAGTCCTTAGAGCTGACTCTACAGAATGAGGCCAGCTTGCTTTTAAAAGACCCACCTCAGCCTACCAATGTCCAGAAATGATCTGTTTTCTATAAATTTCCTTCTTCCAGTGGCCCACTCCTTACAATATTATCAGGCTATTTAGAAAACTCAATTACACTCTGTTATCAGATTGCTTTGGTAATTATTATTGGGTTTAGGAAAATTTTCCAATTTGATTAGGACTATTCTGTAATTACATGTACATGATCTAAACAAAAAAAATTTTACAAAAAATTAAAGGAGAATGGAAGGTTATATCTTAACCACTTTTGGATTAGATAAGAATTTGTAACCAGACACAGGATAGAGGAGATTATAAAACAAAATTGAAATAGAAGAAATATATGAGTTGGTGAAAAAGTTTTCACAACACATCTTGCTGCAAAAAAATCTCACATCCAAAGATCTCTAGACAAATTTATAAAGTTAACTGTTTCCCAATAAATTAGGTGGAATGAAAAATCTTTCAGAATACTTATGCAAAACAAATTAAAAACAAAAGGAATCACCTGACACATCAAATTGTCAAGAATGGTAAATAATGGAAAGGTTCAGTGTTCTAGTCTATGGAAAGACAAGCACATTAATCTACAGATGGTAGAGCTATAATTGATCCAACTGTTCTTTTTATAACAAAACCAAATTTAGGTTGACTAGAATTAAAGTCACATAACAGTAAATATATTAGGTAAATGTAGGAGGCAAGTAAGTATTTCCCTAGCTGAAATAGCAAGGGACTTTGGGAGAGAGACAGGAGGCAGCATAGGCCAGGTAAACCAAGCCACCACCACTGCCACCAACTTGACCACTATCTTACCTCAGACGCTGAGGAAGATAGCCCAGGACCCTGAACCCAAGAGCTTGGGAATAGCAGCACTTCAAGCCCAGTGTCCACAGCCATTATCCTGGGAAGCATCCCCGCTGTGGAGGTGCAGCCTGGCAGCTGATCTGGCAGTCGTTTGCAGCCACTATCACAGCTACTGAAGTTCCAGAAAAGAAAGCTTTTGCCACCAAAGTTCTTCACATTGTCAATAGTTCATCATCAGAAACTGATATGATTTTATCAGTAGAAATGTCAGTAAAGAAAAAGCATTACCATCTGCTTTGACATTGCACCCTAAGGACCATGGGACCCTTCTGTCTGACTTGTAGCTGAAACCTTTCATGTGTGTTGTCTTCCCCATAGGAATGTGGGCCCCTTGAGAACAAGGATTGAATTACTTTTCTATTTGTATCCTCAGCATTTAGCACAGTACTTTGAGGTAGGTTTAATAACATGCTTTATTCATTCATTCTTTTATTATCTGGACAAGGCATGAATTCTTTATCCCTGGGCCATATTATCCAGTTCTTTCTGGAACTGACTTAAGTTCACATGGCTTTAATTGTATGTATAGTGTAAGTGTAGCTAAGTATAAATAAGTATTTTTTTTAAGTGTAAACATCCACTTACTGGTGGTAATTTGATTGCATCTTTAAAATGCCATATAAGTTCACAGCTTCATGTTTTTTAGCAGTTAAGTATTCCCTGAGTTAACACTTCAGGAAGGACAGCATAAAAGCTGAGCATCATTTGGATGTGAAAAGAAGCCTTCCTACTTAGGGTTTGGTGCCAGAGGCCTAGAACAAGAGGCATAACCCTGACAGCAGAAGAGAGAAGCATTTTGAGCCTCAACAAGAGAAAGTAAGAGAGGAGACAGAGATTCTTAGCCTGGTGGAGCTCAGCTGACCATACTAGCTTCCTGGCCTCAGAAAGGAAGAAGGATCTGCAGAGCAGATTGATCTTTTGAGGATGAATATTTTACATTTACATCGTCCTTTAAAGTTTGCTGAGTGCTTTATGTACATTATTTGATTTGATCCTTGGGACAACGGTAGGTGCTCGTCTTTTTCTCAATTTACAAATAGGATGATTGATTCTGTGAGAGACTTACCTGTGGCACACTCTAAGGGTCTGAGATAAGATTCAACCCAGGGCTTCCTGACTCCAGGTTCGGTGCTCCAGTCATTATGCATGAATGCATTATACCCTAGTCCTTTTGAATCAGATGATCCTGTTAGGTCATGTTGACAACATAGGTGCTAAGGGAAGGTGGAACCCATCAGAATTGGGAGGAGGAGAGTTTTCTCAAGAGAGGAAAAGTTTCAAGTCTCTTTTGTAGAAACGTAGTTATTTCAGGCAGCTAGGTAGCATAGTGGATAGAGCGCTGGGCTTGGAATCAGGAAGACTCTTCCTGAATTTAAATCTGGCCTCAGACACTAGCTGTGTGACCCTGGGCAAGTCACTTAACCCTATCTGCCTCAGTTTCCTCACCTGTAAAATGAGCTGGAGAAGGAAATGACAAACCACTCCAGTATCTTTGCCAAGAAACTCCAAAATGGGGTCATGAAGAGTTGGACATGACTGAAATGACTGAACAAGTTATTTCAGCAAGATTTGGCAAATTAAGGTGTGGGTTGTGGCTGATATATGGAGGAGATAGTGATATGCAATAAATAACAGACCAATATAAGAATAAATAGATATAGAATAGCAAGGATTGAATTACTTTTCTCTTTGTATCATCAGTATTTAGCACAGTATTTAAGTTAAGCTTAATACATGCTTTCTTCATGCATTCTTTTATCTATATATTCTATAACTAGATCAAGGCTCAGATATTCAGAATCCTCACTTTGGTACTGAGAGATATACCCCCATCAGAGAGTTCAGTAACACCTCCTAAAAATCAGCATCTCCCTTGCTCAGCATCTCAACACCCTTTTGGATGTTACAGGACTAGGAGAGGTGGACAGATATGACTGAATAAGAGATACTAGGGGTTTAGAACAGTAAGGTTACTGAAAATCAGCTTGGTCCTCCATCAATAAATTACATTTTAGAGTCTCTTTGTGTTTTCTAGTTATTAAGAATGCTAATTTTGGTTAAATCTTCCTGGAACAACATAGGTGCTAAGGGAACAAAAGTCATCTGTAGTAAAATATCTTTTTAAATTAAACATAGCATTGTGCTTCAGCTGTAGTTTAACATAATGCTCCCAGCTGCTGAGGAATGCCCATACTTCCCCAAAGGCTAAGGATAGGGATAGGACTACTGATTTCATTGATACCTAGAACTAGAGCCCCAGATTTTTTTTTTTCCTTTAGATCCACCCCTCTCTGGTGTTAGGTCCTCTTGATGCTAAAGTGACTCTAGTCAGTGCTTCTTTGTCTTCCATCAGATAAGCATATCCATTTCCCACCTATAGCCAATACCATGAAGCCATATAGCAACAAACTTTTAGATTGATTATTATAAAGAAGATTTGTGTTGAGGGTTTTTTTTTTGGCCATTTAGCACCAAATATAGATAAAATGGATGACTGTATTACCTACCCTCTCTGTCCCATCCTACCCCACTTCACACACATACATGTGTTCCCAGACTCGGTCTGGAGGTTTTTATCTTTCCTAAGGAAAGACATAGCCATAGGAACCTTCTGTTACTTTAGTGACCTGCCCTGAGTCACCAGGAAGGGGAAGCTGCCAGGAAAAAGGTGTTGATGAGATACTGAATAAGGGGGATACTGATTTTTTAGGAGGTGTTATTGAACTCCCTGGTGGGAGGGGGAGGGAATACTTCTCAATGCCAAATTGGAGATTCTGAATATCTGATCCTTGATCTTCCTCTTGGAACACACACACACACACACACACACACACACACACACACACACACGAGCCAGGTCATAGTGTGTTTACCAGGGAATAACATGAATATTTGTGTTTTTGTGTGAGGAAGGTAGCTGTAGCACTTTGGGTCCTTCGTTGCCTATGTTACCTCTGGGTTGCCTTTCCTCCTCCAAGTGTTTGGACATGACTGACAGCTATTGGGGCGGTAAGCATTCCTTGTGTGGACTTAGTTATTATTATGTTTTTAAAAATAAGCCATCTGTGTATTTGCCCTTGGTGCCTTGCTGACTCCTAGAGAAAAGGATACTTATCTTACTATACCAGCTTTAGGAGCACTGTAGGGTGGGCAGGAAGGGGGAGAGGAATGAGAGAGGAAAGGGGAATGAGGAATACAAAGAAAAGGGCATAGGGGAAATGGATAAGGAGTTACTGGGAAAGAAGGCGAGGTGTGAAGAAGACAGAAAATCAGACTAGAATGTTCGGCCTCCATGGTATACTGGAAAGAGTGCTGGATTTGAAGCCAGATAATTTGAGTTAGAATTCTGGCTTTACCACTTAACTACCTGTGTGACCTTGAGCAAGTCTGGAGCTGTTTTCTTATCTGTCAGGTAAGAGGATTGGAATAGAGGGCCTATAAGGTCCTTTCTAGGTCTAAATCCATTATTCATATATAAAGTTGCTCTCCACCTGTAGACTACTTGATCTCACCCCCTTCTCTTCTTTATTCCACTTCATACTCAGTTGGGCACAAAAGGCAAAGATGCAAAGCTTTTTCTGCTTAAAGACTTTTAGTTGAGGTGTGAACTCTTCCCCCTTCCCTCACCTTTAATCTGGGGTTACACGTGGGGTGAGCCTTATACCAGGAGTCACTAATATTCCAGGGAAAACACTAGTTCATTAATTCCTTTATATTTATTTAAGTTTATTTTACTGTTTGGTAGTGTTGTTGTTTTTTTTTTTAAGGTGAAGTAATTTGTCTCAGGTATGAAGGGAAGCAATTGTTAAAAATGTCACTTGGCCTTCAGTAATTGTTGACATGATGGATATTCATATCAGGCATCCTTTTCACTTCATGCTGTTTCTAAGTCTTTTGAACTGATTTTGCTTTGCTGAGTTGTTTCCTGTCCCTTTCTACATCTATTCAGCATTCAGAGGAATCACACTTCAAATTTTATCTGCTGTCTAGGCTGACCAGTCTAGTCCATTCGGTCGGCTTATTGTCCTTGCCTGCTTATTGGCCACTGTCTTCCTGAACAGCATTCTAATTGGCAATGACGATAATCTTTAATGGTTCTTTTCAACTGCTGGGCTCAAAGCCCTTTGCAAACAGCTAAACTATTGCACATCCTCAAGGTTAGCTATTTTGTTTTGAAATGAAGAAGATCTATATAGTGCTGTCTGACTCCAGGACTTAGTAGTACTAAGTAAATACTTCTAAGTAGTAAATAAGTAGTACTAACTACTAATTAAGTAGTACTTAGTACTACTAAGTCCGATTTCCAGATTATCCTTAATAGGAAACACTATTCCCCCTATGCCCTCTCTCTTTTGACTCACCGGGCTTGATATCTTCCTTTAGAGAGTTTCCTTCAATTCAGTATTCATAGAATGTATCTGCTCAGCAGATGAAAGCTAACGAGAATGTTTTGCTGAAATTGATTTAAGTTATATTTTTTCCCTAGACCTTTAGAAGCACGTCAAGTATGCATGTTTTTAATGTCTTTTTTTAAAAAGTATTTTATTTTACAATGGTGTTTAAAGTAAAATTCCTAAGAATTAGTCTTCAGATTAAGGAATTCTAAAGCATCTTTACCTCCTCTGTTTTAGGAATACAGAGGAAAGGTGGTGACAGTGTTATTGATTGGTTCTGTGAACAGCATTGTAGAGGAGGAAAAATGGAATCCGTTAGGCCAAGTGCATAGAAACGCAGATTCTTTTGAAAAACAAGTTTCTGTCTTGTCATGGATTATTTTAAAAATCATTTTGAAGTACTCAGCATTTTAAAATACCCTAAAATACCTTAGCCTAAAAGCTAGTGAAATTTGATGGGAAAATGTCATTTTGCAGTTTCTTGTCTAATTTGTATTGTTTAATTTAAATAGTTAGAAAAGCTTTCATGATAAATTTCATGGCATAGAGAGGAAGTCCAGAGTAAAGCACAAGAGAGAAACTCCACCATCCAGTGAGCTCATTGGGTTGATCTGAGACACAATTAAAGGAGCATAGTTTCACTTGGCAGACTTGCTCCATTTACTCAACAGTGTTTACTCAGTACAAGCTACTGTGCTCACATATGAAGGGGAGTCCATGGTGAAGATGTAAAGCATCTTAAAAATGCTCTATAAAGGTCAGCTAAATCTAAGTTGAAAAGCAGGTTTTTGTATCCAGGGAGCTAATAATGTAATAGGAGAGGTCAGAGAGTTAAGTTATAAAATTGTTACATTTTACCTTTCTAGAGAAAATGCTACACAGAAGCAGTAGTGACAACAAAGACGTCAGTTATGATACAGTTTAGAGCAGTGATTATTTTAGAGTGTTGCCTCTCCCCCCACCACAAGTAGTGGTCTAATTTCATGTTCCCTGGAAACCCCAGAAAACCCCCGAAAAAGTTCCACTATTGTGTTTGGCATGGGTCCATCATTTCTCTTACCTCCCCAATTGCCCCAAACCTGTTCTAAGTCTTGATTTTTGCATTCTCTTCTCATTGTCCCACCACCATCCTAGTCATCCAGGTTTGAAAGTCATCTTGCAGATCTTTGATTTTATTTTGCCTTATAACTCTTCTTTCCCATTTCTTGCATCAAATAAATGCTAAGTCCTATAGATTGCTCTCCTTTCTTTTATTCATATTTTAATTTCTATTATCAAGTTATTATAAAATGTGATCCTGTATAATTCTTTTAAATTCTCAGTGCTTGAGGCACTTTCTAAGACTCTAAGTTGAAAAGAAGGGGCCAGCTATTCCCCATACCAACGAAATTCTAGTCCCAGCCTCTTTACACCCTGTCAAGTCTTCTTACCTAGATCATTGCCTATAAACAGGTCTCCTTGCTTCCATTCTCTCCAGCCTCCAAACCTAACATTCATTTACAGACTAGGTTTATTGATGGGCCACTCTGATTGTGTTATTCACCTCCTCAAAAACTTTTAATACTTCTTGACAGTTAAAAGCCAAACTCCATAGCTTATCATTTGAGGCTCTTCAGGTTTGGCCCCATCCAACCTTTCCAACTTGCTTTCAGTATCTTCTTTTAAAAACCCCAGAGCTGCAGAAAAACTGAAATAGTCACCTGTCTTTTGAGAAGTCCTCTTCCTTCATGCTGTTATCACATTACCTCTACCTATCAAAATCTTACTGGACTTTCAAGGTCCAGCTTACATTCCATCTTTCCCATAAAGTTTTCTAGTTTGCATTATAGTTATCTGTCTATATATCTCATCTGCCTTATAATTTGCAAGTTTATTTGGGGCAGGGATTTAGTGATTTTTAAAGCAATGTTGTATCTTTAGTGTCTAGTACAGTACCTTGAACATAGTAGGCACTTAATGTTTGTTGACTGGAACTGAATTTGGGATTATAAAATTCATCTTATATATTAATATAATGAAATTCCTTTCATCATGAATTATAACTATGGGTCTCTATTAGAACAGTATTCAGGGTGGCTAGGTGGCACAGTGAATAGAGCACTGGCCCTTGAGTCAGGAGGATCTGAGTTCAAATCCAGCCTCAGACACCTAACATTTAGTAGCCATGTGACCTTGAGCAAGTCACTTAACTCCAACTGCTCTGTCCTCCCCTGCTCCCTAAAGCAAATTAAAAAAAAAAAAATTCCATGTTTTTTCATTTTGTTTTAGATGGCACTTCTATTTCTTTCTTTTTTAAAAACATCTAACAAAAGGAGATTTTTGCTTAGCCATAACCAGAGGCACTTCCTATTTCTGTGAAGGGTAGCTATGGTGTTATAGATGGATGGGGAATATAAATGATGTACAGATGCTGAAACTGGAGGCTTTCTAAAGTTACTGTGCTACTAAGGAAAGCTTTTCTCCATCACTTTAAATTTCATGCCCCTACTGACACACGTCCACTTGATTCTTGTTTTCTTTCTGTCTTTTGCTTTTCTCTTGAAAGTATTTATTCATGGAGGAGCACGGAGTGACCCAGACAGAACACATGGCTACCATCGAAGCTCATGCAGTGGCCCAGCAAGTGCAGCAGGTCCATGTAGCCACCTACACAGAGCACAGCATGCTGAGTGCTGATGAAGACTCCCCTTCCTCTCCTGAGGACACCTCCTACGATGATTCGGACATCCTCAACTCTACTGCCGCTGATGAAGTGACGGCCCACCTTGCCGCAGCCGGTAATGCAGCTGGGAGCCCTTGGGCTTTTGGTTGGTTGGTTGGTCTTGGGGTAGATTTTTGTTTTGTTTTTTTTTTTTTATTGCTTGTAGGATTCCGTAGGGGATCTTTGCTTTCAGTTATTGAGACTGGCAGGGTGGAAAGATCACTGGCCTGAGAGTCAGAAGATTCAGATCTGAGTTCCTCTCTGTTACTAATTAGCTCTGGCCTTAGATAATGCACAGCAAAACCATAATTTATTCATCTGTAAAATGAAGAGCTAAAGTAGATCTCTGATGACCCTCTAGTTCTAAAATCATGACCCCTTTTAAGAGCCTATTTTCTTTTGTCATGATGCTATTCCTAGCATGACGCTTTACTGAAGCAGAATACTAAAGTAGACAGTGTGTAGACTTAGAGATTCTGGAAGACTTGGGTTCCAGTCCCACCTCAGACATTTACTAGCACTGTGACCTCACCTTCTCTGGGCCTCTGTTTCCTCATCTGTAAGATAAGAGAGTTGAACTCAGTTACCTCCTAGATTCCTTCCAGCTCTAAGTCTATGAAGCAATGATTCAATCATACTTTTTCTCAGAGAGATAGTATATTATGATGGGAAGAGAACTAGGAGTCAGAAAACGGGTTCAAATCTTGTCTTTTACATTTCTGAGTTGTAGGAGTGAAGACAAGTCTTTAACCTCTCTGATCTTCCTCTTCTGTAGGTATTGATACTTTCTGTGCCTGCTCTAGAGGGCTCTTGGGAGGAAAGGAGAATTTTATAAACAAGTTGTTAATAATAAGTCATTATTAATCTTAAACATCTGATTAACAGTGGTAATAATGCGTTAGTGGTGATGAGTTGGGTGGTGGTGGTGGTGGTGGTGGTGGTGGTGGTGGTGGTGGTGGTGGTGGTGGTGACAGTTCTGAAGAGGAGGAGGAGACTTTGTTGACTCTAGAATATTGCAATAGTAGAAATGTCATTGTAACCAACATTTTGTCCAGGGGCAATCAGATACTAAGTAAAATCAAACCAAAGTTAAGAGATTTCAGTTCTCCAAGACTGAAAAGGCATAAGGATCCATTCCTAAACAATCTCCTTATTGCGTCACCAAACCCATCACATAAACAAATTCCCAAGTCAAATAATTTTATAGAAACAACCCTCCAATTTCCCCATTATCAGAACCTTTGAAGAAAAAAAAGGGGGTCATTAATAGACACCCTGAGATGGACTTCAGTTATTAGCAATAGTAGCATGAACTTTCTGATGGTGAGGGTTGTGAGACATTGGAAAAGAAGGTCACATAGCTGGTGTCAGAGGTGAAATCCAAGTTTTCTAGATTCCAAGTCCAACAGTGTATCCGTTATACAACATTGTCTTTCATTTCTTAAGGAGTTTTTGTTAATTCCTTTACTGGGAATAGACTTAGTATTGAACCAGCTTCTATCTTAATCTCCTAAAGAATAGTGGTTAGGGGCGGTTAGGTGGTACAGTGAATAGAGCACCAGCCCTGGAGTTAGGAGGACTTGAGTTCAAATCCAGCCTCAGATACTCAACACTTATTAGCTGTATGACCATGGGCAAGTCACTTAACTCCAATTGCCCTGCCCTCCTCCCTCCATAAAAATAAAAAAAAACAATAGTGGGTAATCCTTGTTTGACAAATGAAGGTGTAAAAGGCTGGTTCTTGGTCAGGTGCCTGGGTGAATGGCCTCATGAGGCCCTTTCTAGCTTTTTGATTTTGTGACAATGTGGCCAGATAATTCCATGTACCTAGCCTAGTCTGAAGTTATAATAAGTTGAGTGCTATTTTAAGGTACTATATAAACAAAAGGTCAACATAGAAATATATTTATAGAAAATAGAATTTTAGAACTTGAAGGGACCTTAGACATTTCTACCTTTACAAAGCAAGAAGACAAAGCCTGGAGAAGTGAAATGACTCATCTGAAGTGTTAGAACTTGTAGACTCCTAGCTCCTGGGATTTAGTGATGCTGCTCTCACTGGTTCCTCCTCTGTTCTGCCAGATGACTTCTGACTGCTCTGTCTTCTTTGCTGGCCCATCATCCATGTCCTGCTCTCTAACTGGATTTACCCTCAAGCTCTGTCTTGGTCCCTCTTTTCTTTTTTTCTATACATCTTCTCTCTCAGGGATGTCATCAGTTTCCATGCATTCAGTATTATCTCCATGAAGTTGCTTTGTAGATTCATAAATTCATAAAAATAAGTGACTTGCCCATGGTCATACGGCTAATAAGTGTTGAGTATCTGAGGCTGGATTTGAACTCAAGTCCTCCTAACTCCAGGGCTGGTGCTCTATTCACTGCACCACCTAACCGCCCCTAACCACTATTCTTTAGATTAAGATAGAAGCTGGTTCAATACTAAGTCTATTCCCAGTAAAGGAATTAACAACCTGATAACCTTTCTCTTGAGCTCCAATCCTGAATCACCAATTGCCTTTCTCATCGGATGGCCTTTAGGCATCTCAAATTCAATATGTCCAAAACAGAACTCATTATCTTTCCCTGAAACTGACCTCTCTTTCTAGCTCTTCTTTTTCTGGCTACCACCACCCTTCTGCCTGCATTTACCACTTTGGTGTCATCTTCAACTCTTCACCCTCTTGGCCTCCAGATCCAGCTTGTTCAACCATACTGTGGTGCAGTCATCACCTCTTGTCTGGGCTTTTGTAATGACCTCCTGATCGTCTCTGTTTCTGTTATCTGTCTCCCTTTTCCAGTATCTATCCTTTTGCTCCATGTAGCACTTCGAGCCATTTACAGTATGGTTACAGTTTACCTTTCTAGGCTTAATTCTTTTCCTTCATGCACTTTCTGAGGTCCAGCCAGGCTAACTTATTTGCTGTTCCTTATTTGCCTCCATAACTTTGTGTGGCTTATCTCCTATACCAGTAATGCATTCCCTTTCTACCTCTGATTCTTAGACTCCTAAATTCCCTTCAAATTGAAGCTCATATGCTACCTCCTACATGAGGCCTTATACCCCCAGGTCCTAGTTACTCTTTACTTTCTCTGCATTTTATATTTTCTTATGGGTAGCTAAGTGGATAGAGCACTGGGCTTGGAATCAGGAAGACTCATCATTGCCTCATGAGTTCAAAGTGGTGGGACCCTCAGCAAGTTATGTACCCTGTTTGTCTCAGTTTCTTCATCTGTTAAATGAGCCAGAGAAGGAAGTGTCAAAACATTCCAGGATCTTTGTCAAGAAAACCTCAAATGGAGTCAAGAAGAGTTGGATACAAGTGAAAAACAACAATGGATCAGCATCCTATTATTTCTTCCAGTAGTATGGGAGATCTTGAGGACAGGGATTTTTTCTTTTTTGTCTTAATATCTTCAATACCTAATGCATTATGCTTTATGCCTAATAATAATTTACTTAATCAGTGCTTACTGATTGATTGATTCACTACTCCCTGTTGCTTTCCTGAGAAAGTAAAGTTCAGTACTAGCTTAGTACTAGAACATAACACAGGGTGGTACATGAGAGAAACTCAGATTATTATGATGAACAAAAATCACCCTTTTAGTATGACTGCTTAATGATAGATAGTGAGTTTTTCAAATAATCACTTTTATATACCTGATATCAAGAACTCTTTGGCTCTCTAGAAGATTAAACTGAGAGCTGGTTAAGATTTGTTTGGAATTTATAGTGAAATTCTTCCACTTCCCAGGAGAGGGCATACCAACATTATAAATCCACATTCTAAATGGGATTCTGTATTGATTCCTGGGGACAGTAGTTGACACTTTTTAAGAATAAGGATTTTGTTCATCCAAATTTCCTGTATTCTAATAGAATTACAAAAACTATAAGACGTGAAGGCTCATGATTCAGCCTCATTTTATATATATAAAGAAACTGAGGCCCAGAAAGAAAGAATTGCTTATACATGACCATATGACTATTAGTAATAGACCTAGGACCAGAATTCAGCATTCTCAACATCCTTGCCTTGACTCTTTCTACTACTTCAGAGTTGGCTTTTGCAAACTCCATTTCTTTCTGCCCTCATGTAATTTCTAATTACAGCTAACTCTCAATTTCCTGTGGTAATTAATTAGTCTTTATAAAGTAGCATGATTAACATTTAAATTTACAAGGAAAATCTTTTAAAAGTCATCAAGGTTAATAAAGATTCTTTCTAGCTTTATGATTTTATGTGATCCAAGAGAGTCAAACTCATGCTCTTGAATCATTTACTAGTAGAGAAGAAAAAAGAATTGTTATTTTTTTCCCTTGAAGTAAAAATGAATATTATAATAGTTTAAAAATACTGCCTATGACAAGCAGGTGAAGACATAAAGAACTTAGATGGTGGGTGGCTAGGTGGTGCAGTAAATAGAGCGTACCAACCCTGGAGTCAGGAGGTCCTGAGTTCAAATCCAACCTCAGACACTTAACAGTTACTAGCTGTGTGACCTTGGGCAAGTCACTTAATCCCAATTGCCTTGCTTTCCCCCTTCCAAAACGAATCCTTTAATAACCAAGTTTTCCTATATTTCTGTCAATTAAAATAGAGGTATTTTTGTTTGAGAAATGACTGGCTTAGTTAGATCTTGTTCTGTTTTCATTTTCTCTTGTACAAAGTCCAAGTTTGTTGCTCTTCTGAAAAAGGCTGACCCTGATGAAACTTTAGTGCTTAATGTAGATGATAGCTATGTAGTTAACCAGCAGTTGTGTGTATATACGGGAGTGAACACCCTGGCAAAGTGGGGTTCACTTACTGTTTTGAAGTGGGAGAAAGAAGTGCACAAGGCAGGAGAGGAAACAATCTTAAAACTTGAACCTTGGTGGTACTTTACAGGTAAATTTGGTTACCTAGGAAGTTGTATGTGAATCATAAAATCTGAAGAGACATCAAGACACCATCTTGTCAGTAAGGTGAATGCTTAAAAACCTACCTTAGATATCTTTCTTTAAGCATTTACTTGGTGGAAGATTCCCTACCCTCTTTCAGGAGTTCATTACAATTCTGTGTCATCATGATTAATAGTCGAGAACATTTTTATTTTTGTTGGAACTTATTTCCTTTGGTTTGGCCTTCTGAAAAATGAAAATGAATATTCCCAGAAAAATTCTTTGCATATTTGAAATCATTGTTATCTTTGCATTCACCTTACTAAACGACTAAGAGCATCTCTTTTCCTTTCATTTTGTCATTGTTAGAGCCCTTCTCTGCATTCTTCATTTTTCCCCCATCCTTTTTCAGTGTAGTTACAAGTAATAAAAGTTTAGCATCAAACACTCATATAGTATATAGCAAGGGATTACTCTTTGACCTGTGCATACATACCACACTCTCATTAATTTATTCTCCCTAGTATCAAATTTGCTCCTCACCCTCCAAAATGGAGTTACATTGCTCATTAACATTCAGCTTTTCACAGACGCTTTGATACTAGGTCCTTTCCCACCTGCTCCTTTAAGGGAGAGTCCTAATTGTAGACAAAAATGTATGCTTCCTTTTGCTCAGTTCCATATCCTAAAAGTTCCTCTAGAGGCATCTATACTGAAAAGAGAATTTTTTTATTCTGAAAATCTCAGGGTCCATGGACAATCCAGTCGGCAATCACAAATAATGGAAGAAAAGTATGTGGTTCTAATGGCATCCAACCTTTTCTTGTCATGACATTAAATCATACACAAATCAGACTTTGCAAACCAAAGGTCTCAAAGGCGACTAAAATAGATGAGAATAGTTTTTAAAACAATGACATTCTTGTATCACAGTGATTATCACCAAAGAACCCTTGACCTTGAGTCAATCACCAAACATTTCTTAAGTACCTATTATGTGCCAGGCATTGTTCTAGGTGCTGGGGATACAAAGACAGAAATGAAATTTCTCCTGTGCTTAAGAAGTTTACAGTCCAGTGGGGAAGGGGGGATAGAAAATATAAAAGCATTTTAAAAGTATTTACTATGCAGAGGCATTGTGCTAAGTGCTGCACATGTGTATACGTATGTGGGCAAAATAGTTACAAGATAGATGATTTTCATGGGGAAGAGACTAGCAGCAGAGGGAATCCAGGAAGGCTTTGTGGAGGAGGTGGCAGCAGAACTGAGCCTTGAAGGAAGTGAACAATGCTAAGGGACAGAAGTGAGGAGAGAGGGAATTCCATGGAGCACTTGGGCCTTGGGTGGCATGCACACTTGATCTTTCCCATCTTTCATGCTTTCTGGGGGCATGAGAAGGGAATAAAGTAGCAACAGAATTGGTGATTGACTGGCATACACCAGAGTGCTGTTGTTTCTACTAGTAGAATCCCGCATGTCTCCCTTGTTTTGAGGGAACATTGAGAAACCTGTCATTTTTGGGGGAAAAATGAACTCTTAGTGACCCAAATGTAGATTAAGAGCCAAGGTTGACATTCCCCAATAGAGAAATGGTCAAAGGATATGGACAGTTTTCCAAAGAAGAACTGCAAAGTATCTACAGCTGTATGAAAGAGTGCTCCAAATTACTTAATAATAAGAGAAATATAAATAAATACTGTTGATGATGGAAGGATTGTGGAATGATAGGCACTGTTGGTGGAGCTGTGAAATAGTATGACCATTTCGGAAGCCTGTAAATTTGAAATCCTGTAAATAAAGTGACTAAAGCAGCAGTTCTCAACCTGTGGGTCGTGACCCCTTTGGGCATCGAGCAACCCTTTCACAGGGGTCGCCTAACACCATTGGAAAACACATATTTCCTATGGTCTTGGTAACTGAGACACTGCTCCTCTATCCATCTGTAGGTGGGTGCACCCACAAGCAGATACGCCCACATACGAGTATTAAAGGGTCGCGGCATTAGGAAGGTTGAGAACTACTGATTTAAGTGTTCCATACCCTTTGAACCAGATTCCATAATCCCATCAATAAGAAGAAAGTCTTCACATACTCAAAAATATTCCTAGCAGTACTTTTTGTGAAAGCTAAGAATAGGAAACAAGTAAGGACCCATTGATTGGAAAATGTCTAAAATCATGTAACAGAATATTACTCTGCTGCAAGAAATTATGTATGTGATGAATACGAAGAAAGATCTCCATGAACTGATGCAGCGTGAAATCAGCAGAGCCAAGAAAACAGCACACCTAGTGATTACAGCAATGTAAGTGAAAAGAACAAAGACGTGCCAAAAAAAATCAAAAAGTAAATGTACCAAAAGTATAAAGACACAGTAGGATTTAAAAGAAGAAATACGAGAGGACACCCATAGCCGGTCCTGTGCAGGTGGGAGTTCCGTGGGTGGAATACACTGCACATGTTTTTGAACTTTTTCAGTCAGTTGTGTTGCCTTTTTTCTCTTCTCTAAAAATATTTATTATATGGGATGGTGCTCTGGGAGTGGAAAGGAGGAGGGGGAGGGGTACTTGGGATAACTAGGGTGACATCAGAAACAGAAAATATCCATGAAAACTTATTTTAAGAGATAGTCAAAGTTGGGTATCAGTGCTCTCTGTGATAAATATTCTGTGAGGTAGTTGTTAAATCAGGTTTTAAAGATACCAGCGTTTCAGACAGTGTAGCAGTCTGCTTTGGAGGTACATCCTCTTTGGCAACCACTCAGGGCACCTGCTGCCATGCTTCTTGTTGAGTCCTAATGTATCTTCTAAAATTGGAGCAAAGAATGAGTCCAGTGTTTGCCATGCCTCTAAAATGCTACTACACATGCAAATTTTTTCTTCCTGGCAGTTTGTGGTTGACTAGGGAGATAAAACAATAAGTCATTACTCTATAACTTTACCTGCCCATCTCTAATGGATATATATATTCTGTTTATGGGAGTTCCTTTAACAGACACCTTCTGTAATAGGGAAATAGCTCCAGTGAATGCTGTACTGATTGTGCTTCAGTGGAATTGCCTTTTTGTTTATAAAAGACAACATAAAACTTTGATTTTCAGGGAAGCTGGTTTAAATTGCTATAAACAGATACACATTCAGTATATCTATGAAAGTATATAAGTTAACATACTTTTGATCTTAGTTGTTTGTGGAATCCACAAATATGGTCAGTTTAAAAAGAATGATTGTAAAAAGAAATGTCCTTGGCCAGTTAAGAACCCAAGAGCCAGTCTTTCACATTGTAATTTTTCTGAAGCTTGGCTTTCACTTGAGGCTTCAGATTTTTCGTTTTAATGACAAGGCAGTCCTGCTTTCATTAACCTTCTCACGTTAGGGTTGGGGTGATAGTTTTCATCTCTTCCAGAATATTTATTTTCCTGCTAGGAGTAAAGCTTTCATCAGCTAGGCCTTGTCATTACCATCTCCTTTGTTGGCAGCATTCCCAGAAAAAGAGGCTTATGATCCAGAGAAAGTTGTCCCATTCGGCAAAGGTGTTCCTCAAACTTCCTCCCAGATGCTCTTATAACAGGAATTTATTTAATAGCTTTTTGTTGTTGTTTTTCTTTTTGGTGTCTTAGCTGTGTCTGTTTCACTTGGCTGTAGTATTTTAAAGGCATGGGAAGGGTTAGAAGTGAAAATGAAATCCGTTGCTTTGGGAAGATCTCTTATTGTCAGTACTTCAGTTTGTCTTGTCATAAAAACCACGTGGTTGTTATGGAAATAGTGGGATCCCATGAGCCACCTTGAAGATGTATACTTTATGGATATGGATTTACCTTGTTATAAGAAAATGCTAAGTGCAAAATTCAGATTTATCAAGCAGATAGGTCACTTTATGGAGGGATTCATTGCATATTTACTTTAAATAGTGTCATTAGTGCACTTAAAATACTCTACTTACAAAATTTAATTTATAGTCGATGTGTTAAGAGCATAGGATTCATAGCATTGGAATTTTGCCTTAAAAAAGTAGTTATTTTTGTCATAAAGGTGACATATAAAAGTTCCAAGATGTCTACATTTGCTAGTGTATTGTTACATGTAATTTGTAAATATGTTGAAAAGTTTTATGGACTTAGACCAGGGATGGGGAACCTGTGACTTCAAGGCCACATGTGGCTCTCTAGGTCCTCAAGTACAGCCCTTGACTGAATCCAAACTGCATAGAATAAATCCCCTTAATAAAAGGATTTGTTTTGTAAACCTTGGACTCAGTCAAAAAGGCTGCACCCAAGGATCTAGAGGGCCACATGTGGCCTCAAGACCACAGGCTCCACCCCCCCCCCCCAGATAGAACATAGGTAAGTTAGGTAGATTGAAGTTTTCTAGTAGATGATGGGTACAGTACACTGAGCCCTGGATTTAGAGTCAGAAGGTGTAGGTTAAGTTTTGGCCCCTCCATTTAACAAGCTATGTGACATTGGGCAAAGTAATTTAGCCTTTTGGAAACACAATTTTCTTATCTACAAAAGAAGATAGTAATATTTGCAAAATCCACTTCCCAGGTTGGTTGTGAGGAAAATGTTTTGTAAGGTGTAAAAACTATTTAAATATGGGCTATTAAAGCCAACAGTATGTTTGCAAACAACTTGGCTGTAGTTTATTAATTTTCCTGTAATGAGGATATGAGCATAATTATTTTCTTAGGAGAGAAGATCATTAAAACCATAGCTAGGCTTTCAGAGTTTAAAATATAGCTGATTTAGAATAGAGAATTATTAATACTTAAAAGCTTGAGTATACTGTCAGAGAATAACAGTACTGAAAGGGACCTTTATTGGAGTTTAGCCTCCTCATTTTATTGATAAGGAAGCTGAGGCCTAGATAGGTCACACAGTTACAGAGTCGTGCCTAGAACTCAGGTCTTAAATGCCTCTAGTCCAGGAGCCTGCTGTGTCAAACTGAATCTTTTTTTATCTGTTGGATAAAGTGAGGTACACTGTATATGATACATATACTTATTGAACAAACAAGTTTCCTTTTTGAACTGATCTTAGTTTCTGTTTTAATTCCATTCTTAGTTTCAGCCCATGTATTTTGGTTACAGGTCCTGTGGGGATGGCGGCTGCTGCCGCCGTGGCAACAGGAAAGAAACGAAAACGACCCCATGTCTTTGAATCTAATCCTTCCATCCGGAAGAGGCAGCAGACCCGATTGCTAAGGTGAGACTCTCCTACTTCAGTGGACTTAACCTTATTAATACTGTAGTGCATTAGTGATAGACTTAGAAAGGTTATCAAGTTTAGCAAAGAATCTAAGTTTCTTGAAAGAGGGCTTGTTTCCTTCTTTATATTTGCATAAGTACCTGGCCTATAGTATGCATTTAATAAATGCTTGTTGATGATTGGTTTATTGATTTGGTTGGACACCTTAAAGAACAGAAAACAAAATTCCCCATAAGCTTAAAACAATACATAACTGGTGAGCCATCAGTAGGAAACTGTTTAGATTAGTTTACTTACAGAAAAAAAATCCAGCTGTGAAGATATAAGAAATGATTGGCTTAATGGAAGAGTGACAGAGAAATACCTGGGAAGCACAACAGATCAAAGACCAAACATATAGTGTTGTTAATAGACAGGTTAGCATAGTGTGCTTGGCTTGGGCTTAGGCAAACTCCTAGGGTGGCTTATTTGAACAAGGCATCGTTGACCATCTAGGATAGGATGCAATGATCATAAATAACAGCATAGTTTTGAAAAGGCAAAAATAACCTGATTTTCTTTTTACTTAGTAAATTTTGTAAATTTAGTAAATTACTTAGTAAATCATGAATTTTAGACTGGTAAGTTAGAGAAATCTTATTACAGCAATAGTGAGGATAGTTGGCATTTATGTGGCCCTGTAAGGTTTGCAAAACATTTTGCAGCCATGACTTAATTTGAGTCTTATAATTGTTCTTTAAGGTCAGGTTGACAAATATTTATTAAACACTTACTGTGACCAGGCACTGAATTAAGTGCCAGGGATACAAAGAAATGCAAAAACACAGTCCCTTGTTTAATGGAGCTTACATTTTAACAGGGGAGACAACGTGTGGACAACCAGGTAGATAGGAGATAATATGTTATGGAGTAATGGAAGGGACTGTGAGAAGGGAAGGAATTGGTAGATGGGAAGAGGTGGGATTTGAACTGACTTTTGAAGGAAATCAGGGAAAATTAAGAGGTGGTGGTTTAGGGGGTAGAAGATTCCAAAATGAAAAACAAGAAATGCAAAGACACGCAGGTGGGAAATGGAGTGTTTGAAGAACTATGAGTAGATAGACCATTGTTGCTGGAGCACAGGGTACATGGCTGAGAATAAAGTATGAAAAGACTGGAAGAGCTGAGTAAGGGCCAGGTTATGAAGAGCTTTAATGGCAAACAAAGGACATTATTGTCCCCATCATACAAATGTAGAAATAGGCCAGGAGAGGTCAAGCGACTTATCTGAGATTATGCAGTTTGTAAATGTCAGAAGCAAGAATTACAACCTCAAGTTTTTCTGACTACAAAGCCAGTCTTCTATTCACCATACCACGCTTCCTATAGTTAGTTTACTCAGACTTCAGCAAAGCATTTGAGAGTCTCTACTGCTACCCTTGAGTACAAGGTAGAAAGATGTAGACTAAAAAGTGATGTTATTGGTTAGCTTCAGAAAATGAGACCCAAAGAGTAGTCATAGTGATTTGGTATCAATTTGAAGAAAATTGAGTACATCAGGGATCTGTGTTTGGTCCTGTGCATGTATCCAGTTTGTATGCTTTTTGGATTTAAGCATATATAGACTAGTTATCATTTGTAAAAGATACAAAACTTAGAGGGATGACTGATGCATAGGACAAAAGAGTCATGATTCAAAAAGATCTTAATAGGACAGAACATTGGGCTGACTCTAATAAGATAAAAATGTAATAAAGAGAAATGTAAAATCTTACATCAAGTCAAAAAATCATTTGCATGAGTACAAAGTGGGAGAGGCCTGACTAGGAAGTAATTCATCTGAAAAATAACCAGAGGTTTTAAAGGAGAGAAAACTCAGTGCCATGATAGCCTCAAAAGATAGAGATGGTATCTAGTCCTAGAGAGGGGATGGTCCTGCTCATCTCTGCTTGGGTCAGACCATGTCTTAGACTACTTTGTTAATACCAGGGCCACATTTTAGGAATGACGTTGGTCAATAAGCTGGAAAACTTCTAGAGGAGAGTGATTGGGAAGCCAAAGGTTCTAGATCAGAGGATTAATTGAAGAACTAGAAGTGTTTAGCCTGGAGAAAAGATTTGGAGAAAGAAAAAAGAATCCTACCTGTCTTAAAAGAATTTGTAGAATAGAGATTAGACTTATCCTGCTTAGCCCTCAGAGGGCAAAACTGGGAACAATGGATAGAAGTTGAGAAGAGGCAGATTTGGCTCTCTGTTAGAAAAACATGAATGTCTTGTGATTTTTATGAAAATGTCATTTAATATGAATAGCCTAACAATCAGCTCTACCCTAAGGTGTAATGGCCTGTCTCAGGAGTGGGTTTTTACCCCTGAAGTCCTTCAAGCCAGAGACTGTATAACCACGTAATCATTGTATTATATTGTAGCGGAAACAGGCATCATATGTTCTGGGATGAATTAGACTAGGTGACCTCCATGGTCCCTTCCCACTCTTAAGATGAATGTATTTTGTGGGAATACTAATATATTAATGCATGTATAATAATTTGGAGGTTCTCTAACCAGCTGGATATTAAAATATCTGAAGAAGTTCCAGAAGAAAGTAACCAAACTGATTTCAGGGTCTAGAAAACAGGCCTGAAAAGGAAATGCCAAAGAGATTTGAGTTATTTGTTTTGGAGAAGGCTGTGAAAGGATTAAATTATCTGAAAGGGTATTTTCGTTTAAATTTTTTTGAAGTGTCAAGAGACAGTCATTCATCATAGGTAAAAACTGAACGAAAGGAAATAGGCTTTTGTTATAGTAGGATATATTTGTACTTGACCTTGGTTTAAAAAGTTTTTATGCTTATATTATTAAGGGAGGCTATGAAGTTTCCTTCCTTTGAAAGTATTGATACTCTAATAGGCACAGACAATATTGATTTAGATATAGCCTTATTCTGAGACAGGGGACTGAACTAGATGATCTTGAGGTCTGACTTGGAGATTGTGGGTCTGTGATTATGAATAGTTTAGAAATGGCAATAAATAATAAAGATATCTAAATGGATATCTTTGGATTGGAGTCTTTGGTATTAGATCTTCTAACTGAAGATGTAACTGAATATTCAATTTATAAATATCCTTTGGCCTGATGGTTCTTTTTGTTGTCCAGTTTTTCAGCCATTCTTCCTGACCCTCTTTAGGATTTTCTTGGCCAAGATATTGGAGTCGTTTCTCATTTCCTTCTCCAGTTCATTTTACTGATTTGGAAACTGAAGCAAACAGGTTAAGTGGCTTGCCTAGGGTCACAGAGCTAGTAAGTGTCCGAGGCCAGATTTTAACTCAGGAAGATGAGTTTTTCTGCTGCAGGCCTGGCACTCTCTCCACTGTACCAGTTCACTGCCTATAGATGATTTTACTAGGGTGACAATCCACTGTGTGGAAGGGAAGTATTAATTAATATGATATACTTGCACCATATACTCTATGATTTGAAATTCCTTTTCACACATAATTTGTGACGAATTATGAGGAAATTAAAGGAGTAATAGCATCCTGTAAGAACTACCACTGCATAATCAAAAACTGGTTCGCACATATTTCTCTGGATATAATTCTGTCAGTATCTTCATTGGAAGACATTGCTAGGCAGAGGCCAAAGGCTGGTTAGTAGGAGATAGCGACAATCACAAGTCAACAAATTGTAGTGGCAAATTTGAGTTGTATCCTAGCTAGGCAGGATTGAGGCCAGAGCTAATCACAAATCCACTTAGAGAACAAGGCTAGTGGAAGAAGCCATTAAGCTGCATGTCGTGCAAACAGTGCCAAGCCCTAGATTCTCAGTAAAATGTCATTTGCTCAAAATGAAAAATACAAATAATCTCCACAGGATTTGAATTAAATGTTTTAGTGAGGGTCTTTTGGGGCATGGAGTCAAAGCACTTAATAATATTGTGTTTATTTTAGAGATTTAAGTAACATCCATTGGTGACATTCCTGAGTAAATATTTACCTGTGAAATCTCATCCAGGGCCTTTCTGCCTAGAAAGGAAGCTTCTGGAAATTCATAAGACAGTTCCTGACAAATGAAGAGGATCCTTACAGGTTAATTAAAGCAACAAATGTGATTATGTGACCCAAATTAATTTGAACATTTAATGTTATTCCAATCAAACTATCAAGGGGATACTTTATGGTACTAGATAAAAATAACAAAATTTAACTGGAGAAACAGAAGGAGAGTGGGAAAAAGTAAGAATGAATGGAGAATAGCATTTTCAGACCTCAGATTATGCTATAAAGAAATAATACTCAAACCTAACTGGCATTGGAGAAAAAAAAAAAGTAAATCAGTAGGACAGACTAGATAAGGAAGAGTCAAAAGCAGTCAAACTCCATAACTCAGGATTCTGTAAACCTATGAATATATATCCCATAGGGGAAGCATCTCTACTTTATAACTAATGGGAAAAATCAAAAAGCACTTTGATTTAAATTCGATTTAGACCAACATATGAAACCGCAAATCAGAATGGATTCTTGACCAGATCAGATACTGGCAATTGGGAAAATAATCTTTCTTCAAATATCTCTGATAATGGTATTAGACTCAAGCTATCTTGGATAGATGGATGGATGGATGGATAGATAGACAGACAGACAGACAGACAGATAAGCATCTAACACACATATAAAACCAAGAACCATTCCCCAATGGATAAGTGATCAAAGGATATAAATAAATTGTTCTTTAAAAAGAAATTGCAAACCAGTAATGACCTTCTGAAAATTTGCTTCAAATCCGTTAATAATAAAAGAAATGCAAATATTAGATTTCACCTCACCCTCAGCAAATTGACCAATCAATCACATAACAAGCATTTATCAAGCATCTTTATTATGTGTCAGGAGCTGTGTGAGGCATTAGGGATACAAAGACAGAAAAGGAACTAGTCCTCACTTTCAAAGAAGTTCCCTTCCATGGGGGGACAACATGTGCATCTATAAGTATTCACAAGAATGCATATATGTAGAGTATATGCAAAATAAATACAAGATATTTAAATAAAATTTATTTAGTAAGAGAGTGCATGAGCGGTTCGCATAAGGAGTGGCATTATAAAAGGTGGTGCTTGAGCTGCCTCTTGAAAAGCCTTATAGCTTCTTTGAGGTACCAGTGAGGAGGGAATGCATTCTAGGCATGGGAATGGCCAGTGCAGGGTGTGAAGGTGGGAGATGGAGTACCTTTGAGAGGAACAGAGCCAAGTACCATTTTGGCTGACCTTAGTTTTGGAAAAGAAGTAATGTGTGATGTATGATGAAGCTGGAAGGATAGGTTGGCTCAGGTTGCGAAAGACAGCAAAGGAGCTTATATTTGATCTTAAAGGCCATTGGAGTTTATTGAGTAAGGAGCAACATAGTGAGATCTGTGTTAAGGAAAAACACTTTGACATCTATGTGGAGGGTGGATTGAAGCAGGAAGAAACTTGCAGCAAGGAGACTAATGAGGAGGACATTGCAGTAGTCCAGATGAGAGGCTGTGTGAGGGGAGAGGAAGGGTCAGATGGGAGAAATATTGTGGAGGTAGAAACAGCCAGATCTGACAACAGACTGGATATAGGGGGGCAAGAGAGGATCAGGTTTTGAGGATTAGCCCAAGATTGCAAATCTGTAAAGACTGAACTAATGGCAGTTCCATGGAGAGAATATGCATCCTAGATTTCTTCCAGTAGTATCATTTGTGCCCCCAAGAATCAGCAGAAGTGGAGGGCTGTTGTCTAGCTTGGTGAATCTTGGGAGTCTGTTCATCACACCCTCTGCCCCTGCAGCCTTCTCTTCTGTTATCAGGCTGATAAACAGCTGCTCCAGGCCTTCTCAGCAGCTCTATCTTGTCTCTCCTTCCACAGATCTTGGCTGTAGAATCTCTCCCGGGATGATACAGAGATCTACCTCATCATTCCTAGCAGGGCCACCACCTATTTCCTCTCCATAGGATTTTATATCTGCTGCTTAGGTCCAAGCATTCATTAGTCCTCCCATTCCTCCTGTGCCATATTCTTCTACCCTCCCATCTTCTGATAAAAGTCAGAATTCTCTTCTGCCTCTTTAAATCTGCTTTCTTCTTCATTTTCATGTTTAAGCCCTTATTAGAGGCAGCATGTTCTACTGGATTGAAGTGAAGAAGACCTGGTCTACCCCACTTCAGACTCTAAATAACTCTGTGATTCTGAGTGAGACCCTTAAACTCTCTGGGCTGTAGGTTAGGGGGTGGGACTTGATGGCTTCTAAGGCCTCTTCCAGTTTTCAATCTATGCTCCTATGATCTCCCCCCGTCTCCCCATTTTTAAAGGAGCACTTCGTTGTCCCTGATAACCTGAAGAATAAAGGGAACATTTCTCGAGCCCTTTTACCTTTTCCTCTTATAGGAATTCTTTACCTAGGATCCATGAGCAAGGTTTAAAATTTTTTTTTTTGATAAATGCCTCAGTATGGTGGGTTTCCTTTATAATACTGTATATTTTATGCATTTAAAGACATTTTTCTTAGAAGGGGTCCATTGGCTTCCCCAGGCTTCCAAAGAGGTCTCTAAAAACATCAGTCTGCACCTCAAACAAGATTGGTCACTTGGGCCGGGCAGAAATATGTTCTGTTTTCTACTTTGACCCTGTCCCTTTTCAAAAGTGGGTATTTGTAACTACCTTCCCCTCCCCAATCTGTCCTCCTTTCTATCATCCCCCCTCTTATCCCCTTCATCCCTACTTCCTGTAGGGTAAGATACCAAATTTAGTGTGTATGTTATTTCCTCCTTAAGCCAAATTCAACAAGAGTAAGGTTGACCTGTTCCCTTTTGCCTTCCTGTTCTTCCCCTCCATTGTAGCAGTTTTCCCTTGCCTCTTTTATATGAGGTAATTTACCCTATTTTATCTCTCCCTATCTCCTCTCATTATATTCCTCTCTCACCTCTTAATTTTATTTTTTAAATATCATCCCTTCCTATTCAATTGATCCTGTGCCTTCTGTCTATGTACACCTGTACACATATATACACACACTCACATACGTATTCATATGCACATATATCCTCCTGTATAGACATATGTATACGTATGCATACATATATATATATAGATTTATATTCCCTTCAACTATCCTCATACTGAGAAAAGTTTCATAAGTTACATTTATCATTTTTCCATGAAGGCATGTAAATAGTTCAACTTTGATAAGTTCCTTATGATTTCTTTTCCCTGTTTACCTTCTTGTGCTTCTCTTGCTTCTTGTATTTGAATGTCAAATTTTCTATTCAACTCTGGTTTTTTCATCAAGAATGCTTGCAAGTCCTCTATTTCGTTGAATCACCATATTTTCCCCTGAAACATTATGCTCAGTTTTGCTGGGTAGGTGATTATTGGCTTTAGTCCTAGCTCCTTTGACCTCCAGAATATCATATTCCAAGCCCTTTGATCC